>CM035406.1:21578649-21816149 GCA_020310875.1 Ceratopteris richardii
TCTTGAGAACTCCATTGAAGATCAGAGCCATTGATGGATTTCCGCTTCCTTTGGTGCCACGGTTCCATTTATGATAGTTTCTATGCACGTCCGAAACAGGGAGATGGAGAGACTGCACACATGTGTCACGAGGAAGGAGATAAGGAAGATAGCTCACACACACACTCTCACTCTCAAGGAGAAGCACAAACAGAGTAAGGCAAGGAACAAATGTGCCATAAGTCTCGGTAGATAAATCTAATAAAGCTCAATGAAGTATCCCTGACATATACTAGTGTGACCACTATACATGTCAAAGAAACAAAAAACTGGTACATGTCATCTTGGATCATCAGATGTTGAGCTTGATATCTCAACACTCCCCCTCAAGCTCAACGCCATATCCTATAATCCAAGCATCTCCCAAAACTTCTTCAACTTCTTAGCTCCAAGTGCTTTGGTGAAAATATCAGCAACCTGCTCATCTGCTCTCCCATAAACAAGATCAATATCACCTGCTAATACCTTCTCTCTGATGAAGTGATAATGTACCTCGATATGCTTTGTTCTAGCAAGGAAAACAGGGTTCTGTGCTAACTATATGCTGCTAAGATTATCACAATAAATGGTGATAGGCTTTTGCACTTCCACAGCTAAATTTGCAAGTAGCATCTCTAGCCATAATGCCTCACATGCTACCATTGCAACACCTCTATACTCAGCCTCTGTACTCGACAAAGCAACAGACGTTGCTTCTTGCTGCTCCATGTAACAGGTGTACTCCCAAGTGAGAATAGAAAACCACTAGTAGATCTTCTATTTGGAATGCTACCAGCCAAATCGGCATCGGTGTATCCATAAACCTGCAAATCTACACTAGCCTCGTAAAACAATACATAATCCAAAGTAGCACTCACATAACGTAGAGTGCGTCGAATGTTTCCTCATAATCAATGCCATAAGTTTGTGCATATCCTTTAGCTACCAATCGTGCTTTGTACCTGCTTATGCTACCATCAGCATTATGATTTACCTTGTAAATCCATTTGCAGTCTATGGGTTTATTTCCTTGTGGCAATGGAACCAGCTTCCATGTATCATTTCCATAAACTAAAGCCATCTCCTCATCCATATCTTTTTCCCAATCCACAATTCCAATTGCATGTTCAAAGAAATAAGGTTCAACATCTTGTATTACCTTTTTCATGTAGGCACAATGACGAGGCATATAATTGTCATACGTCAATCGTTGCACTGAATTCCGCATCCTCCCGGATCTTCTTGGTCCTGGGTCACTTCTGCTTGTATCATCTGCATGTGCCCTTCTTACTCCTAGAGTCTTTACAGAGGGCAATCCAAGTTCCTCATCAAGACTCTTTTTTGAACTGCATGAGTCTCCATCAACGTCTTCAAAGCCTACACATGTTTTACTACCAGCAGAAAGCTTTTCCTTACCTTTCCTGGATGTATTTGATGAATTTGGTGGACTAAAATTTCCACACAATCTTCCACTCCATGGATTTGAGTTGGAACTATTGCTTGGTGATGCATCCAGTCCACTCAAAACTTGAGATTCTACACTTGATTTTTCAGCATTTTCTTTGTCATTTGGTTCAAGATTCAGTCCTTCTTTGGCATCAGCATAGAAGCTTGAAATTTCATCAAATACCACATCTATGCTCACCTTTACCTCTTCTGTGAGAGGTTTATCACATTTATATCCCTTTTGCTCAAGCGAGTATCGAATGAAGACACACTTTTGTGCTTTTGGATCAAGCTTCATCCTCAATTCATCTAGCACATATACATATGCAATACAGTAAAATACTTTCAGATGTGATAAGTTTGGCTTTTTACCTGTAAACTTCTCTTTAGGTGTAACTTGATGTATAGCAGTAGTCGGAGTTCTGTTCATGATGTATACAGCAATATGCATAGCTTCTACCCAATAACAATGAGGCATATTCTTCTCAACCATCAATGCTCTTACTGTTTCTACAATATGTCTATTTTTGCATCCAGCAACACCATTCTATTGTGGTGTGTACCTGCATGAAAACTGACGCCGAGTTCCATGATTTTTTAGAAAACCGCTGAACTCATTTGACATGTATTCAACTCCTCCATCAAATCTTAATGTCTGAATGTACTTCCCTATCTGTTTTTCCATCATAACTTTAAAATTCTAGAAGTGAGTGAACACCTCGCTCTTCTCTTTCATGAAATATACCCATACTTTGCATGTATGGTCATCAATGAAAGTAACATAAAACCTGCAACCACCCATAGATGTGGTCTTTGCTGGACCCCAAACATTTGTATCTACTACTTCTAATACATTCTCACTAGTATGCTTGTCATGCAAAAATGATGCTTTTGATTGTTTACCAAGTTGACATGCTGCACACACCTTTTGCATTTCTACAACTTTCAATCTCCTTTGATTGCATTAGTTTCAACCTTTGCAGATTTGCATGTCCAATTTGTTTGTGCCAGATCTCTATATCAGTAATAACTTGTGCACCTTTTGCAAACATGAATGCATTCATTTCAAGAATCTTCACATTTAAGGTGAACATCCTACCCACTTTGTTTCCTTTGGCAATCAATCATCCATCCTACTTGCACTTCTCTACATATAATCCATCAGCATTGAACCTGACTTGTAATCCCCGGTCAACCATTTTTCCAACAGAAACCAGATTCTTTGTTATATTTGGAACATCAAGCACATCAACAAGATGTTTTACCTTTCCACCCTCCATAGATAGTGCTATGTTTCTTGTATGCTCAATAGGATGTGATGTGTCATCACCTATTTCAACATATCTAGGAACTAGCAATTTCTGCAAAGTACTAAATCATTCTGCATGACTCGTCATGTGATTTGAAGCACCTGAATCAACATTCCAGACATTATGATTCAATTTTGAAACACCAGCAGACATCATATTCATCATGTGATGTTGAACCATAAAGAGCTTCTCAAAATCATATGCACTTGTGGATGCATAGTTGTTTTGTTGCCTTCTGTTATTTTGATTCCTCAACCTGTAATCATGTTCAAAGTGTCCAGGTTTACCACAATTCCAACATCCTTTACTATCATTACCTTAATCATTTCTTTGGAAATTTTTGCGACCTCTTTGGCTCCTCCTGCCTCGAAACTGTCCCCTTCCTCCTACATGATTCTGTTGTTGACCTTGGACTTGGTTATTGTTTCCTCTTCCATTTCCAAAACCTCTGCCTCTTCCTTTGCCAAAGTAGAATACCTGCTCAGAACCGGGCTTTCCTTCGGAGTTTGCATCCTCACCAAGATTCTTTTCTTCAATAATTAGCATAGATATCAGATCAGCAAAATTTGGAATATTTTCCTGGGTTTGTATAGAAGTTCTGAACTACTTATATGTAGCTCCTAAACCATGAAGGCATACTTCCACCTTATCATCATCATCTACATTCACTCCAATAGATGCAAGTGACTCACATATGCTTTTGATTTATAGGGTATAGTCACTTACCGACATGCTCTTTTTCTCCAACGTATGTAGCTCATTCTTGAGTTGCAATTTATGTGCCTTTGTATTGGTCTCATACAATGTGACCAAACTATTCCAAGACTTTTTTGGAGTCTTGGCATCCTATACATACCCAATCATGCTATCCTATATGTTAATAGATAGACAATACATTATCTTTCCTACTCCTTGATTCCATTCCTCATATGCTCTTATTTGTTCTGCAATCTGATTCCTCTCTGGTAACTGTGGATCGTTTTCATTCTCTCTTTCGATGTACTTCCAGTAGCCTTTTCCCATGAGGAAATTCGTCATTCTGAATCTCCAAGCATGGAAGTTATTCTTGTCTAGCTTATTGCTCATAAGCTGACTCATTCCATCTATGTTTGTCAATTTTACAACAATACACAACACAACAAACCACTACCAGAAACACGTCTATTTGAACACTATCGCACTATGATGTGATAGTTTGATCTCAGAAAAACATAGTTTTTGTGTATCAACAGTACATAGAATTGCTTGAAATTTTGAATCTGGAATATATGAGTGTTGTTGAATACGAGGCAAGTTATAGTTTTTGAAACTCACCTGGTTTTTCTATGGGCCCCACATTACGGGCTTGAAATGGAGGTCGAGATGGCTCTGAAACTTTGATCTGACAAAACTAGTGACCCTAAGGGGATAACTCTCAAAAATATTTTGAGGTCTTCTACCTTCACACTAATTTTCGTAGCAAACCGAGGTCGTTTGTGAATTGCCTTTTCTCCATGCCTTGCTGTGTATTCTTCATTGTCACCTTCTCCACGAGCTCTCTACAGCCACACTAGCTCTTATACCATGGCATGAGGAACGAGATAAGGAAGAGAGCTCACATACACACTCTCACTCTCAAGGCGAAGCACACATAGATTGAGGCAAGGAACAAATTTTCCATCACTCTCGATAGATAAATCTAATAACTCAATGAAGTATCCCTGACATATACTAGTGTGACCACTATACATGTTAGAGAAACAAAAAATTGGTACACTTCATGCTGAATCATCACATGTTGAGCTTGATATCTCAACAACTTGGGCCTCCTTGGACTCACGCCCCTACAATGTACTAATTTGCGGTGACTTCAACATGGTGGAGGACCCTATGGATAGATGGAACAACAAGGGCTGGGTCATCGACAGTCATGAGAAAGAAACTTGGGATAAAACCAAACTGTACTTTGATCTCGTCGAATTCAAAGACTCAAAAGGCTTTTTGTGGTCAAATCTCCAAGCAAGCAAGGACTTGAGGAAGTCTATATTGGATAGAAGCTACATTGCTCAAAACATTATTCATTAGTGGGGATGTCCTTCCCTCTCACAACACATTGACCTGGCCATTCTAATCACTATCCCATCATTATCGCTTTCCAACCTCTCACCAAAACCCGTAAGGCTCCTTGGTTTCAAGCGTGCTTTACTTCCGTCTCTCTCCCCTCCGTCCATCAAGAAATTGTTGTAAGTGTGGAAGGAGGTGTTCGCCTCTCTCTCATCCCCTACCAAGAGTTGGAGATGCACGGTCGAAAAGTCACAATAGATCATGATAAGAACCAAAAAATGCTCCAGTTTGTTCTCCAGGCACTTAGAGAAGCTCTATATCCTAGGCTCTAGAGACTTGAGGAGGAAGTGAACAAAGGAAAGGCTCAATCCCAGAAGGGTCTATGAAAAATCAGACTGATGTTAGATACGAGGAAGAAATACAAAGGAAAATTTTGCAAATATTCTTTAAGGAGTGGTGGGTTGGCAAAGATAACAAACCCACCAAAGAGATATGTAGCATCCTTCAACGGAAACAGAACAAAACCCCCATTGTTAGATTCAAATGACAACGTTTGCAATATGGAAGAAGAAAATTTTGGAATCATTGAAGAGAACTTTAGGAGGCTCCGGGGGATCTCGACCCCCCTCTCCCACCATAGACGAGACTGCATGTTATCCATCTCTAGGGTTTCCTCGCATAGGATCCAACACAACTTGCATTCCCTACTTGATGCCCATATCTCAGAAGAAGAAATCATTGAACTCATTGATGCCCTCCCTAGTGGGAAAAGCCCGGTGCTAGATGGGCTCACTAATGAGTTCTTTAAGGCCTTTAAGATGGTGATTTCCACTCCTCTTCATTTGGACAGAAAGAGGCGCTCGATTTTGGCATGCTTCTGACTCGTCTCAACAATGGCATCATCAAGTTAATCCAAAAAATAGGGGAAAAGAATATAATTGAGAACTCCCATCCAATTACTATGCTTCAAACAAGATATAAAGTCATTGCCAAAGTCATAGCCAACAGAATTTCCAACCATCTAAGAGCTTGGGTAAGTGAGGACCAAAAAGGTTTTGTCAAAGGTAGGTCAATATTGGAAGCCATCGGCCATTATCGATATTTGGGAAGGTCTCGACTTCACGGAAGAGTCAAGACAAGATGTGGTTTTCCTCAAGACCGGCTTTGACAAAGCTTACAATAGGCTCGAATGGGACTATATTTTGCAGTCACTTAAAGATCTCGGATGAACTAAAAAATTCACCAAGATGATCTCAATCCTTCTAGGAAACGTGTCGACTCAAATTAACATTAATGACCAACTTTCGAAGGTGATCAAACTAAAAATATCAATTAGAGAAGGGTGCCCATTGGCTCCCCTTCTCTTAGCTATTGCCACCAAAGGGCTTAGTCGGCTTGTGGAACAATAGGTGGAAGTAGGTAACATCAGAGGCCTCTGTTTGCCTCATGACCACGGCTAGATCACCAAAAGATTTTTTGCTAATGATATGAATGCATTTCTCCACAATGATAGTACCAGCCTGGAGGCTTTTTGGAGGTGCCTAGATACTTTTCTCAAAGCCTCTAGATCCAAATCAACCACTCAAACACCGCTTTCAGAGCTATTGTGGGGACTCAGCCCAACCTTCTCTTTGATAATGGTTGTCAAAACATTCCTCTTGGCCAAATTTTTCAACTTCTTGGTATTCCTTTGGGCTTTGGTATCTCATTGGAGTAGCGATGGAATTGGGCCTTGGCCAGAATCAAAAGCACGTTAATCTATTAGAGAGGTATGCAAATTACTCTCACTGGTCATGCAATGGCTATCAACACATTCCTCATTTCATCGACCATTTACTTGCTCTCTTGTTGGAGACCAAAAGAGCAAGAGCTATCCAAACTGGAAAGTATTTGCAGAAACCTCCTTTGGACGGCCGACCATAATAGGAGGGGGGTCCTTAGAATCAAGTGGTCCATCTGCACTAGCCAAAGAGATAGTGGGGGCCTTGGCATTCTGGACATTGTGTGCATGGCTAACAAACTTGCAGCAGAATGGTTGATTAAGGCATGGTGCAACGTGGAGGCCTCATATGCCAAGTTGATCTTCAGAAACAAGAATGCATTGACTTTCATGGGATTCTTGAATTGGAAGAATCTTGACATTTTGACCCTTTTGTTTTCGCCGATCCCAGTTTTCCCAAAAGGCTCGAATCTTGTGTGCTCCCTATGAAAGAGTTGGAATAAAGATAAAAGCTTCATAAGAATTTGTGAAGACTCGAAGTGGGCAACTAGTATCAGATAGAATGACTCTATTTGGTTTCCGATCCAAGGCATCCAGAATGTGCAATCTCGGAACATTCAAAACACCAAGAGCCTATGGAACAAAGGCTTCAAAAAGTGGAAACATCTTTGGAAACAAGACATCGACCAGTGGATCAACTTCAAGGATATTGACCCTGGCATCAACATTACCTATGAAGAGTGGAATACTTTACAAAGCAGACATCTAGCCTGGAATCGCTCTAAATTTTGTATTCTCATGGGGCGTGACCCACCGTGCCTGCATGGTCTCCTAAAATGAAATGGTCCATCTACACTATCCAAAGAGATAGTGGGGGCCTTGGCATTCTGGACATTGGGTGCATGGCTAACAAACTTGCGGCAAAATGGTTGATTAAGGCATGGTGCAATGGGGAGGCCATCATGGGCCAAGTTGATCTTCAGAAACAAGAATGCATTGACTTTCATGGGATTCTTGAATTGAAAGAATCTTGACATTTTGAGCCTGATCCCAGTTTTCTCGAAAGGCTCGAATCTTGTGTGCTCCCTATGGAAGAGTTTAAATAAAGTTAAAAGCTTCATAAGAATTAGTGAAGATTGGAAGTGGGCAACTAGTATCAAACAGAATGACTCTATTTGGTTTCTGATCCAAGGCATCCAGAATGTGGAATCTTGGAACATTCAAAACACCAAGAGCCTATGGAACAAAGGCTTCAAAAAATGGAAACATGTTTGGAAACAAGACATCGACCAGTGGATCAACTTCAAGGATATTGACCCTAGCATCAATGTTACCTATGAAGGGTGGAATACTTTACAAAGTAGACATTTGGCGTGGGACCACTCTAAATTTCGTATTCTCATGGGGCGGGACCCACCATGCTTGCATGGTCTTAGTTGGCATAGTGGTAATTGACTAACAAAAATCCCGAACATCAAAGAAATCATTGATTATCAGGTCAACCTCAACAAGAAGTGGTGCCTATCATGGATGTGGCTTCAATGGGATATGAAGTTCATGGCTATTTAGCACCCTCTCATAGAAATCAAAAAGTTTGTCCTCTTATGGAAGATTCTTCATTGAGGAATCTGGACCAACCTAAAGGCTAGAAAAATATGTGGCATGCCTCCCTGGTGCAAGTGATGCTATTGGTCCATTGAAGATGTTGTTCACATCTTCTTTACTTGTCCCAACTCCAACAGGCTCTAGCAGATTGTCCAAAAGAAAATTAGACTTCAGAAACATATCAGTTGGAAATAAGCTCTCCTGGGAGAAGCGATTGACTGCTCTATTCCTCCTTGGCAAAAGAATCACTAACTGTAAGAATTCTCTCCCCCCCCCCCCCCCCCCCCCCCCCCCCCCCCCCCTTCATGCATCATTCAATGCTCCTTCTGATAAACAACAAGCTTACATCCAAGTGGGTCGGCATGAGGGTGATGAGAGGCTGATTAACCTTCTTTGTAATATCATCTAAACTCTGTAAAATCTACCCCTCATTTGTGAGATTCAAGGGGTTCCATGGGCACTAGTCCTCTTCACTTGTACTTTTCTTTTAATTAATGCAAGTCCAGGAAAGTAATCTAAGGCCGAGCTTCCTTTATTTAAAAAAAAAGTCCATCACAAAGCACAAGAATTGGACAATACAGCCAAATGCAAAATCACATGCATCGCGTAGCATGTATTAATCATAGGGAGCAAGGAATGGTTGAACTCATTTGAGAATCAATTTGCTTACACCTTCCATTCTTCAAAGAGGCTATACGGGAGTCTTTGATATAGACAACATGGCTAATTCTTAGGAATCGATCAATAAGGCAACCTTTCGTTGCAATTGCACATAAGGCACAGAGTGCTCGGATATCGCCATCCGATTTCATCTCCTGGTTTTGGTGTGATTTGCTTCATAAGCCGTCACCAAGAAATTCCTAAGTGTAGTGGTTGTAGTGTATCGGATAGCATGCCCCATGGAAGTCGATTAGCAATCCTACATCGACCATCAAGTACGCACATGAAAATTGTTAAACCAAGAGTTCTACATGGTAAGTAGTCAATCGCAAATTAGTAAAGGAAATTCACGGACTATCAAATAGCACGACCTATATCAATTTTTCAAAAGATAGAAGTACAAGGATAAGGGCTCTTGCATCTGAGGCTTCGCACATGCACCATTGAGAATCACACAAAAAAAGTATTGATTAGAACTGGATCTAACAAATTGAATAGAATTGCGTAGCATGTCCCATAAGGGACTTCGAGAAGGGCACCTAGCAAAACCTATAAGAAAGGTAGGATAACACGAATCAGCAAAGGAGAAGGTGGGCTTGCACGGTGTATCACCTAGCAAGGTTTACTAAATTGTTAACTTGAGATCACCACCATGAACCATAAGCGAGCTTTATGAAGCAATAGATGACGTATCAAATAAGCATTGTGCATCCCTCTCTTGAGTTATACGGACTAGAGAAAATAAAAAGCATGCCAAGGAGAATTGAAGAAGCCTTAGTAGCTTTCAAGTAAAGTTGAGAATCGACTGGCATTGAAGTAGTGCAATGACTATTGAATATCGAAGTATTACATAGCTTGGATCTTTGAGAAATCTTGGAAACATCAACTAGACTTCTTGAGAGGACAACTTATTGTTAAGAATTGATGACCCAAAAAGACTTATGTGAATAGTGAACATGTGATACAAGCTAAAGAAGCTACTTTAGAGGACCCCAAAGTAACGTAGAGTGGTAAGGTGAACTAGAAACACACAATTTGTATTAGCCTAGATTCAGGGTGAGACTAAGGATATTGAAGGGGGGCTTTCACTTAGCCTTAGAAGACCAAAAAGGTTTAGGCCAAAAGATTGATTTGTTTGAACATTTATATGTCCGATGCCCTTGCTCCCTGCGATGGAAGCACAAAGCGAGTCTTTTTGCCTACTCAATAAAATCAAGGTCTTATTGTGAATGGATGGGTCGAATCCTCCTTTGATTTTCCACATGAGTAGGATTCTTACCTTGATTATTAGAAGAAGAATTCATCTTTGAATTTTCCATGTTTATTGTGGCAGGTCTCTGTGGCCTATGTCTCGTTGCAATGAATCTAGCTCTATTGTCCTTTTGCATATTACAAGAAGAACTCGTCTTTGAATTTTTTATGTTTGTTGTGGCAGGTCTCTATGGCCTATGTCTCATTGATTGCAATGAATCTGGCTCTATTGTCCTGCATATTGAACTACTCCATCTTCTGAAAATTCTCAGCCATCACAACAACATCCAAGAAATCAACACATTCAGATCCCTTCAGTTGATAACAAAGTTCCTCACGGAGCCCTTCAATAAACGTGCTCTTTAGAGCATCACTAATAACCTCCAATGCATATTTGTGAAGGCTTAGACATGTTTTTTTTGTACTCGTCAGCAAATAAGCTATGCTTTTCACTCACATGGTGTAAAAATTGTAGAAATCCATCTTGTTCTCCATATGGTAGTGTGGAGAAGAATAGTGTTTTTCTACTTGCTCTCTAAATTCCTTTCACAAAACCAAACTAGAATGCGTCCAAGTCTACATATAGAACTTCCATAATAACTTTGCAATGCCACACATGTGTAGGATCTTTTTCATTATTCCATCTCCCTAATCATAGTTTGGCTTTTATCTAAGCCATAAATTCAATTGCACATTTTACTTTAACATTCTCCTTTAAGGTTAGGAGTGTAGGCTTTATATTTTTAAGAACTAGCCTTCATTTGACCTTATGAAACTTGACATAAATACATATATGATGAAGAGGTAAATAATGAGAGGTGACTATGTGTCAAGCCTCACAATTGAAGCTTGCACAAGTTCCATAAATCACAACATCTAGATATTTTGCCACTCTTCTTCCCACCATCAAAATTATTTAATTATGCCTTCTTGAAGACTTGATTGAGAGAAAATTCAGCCCCCTCCATATCTTCGTAATTTCATTTCTCTCTTTCTCTAGGAACACTAGATGTTCTTACAACTTCATCCACTCCATTAGATTTCACATGTACCAAACAACAAAGAATACATAGAGCATGGAAGTATTGAAAAATAATAAGGTAAAATTTACCTTAAGTATAGAGGAACGATTACCTATAAAACCACACCTATGGGAAAAAATGTCCAAACATGTGGATCAAACCTCCTCTAATAGTAAATGTTGAGAAATTAAGAATAAAATCTGATAGGTTGAGTGTGAAGGAAGTGCCAATTGACAAGATTAGGAGAATACATTTAAGGAGATTAGGGCAATGCAAGCCTACCTATCTCATACAATGGGCACACTACAAAATTAATATTAGAAAGTGAAGAAAAAGTTGCGACAGCCACAAAATCCTTATGGGACAAGTGGGGAAAGCCTATATTGAGGCTCACTCATCCATAATTAATATTGGTTGGTATCCTAGGGAGTGGAAATGGCATGATCCTTTCTCCCTTCTAGAAGCATGCACTATTCCGTTCTTTTGATACTTGGCTCGATTGGGAAGGTGGATCATTCAGGCACAACACCTGACCACAAAGTAATTCCTCTTGTCCTTTCGGCATCGGATCTAGGGAGCCCAACACTCTCTTTTTTTACCATCTTTTAGTGGTTGGTGGCCCATAAGAGCATTGTTGTTTGCACTTGGTTGAGTTATGGGGGCCTTTCGATTGCATGGGTACTTATGACTTTCACTCGGAGTCTCAATGGCATTGCCTTTGAGACTCTTATTTGGTGTAGAAGATTTGTTGGTCTGTCTCGTAGCTCCTTTCTTGGCATGAGGGCCCTCATATCATCACTTTAGGAGTGATCGCTTGGGGCTTGCTTACTATCCCTACCCTCTACTATAAGCATGAGGGAGGTAGCACGATCCTCTTGTTCAAGATGGGAGGGTTGGCAAAACTCAGAATCTCCACCCTCCTATATGGTGGTGCAAATGACCCCTATTGGGAGCTGATCAATAGCCTTACCATGTGGCTTATCTGGCATGCTCATTGTCAATGTATTTTTGAGTGTTGCACGATTTCTCCGACTAAATTGATTTGGAACTTTTGGTTGGAGCTAATTCATACCTTGCAGGGGTAGTTAGATGATCTTTAGGGTGACTTTGATGGCATGTCTCAAAGGCGACCTGCCTTTCTTTGGCTTTGGAAGAAAGGGTCCTTCTTTAACCTTCAAGATTATACAATCCATTGGAGTTATTGACCACCTGCTTGGCTCCCCCCCCCCCCACATTTCCTCTCTTAGGATTTAGATTCATAGTAGTTCTTTTGATGGATCGTTGGCATGAGTTGTTCCCCATGTACTTGCTTATAGGATTGTAGCCCTATGGGCATTCTTTATTAACTAATGAAAGGATCTTTTTGTGCTAAAAAAGAATAATAAAAGAAAAATTGTAGGTTGCTCATAGTGATGTCTACAGTCCTATGCAGACACCTTCATTTGGCAACCACCTATACTTCGTGACTTTGATTAATGAATTTTCAAAGCATGCATGGGTTAATCCATGGAAAGCAAAGTGTGAATTGTTCATGTGCTTTAAGCTTTTCCTAGTCATGGCAAAAAATCTATCAGCATGTAAAATAGGCACCCTCCATTCTAATTGAGGGGGGATTCCATGTCTACTGAATTCAATGCATTTCAAGATAAGAATGGGATAAAACATCCTTGTATAGTGTTCTAAACACCTGTAGAGAATGGAGTTACTAAAAGAAAGAACATGTCTCTCATGTAAATGGCAAGGTATATAATCTACAGTTACGCTTTACCACATAGGTTCTGGCTTGAGGTTTATGTGTGTAGCATATGTACTTAATAGGTATCCCACAAAAGCATTGCAATCTATCACTCCATTTGAGGCTTTGCATGCTTGCAAACCATTGTTGCTCATCTATGTGTCTTTGGTCGTATGGCATATGAGTTAGTTCCTAAACAACAATGGACAAGATTGGAGGATGAAGCAATGAAATGCATTTTTTTTATAGATTTGTGAAAGCAAAGGGTATCGTGTAAATCATCCACATAATAAATGCATTTTGGTTAGTTGCGATGTTCTTGTTTTGTGGAAAATGCAATCCAATCCTTAATTTCATGTACCAAGGAGACATCAGGTAGCTCGAAGGATGTGCATGAGACTTTCTTGCATCTTTTTACAGGTGGATAGTCAAGTGGTGTTCCAAATGAGGCAAATTCTTAGCCCTTACAAGTTTTAAACGATGATGGAAACCATTCCATTTCGGATGCAAATCTACATGATGCACATTTTTATTAGAGGACTAACATAGAAGGGGAAAAAACTACACCTAAAGGGATAGTGTAGACTTTGAAGGATAGCAATTTAGATACATCTTTGTCATATCATACTCATCGAGGTTGTCATAGTGCTTGTTTTACATCAGATTGTTATGCAATGGATGTCTCTAGTCTTTGTGATGAGAATAAGCTTGTTTTCGTTTTTATGAAGCACAAAGTTTAAAAATAATTGGATGGCTGCTATGCAAACTAGAAACATTTAGATGAACAAAGCATGCATGCAAAATCTTTGCATCTAAGATAGCCTAAGAATCTTGAACTGCACATGTTGAATCATTCATAGATTTTACATAGCCTATGAGCTTATACAGCCCATGATATAAAATGCTAAAATCAATAGTAACATCACCATTCAAAAGATCATAAATGTTACATATGTCATCAAAAAGTTTGACAACCAAGCCAATCTTGGCTAATGTTGAAATTGACAATAGATTTTTCTTGATCCCTAGCATATATAAAGTATGTGACAATGTGAAAGAATTTCCATCAAGAGTAGTCAGAACGATCTTACCAAATCCCATTATAGGATAAGAGGAGTTGTAAGCACATGTGACAGTATTCTCTGTTGGGGCAAGCTCAAGTGAAATGAAGAAAGTGCACTACAATGTAATATATTTGTTTGCCCCACTATCAAAGTACCAAACATTTGAGACCGTTCTAGACATGCATCCCAAGCATCTTTTGTTGTCTTTGAAGAACAAATATGAGGCATAACAACATTTTTGGAAGACAAGGCTATCAATGCATGTGTAGGTGCATCTCTTGCATTCCACCGATTTTCTCTATAGTAGGTGCAATAGAAATCGAAGCACAACCATGAGATTGGAAATTAGGTCTACGTAGGCACCCCTTTTCCTTTTTAGGAGGTTTTTACCCTAGCTTGTATATATTTCTATAACCCTAAAAGTCACTTATTTTTATTCACTCATTTTGTAATACAATCCGTATTGCATTGTGCTCCAAGCTTCTTCTTCTTCCTCCTGTTGTTTTCATGCTTCTGTAGACCTTAAAGTCCGACAACAATTTTAAGAAATTTTAAGAAAACTACATGTTTTATTGGACTTCACTAAGGAATTCAAACACTTGTGCACGTTGTATTGAAGAATATAAGCAGTCAAATCAAACTATGTTGAACGTGGCACTCGCAATCATATGACGATAAGAAAAATAACCCATAAATCTCATAAGCCGAACGTCAATGCCCATAATAATAATGTGAGGGAAACATAACGTTGAAATAGAGTCCCAGACGTTAAGCCCTTGTCGAAGCCTTGGTGACATCATGGAGCGTTGTGTCACTTATGAAGCTTGGATAATTTTTAAAGCCTTGAGTTTCACACTTATTTCAAAGATAAAGTGGCACTGTCATATGTCTTAGATATGTGGCTATGGAAACACGCTCTACCCATAAGTAATTTGGAAGTTTCTTTTCATTCGACATTGATATTGCAGCCTCTACTATTAGTCTATTCCTTCTCTCTACCGCTCCATTTTGTTATGGAGTGTACCTTGTTGCAACTTCTCTCTTTATGCCTCTGTACTGTAAGAATGAGTCAAATTCATGTGAGAAATACTCACCACCTCCATCACATTTGAGCCTCTTCAAGTTTCTACCTGTTTGATTCTCAACTAATGCCAAATACTTCTTGAAACAAGTGCATAATTCATCTTTATGCATGAAGTGAAGCATTTTCCATCTATTATAGTCATCTACGAATGAAACATAGTACCTTGATCTTGAGATTGATGGCTCTCTGCTAAGACCTCACATATCTATGTGCACAAGCTCCAATTAGTCTTCATACATGTATCCTTTTTTGTTGAATGGTTGCCTATGTGATTTGAAAAATTCACATGCTCTACATTTGTAAATCATGTGTTCTTATGCCAAGCACACTCTGATCATTGCATATTTGCTTTAGTGTTCTTTCACCTATATGACCTAGCCTCTTATGGCATATCTCTAATTCAGATAGGGTTTGATCTTTATAATTGAAGAGAGCAATCATTCTAATATCGTCCACCTAAAATGTAAATAGTCTACCAGATTTCTCACCTTTTGCAATCCTCTTGAAGCCTTGTTGAGGGTCCTCCACATATGCTCCATGCCTTGTGAATCTAGCTTGTAAGCCCTTCTCAACAATCTACCCAACAGTGATTAGGTTTTCTTTTGTAGTTGGCACATATAATACCTTACTTAAGAGGTTCATGTTACCATCAAATGCTTTTATATTTCCAATCTTCTTTATAGAGTGCCTAGTGTCATCACCTATCTACACTTCATGCTTCCCATTAAGTTCTTCAAGATCAGATAACTATGCTATATTTCCAGCCACATGATTGGAACAACGAGAATCAATATAGAATAGATGCTCATCATCTTTGCCTTGCTTGGATGTCATGTTCATGATCAATGGAGAATCCTCTTGGTCTTGGTCTCTTCTACCTCGGAAGCCTCCTTGATAGTTGTTGTTGTAGCCTTGGTTGTAATTATGATGGTAATTGCTTGCTCCATTATTGAACCCACCTCTTGATTGTCCATAGCTTCCTCTGTGGAAGCCTCTTCCTCTCTGGTTCTTTGTGTTCTTGAAGCACTTATCTATGGTGTGATTGGCTAGGCCATAGATATTGCAAGGTGATCTATTGTATGATCTCCCCCTCCCTTGCTTTCCTCCTCTGCCCCTTCCTCTAGTACCTCTTCCTATACCTGTGAAGTCATGTACGAGGTTCTTGCCTCCTTCTTCATTCCTTTTACCTTTGCCTTTATCTTTACTCTTATTTCTATCTGTGTAAAGGGTAGAAGATTGACTACGTCTAGAGTTATCTCCATTTTTGCTGAGCTTTTTCTCATGTGTGAAGATTTTCCCCATCAATGTGTTGAGATCAGGTATCTGCATGTCCATATATAATTCCATTGTTGTGGTGAAGGACTCCCATTTATGATTAGCCTTGATGCCATTTATGATCTACCTTACTATTTTGCTCCTGTTCTATTTCTTCTCCAATGCTCCCAAGTTGGTGAGCTACATCCTTCATCTTGGTTACATAGTCATCTACACTTTGCTTTGGTTGTTTCTTCAAGGTTGCGAGCTCCATCCAAAGCTCATCTCCAGAGATGTGTCCATACAAACTTCTACCTTGAAGGTAGGCTTGCATTCTTAGGGACCATGCTAGATAATTGACCCCGTCCAATTTATCAATGAATGATGGAAATACATCTCCCATTTTGCTTTGATGTTGCTCTAACACCACTGTTGGAGGAGATGGTGGATAGGTTCGAGAAATGAAGTGGTGCTGCAAATCCTTGCACTACAAGAAATACGGGCGTATAGTGACGGTTAAGGCGACAGAATTTCGTCGCTATAAAATTGCAACTTGCATCATAATTAGCGTCGTGTGCCGACCGTCGGTTAAACGACGCAGAAAACGACAGTATTTGCAACTTGCGACATGACACGATTGCGACGTTCCCATAAAACGTCGCTAAAACAATGCAATTTAAAAGCGTCGCATAAGCGACGCTTTCTTGCATCGCGTAGGTGACGTTAGTTGCCGTTGCATAAACGACGGTAAAATTGTCCCCTATTCGACGACAAATAGCATCGCTTACACGACCATCTGTTGACGAACAAAAATTAAAACGTTGGAGGCCTAATATAAATAATAATAACAATCAATATAACAAAACTCTTCATTACTTAATACCATACACACAAGTCAAAACATAACTGAAATAATATATATATATATATATATGTATCAATGTAAATACATATAATCCAATGTCATAATGAACTAAAATCCTAATCATCATCATCATGATCATCATCATCATTAGCAATATCATGATCATTCTGATCATCCTCATCCTCATCGTCATGATAACCCTGTGACGATCGAGATCGTCCCTCTTGTGTCTCTCTGTCCACCTCATCCATATTTGTCTCTCCATAATACTCCTGTATTACATATAACAAACATAAATAAATAAAATAATTAAAACATTCATAAAAACAAAATAATTATATAAAATTCAAAAATACTCACAAAGGCATTAGGATGATCTTGCATATACTCGCTCAAACGCCGATATCCAAAATGTGTAGCATACTCGATCTCCTATTTCATAGGATATCGGCCATAATCCTTCCGCTGCAATGAAACAAATAAAAAACATTAGTTGCTTGCATTTTAACTAAAATAAAAAATATACTCACAATAACACATATACTTACAAACGTAGCTACAAAACCATTATCGCCCATTTGGCCTAGGTGCAATGTGTGGCCCGACTCCACTCTCTTCTTTGCAGCAGCCTGTTTATTCAAGAAAAAAATACATAAATTAAATGTAAAAAATTACTAAAATATATAAAAATTATAAATATAAACTATTAATTTGTGTACCTTCTGCTGAGGAAATGACTCCTGAAGACGTAGCTGTCTACGAAAAAACTACCACGACTCAGGTGGTATGCTAGCTCGCCTCTTATTTTGTTCGACCATACAATATCTCCTGTTAATTTAATCTCAAACAGAAAAAAAAGTGAGAATACATACACATATATACACACACATACACATACACATACCCACATACACATATACATGCAAACATATACGCATGCATATATGTATACATATACACATATACATACATATAACATAAACATACATATACATATCCACATATATACGTACACACACATGCATGCATATACACTCATTCATAAAAAATACATCCATTTATCCCACAATAATATGTAGTTGTGTATATGTGAATATGTGTGTATGTGTAAATGAGTATATGTGAATATGTGTGTATGTGTAAATATGTATATGTGAATTTTTTGTTTATGTAGATAATCAAATTATTGATATCAAATATCATTATTTGTAGATTCTGATCAATCAGATGGAACTCCACCACCGTCTCCTCTTCGTGCAATGACTTTATACTATAAGTATATGAAATATTTAATTTTAAATATATTTGATGGATACATAACTTATATTTTTTTTTATGTTTCTTATTATGTGCAGATTCTGATCAATCAGAGGGTACTCCACCACCTCCTACCCATGCAACGACTTCACATGTGTCCTCCGATAGGAATTATGATGAATTTTACTATGAAGAGCATATTATATGTTGGTGTAACTCTTGTTATGGCACGTATCGAAGACCACGATTGGAATGTATTGAACATGAGGCAGAGTATGGTACTTTTGAGCGTGCACCATCACCTAATCAACGTGATAATGCTTGGGTATGTATTTTCTATATATATTAATGTCATTATTTTATTTAAAAACCATATATAAAATCAAATTATTGTTGATATACAGGAATACTTGCTCGATGATGATGATGATGATTTTTCTCATAATGTTAATATACCTCGTACACGTCATGGACTTGCTGTTCATCAATTACAAGCAGAGGTTTCTAGAAATCCTCTACCTCCTGGTTTAGAGAATGAAACGGCTAGAGATTATCCATTGCCAGCTCGTGATTGTTCTTTAGTACAAACATATGATAGAAGAAGATATGGAGGATGGAATAGAGGACCACTTCCTTTAGATGGAGAGGTTTTCATTTTTTGGGGTAATCGCTATATGATTTCTCCATCCACTATTACTAATGCTGGTCGTGGTCTCTTTATTGTAGAGGATTTGTATGTGCCTTGGAACTCTGAAGTCACTCTTATGTCATTTTGTGGTCCTATATATGGATGGGGAGATTGGCATCGACTTTCACGTTATGTTCAAAGCATGAGTACTTATGGAATATGCTTCAACGCAGCATCCCTTACTAGTAGAAGGATTTTACATGCAGAAAATGAAAGATTATATATTGATGGAAGACCTTACACACATGGAAATATAACATATTTAATAAATAATAGTCGAGGGTTACATAATAGTTCAAGGACTAATTGCACATTTGAGGAGCGTGAAAATAGTCATGAATCACCATACATGAGTAGAGATGTATCAAGATACATAGTTGTCAATGCTATTACTACATTACATGCTGGTGATGAACTATTAGTGAATTATGGATGGCGTAGACCTCCAAGTGCACCTTTTAGCTAGAGAGAATAAAAATTTTATATCCATATTTAATAAGTTATATACTTAATTTTATATTTGAAGTTTACTTTTTATTCCTTTATGGAATACTAATGAGTTTTATTTATATGTGTAGATTCCAACGTATGATGTTGATGACGTTCCTCCGCAGCATTCACAATTACCAGTAAGACCACGATTATCAGAAGCTTCCATGAGGAGGCTACGCAAAACTAATCCTGTGCAATATGCAAAGTTGAAAGATCTATATTCAAAAGACGATAAAGTACAAGATTTGTGTGATAATGATGAAGATGATGGCATGGCAGATTTTATTGAGGATTGGTATCAAAATGACAGTGAGAGCATTGATATTTCTAAAAATGAGAAATATCTTCAAGAGGAATGTCTAAAGCATGTATATGAAGGAAGTCGTTTGACACAACTAAGTGCAAGCTTACTTATTCTCAACCTTCAAAATCATTTTGGATGGAGTAATGTATCTGTTTGGACACTATTAAGGTATAATTTTCATTTTTCTATCTATTTTTATATATATACATAAATATATATATATATATATATTTAAATACATGTAGGTTTTTATTCTTACTTTAGATAAGATAAGAAGAAGAAATTGAATTGAATGGATACGATTGTTTGGATGGCAGGATACGATTGTTTGGATGGCAGGATATGATTGTTTGGATGGCAGGATACGATTGTTTGTTTTGGAGGATATGAATGATTTGTCGGTTCACACATATGTTCAGTTTGAAAGTGTGAATCGACAAATCATTCAATGAAGGTACATACTTCATGTGTTCAAAACAAACAATCGTATCCTGCCATCCAAAACAATCAAATTTTGTGTAAATATTTTGAAAGATGCATTAATAGTTTTAAAAGATGCGCGGACAAAAAGTGTCCATTCAATTCAAGTTCTTGTTCTTAACTTATCTAAAGTAAGAATAAAAACCTACATGTATATATGTATATTTATTTATTTACCTTTTTTAATATATATTTTTTTGATAAACTTACAGGTTATTATCTGAAACACATGATGAAATGAAGAAGATAATCAATCTTGGTATAGATTATCAATGTATACATGCATGTCCTAACGATTGTATTTTATATAGAGGTGAATATGCAGACACTTTGACATGTCCCAAATGTCAATCTCCTCGATATAAGGGTGAAGAAGGTAAAATCCCAAGAAAGGTATTGAGACATTTTCCATTGGCTCCACGGTTTAGACATATGTTTCAAAGCCCCGAATTATCAAAGCTTTTGACTTGGGGACAGGATCACAAAAGTACTGATGGAATAATCAGAATTCCTCATGATAGTGTTGCTTTTTAGCATATTGATTCTACATGGCCTGAATTTGATTAAAATCCACAGAATCTAAAGTTAGGAGTTGCATTAGATGGGGTTAATCCATTCTCCATGAAATCCAATAAATGGTCAACATGGCCAGTGGTAGTCATAAACTAGAATCTTCCGCCATATCTTAGCATTAAAAAGGAACATTTAATGCTTTCACTTTTAATCCCAGGCAAAAGACAAGTTAAAGATATGAATGTATATCTTGCTCCTCTCATTGACGATCTTCAAGAGTTATGGAGAGGTATTAATGTACGTCATTGATGTATCGAAAAGCATCAATGAAAGACATATTACGGTTCGTGGTATTGTGGCTTGGACTATTCACGATTTTCCTGGATATGGCATTTGTTGAGGTATTGATGTAATTTTTTTATTCAATATGCATGTAAATAAATATGATTTAATCTAATTATAGTTTTATCATTTTTCATGATGCAGGAATATCTACTGAGGGTTATAAAGCTTGTCCATATTGTGGTCATTGGTTGAGATCAATCTATAGTAAGAATCTCAACAAAAATATTTATCTTCGACATCGACGATTCTTGCCTGATGATCATCCATTAAGATCTAAAAGAGAAGCGATAAATTTTAATGGAAAGCTTGAAACATGCCAGTATCCAAAACCTATGACGCCTATGGATTGGTATAAAAAATGGACAGATGGACCTCTTATAGATCCAGAAGCAGAAATCTTCAGTGATGATTCAGATAATGAGTATGTGAACAGAGGTAAAGGAAAATTGGCACTCGCTGAGAACATATCAATATGGTATTCTTTGGAGTATTGGAAAGAGTTAAAAGTATGTCATCTTCTTGATCCTATGCATATATTCAAAAATATTGGCTATTCACTATGGCAGCATCTTCTTGGACTAAAAGATACCACAACATCAAGGAATGATTTGAAAGATAAAAAATCCAAACCAAAGTTATGGCCAGTTTTTTATAGACATCGACAAGAAACAACTTATGCATCTGCTCCTTGGGTACTTACAACAAAAGAGATACAGACTATCAACAATAGAATTCAATTGATTAAGACTCCTACAGGATATGGAGCATCGTTTCAAAACATGTTTACTATGGATGATAAGAGCTTATCTGGGTTAAAGACCCATGACTGGCATAACTTTTTGAAACATATTTTACCTTTGGTTATCGATGGTTGTACAACGAAAGGAGTACGAGATGTGATCTATCGTCTTGGATCACTTATAAGGTAATTATGATACTTTTATATTTAATATGTATGAATATTGGATATCTTTTATTTTTTAATTAACTTCTTTATAATTGTTTTTATGATATGTATAGGTGGATTACATCCAAAGAGATCGATAAAAATTTGATCCCACAAAAAAATCATGAATGCAAAGAGCTACTATGTTTGATGGAAAAAGAACTTCCTACTTCATTTTTTGTTATTCAGGTTCATTTATTAGTCCATCTTGTAGATGAGATAGAGATTGCAGGTGTTGTCAACACTCGATGGATGCTTTGGGTCGAGCGATTTATGGGAATACTAAAAGGTTATGTGCGACAAAGAGCAAAACCAGAAGGATCCATGGCAAAGGGTTGGATGCTTGAAGAGTGCATGTATTACGTTAGTGAGTACCTTGAAAGAGTTCATGAAGAAGCTCCACGTGCATGGACCAACGAGTCTTCTTCAAAAATAACAGATGAGGTATTCAGGTAAGGGGGTTCCATTCTTATTTACATTTCAAGAAAAAAATGATGTTTCTACTTTTGTAGCATATAATAGCGAATGCATGCAAGCATTCCTTAGCGAGTACGAGGAACTTCAAAGTCTCTGAAGTAAAAGGAGAAAAAACAAAAGATCTAGACGTAATCTCGATAATAATGAGATTACAGATATACCTTCTTTCACGGATTGGCTATATAGTCGTTTGCAACGCACCAACGCAAATAATGAAGAAATCTCAGATGAGCAAAGAGAGTTAATGAAGGTTGTGAACGAAAGGTAATTTTATTAAAATAATGTTTAATTTTTTTCATATATGTATGTTAGTTTCTATTTACTAATTGAATTTATTTTGCAGGCTCGAATGTTTACTAATATGTGGGCTTTTGGACAGCATATTAGAATCAAAGCCATTGATTCTTTACGTAAAACTGAGGATTCTAGTATTGTTGCTTCTTTCAAGCAACTATCACGTGCTAGCTCAAAAGACACGAACCTTATAGATAGCGAACTTGGTTATGTATGAACTATTGTTGGTATCTACAAAATTTCATTTCGTACATTCAAACAGGTAGAAAAAAGTTTATATATTATTTTTAGAGTTAGTTATTTTTTTAAGCACCTAATAATGGGTTTTTGTTGTTATATATTTTGATAGGCCATTTTGAAGGTTGACTTGTTTCGAGCGGAGTATAAAGGTAGTAATTCTACATTAAGAAAGGAATTATCTAGGTTTTGGGCAATTGATTCTTCCAAGGTAATGCGATCTACTAAAGAACCATATATTCTTCCTAGGCATATTGAACAAGCATTTTTTTATAAAAACCCAGATGCTCATCCTTGGTGGCAAGTCATTCATGTGCAACCGAGAGGTAGGTCATTGTTTGAACAGTTTATTGTTAGAGAGATCGAAGATAGTCCTCTTGATGATTCAGCATCAGATACTGATACATCAACATCTGAAATAGAAATTAGAATCATTATACGTGATAATGATACTAATCTTTTTGATGAAGAGGATAATTCTCTACATGCTGATTCTACTGATGAGGACGAGGAATTACCAAAAATAAATATTAATCCATCAATAGATGATGTGATTCATGAGAACATAGATTTAACAATAGAAGAAATAAATGAAATCAATAAGGATAATGAAGATGAGACTATATTGATGTCTTACCAAAATGATGGCAATAATGAAAACATATGAGTAGATTAGATAGTAAATTGTACTCTAGTTATCGATCAATAACTTGAAGCTTCTGAATGGATATCAAATAATAGGTTTTTTTTATTAACTTGAATAACGATGAATCCTATCAGAGAGATGAAATCATGTTCTTCTAAGTTAGAACATGAAGCTCGGGGGTATGCCTAGTTATTTTATATATAGCTTTATCTTTGAGGAGCAAATTTTTATCATGTATGTATGCATATGTGTGTGTATTCATGTGTATTATATGTATACATATGTTAGTATGCATATATATGTATTCCATGTATATGTATGTGTTTGCATGTGTGTGATATATGTATACATGTGTTAAATATGCATATGTGTATATATGCATATGCATTTATGTAAAATATTCATGTATTCATGTAATATATGCAAGTGTTTATAATTGTGTACATGTATATATGTATATGTGTCTATGTGTAAATATGTACATGTAAATATGTATGCATGTATATATATGTTTATGTGTGCATGTAGGCATGTATATGTGATGTGTACATGTATATATGTATATATGTCTATGTGTAAATGTGTACATGTAAATATGTTAGTATGTATATATATATTTATGTGTGCATTTAGGCATGTATGTGTGATGCATAATATATCTACTCCATTTTATATTTATGTATCCTATCTACATGATGTGTATATATCTTTATATATATTATGATCCTCGTTGATTCGAGTAGCTATATATAGAGGCATAAGGTTGGGAGGAGAAACATCTCTCTAGTAGGACGTCGGAGGTGTACATATACTTCAAACATATGGCTAAAAAGTTGAATTAGAGTTTTTAAATTAGGGATTTCAAAACCCTAATATCGAAATTAGTGTTTTCAATTTACGGTTTTTGAAATAGGATTTATTTATTTATTTATTTATTTATGCGTATGCATGTGTTGTGTATGTATGTGTATCTATATGTGCATATGCATGTGTTTTGTGTGTATATATGCATGTGTGTGTATGCGTGTATTTATACCTCTAGTCTCTCTCTCTCTCTCATATACATACATACATGCATAAACACACATACTCATATCCACATATATATACATAAAAGCAGTGCATACCGTGCATTGTCGCGACGATGAGCCATAAGTGTCCGCATCTCTTTTAAACACCACTTAAGGTACCATCGTATCCCAAACTCTGTCTCAAGTGAACTAAGCACATATTTCTTATCCCTCTCATCATGCTCACTACAAAAATAGAAAACATAATGTAAATAAAACATAAGATATATATTTCAATTTATATGTAAAACTTTTACTTACTTCCATGGTAAGTGGATAAAGCGCAGGTAAGAGTCGCATAGTGCCCACATTCTTCTCTTGAACTCCAATCCATTCCCTATATACACAATGTTCCCCTCTAGCTCTATGTCGCACTCTAATCCTAAGGTGCCTATGCATGTCCTCATAGGCAACTCTGCTCTGCTATCACGTGCTCGAGGTGGTATAGGTGTCCTGAAAATAGATAGATAGAAATAAATAAAAATATGTGTTATAATATCATTAAAAAAGTTTATGAAAACAAAACATACCTATGAGCAGCTAGCTCTCTTCCTCCATGTGGAGCCACAGAAGAGCCCTCGTCTGATTGCTGGGTAAGCATCTTGATCGTATAATCCAGCTCCTCATCAGACATCTCTGAGTAATCACGCATTATGGCCCCTAGAGTATCAGACAGAACTCTTGCTCTCATAAGACTTTTTATGAGAGTGAGTTTCACCTTTCTCTCTCTACTGGGATCCATAATACCTAACATATAAAACAAAATGGTTAGAAATCAATATATATACGTGTACATATGTAAGTGTGTATGCATTAAGTATGTGTATGTATGCATGTGTGTGTGTGTATGTATGTGCGTGTATATGTGTGTATGTGTGTATGCATGTGTATGTGTGTGTATGCATCATTATGTGTATATGTATCTATGTGTGTATGTGTGTGTATATGTGTGTGTGTATGTATGTGTATATGTGTGTGTGTGTATGCATGTATGTATGTATGTATGTATGCATATGCATATGCATATGCATTATGTATGTATATATATGCATGTATGTGTATGTGTGAGTATGTCTCTCTATGTGTGTGTATGCATATATGTGTGTATGTGTGTATGTGTGTATGTGTGTGTGTATATGTGTTTGTATGTGTGTATGCATGTGTATGTGTGTGTATGCATTGTTATACGTGTAAGTGTCTATGTGTGTTTGTGTGTGTATATGTGTGTATGCTTATGTATGTGTGTGTATGCATCATTATGTGTGTCTATGTATGCATGTGTATGTGTGTATGCATCATTACGTGTGTATGTGTCTATGTGTGTATGTGTGTGTGTATATGTGTGTGTGTCTATGTGTATGTGTGTGTGTCTATGAGTGTGTATGTGTTTATGTGTATGTATCTATGTGTGTGTATGTGTATCCATGTATATATACATATGTGTGTGTATGCATATGTATGTGTGTTTATGCATCATTATGTGTGTATGTGTGTATGTGTCCATGTGTGTATGTGTGTGTCTGTCTATGAGTGTGTATGTGTTTATGTGTATGTATGTATCTATGTGTGTGTATGTGTCTATGTGTGTATGTGTATGCATGTATGTATGCATATGTGTGTGTATGCATATGTATGTGTGTGTATGCATCATTATGTGTGTCTATGTATGCATGTGTATGTGTGTATGCATCATTACGTGTGTATTGTGTCTATGTGTGTATGTGTGTGTGTATATGTGTGTGTGTCTATGTGTATGTGTGTGTGTCTATGAGTGTGTATGTGTTTATGTGTATGTATCTATGTGTGTGTATGTGTATGCATGTATGTATGCATATGTGTGTGTATGCATATGTATGTGTGTGTATGCATCATTATGTGTGTATGTATCTATGTTTGTATGTGTGTGTGTATGCATTATGTACGTGTATGTAAGCATGTGCATTATGTATGCATATGCATATGCATTATGTATGCATATGCATATGCATTATGTATGCATATGCATATGCATTATGTATGCATATGCATATGCATTATGTATGCATATGTGTGTATGTGTGTGTATGCATATGTGTGTATGTGTGTGTATGCATTATGTATGTGTATGTAAGCATGTGCATTATGTACGCATGTAAGTATGTATGTATGCATATGCATATGCAATATGTATGCATGTATGTGTATGTCTCTCTATGTGCGTGTGTGCATATATGTGTGTGAATGTGTGTGTACATGTGTCTGTATGTGTGTATGCATGTATATGTGTGTGTATGCATCATTATGTGTGTATGTGTGTGTATATGTGTGTGTATGTGTGTGTGTCTATGTGTATGTGTGTGTATCTATGAGTATGTATGTGTTTGTGTGTGTCTATGTGTGTATGTGTCTGTGTGTGTATGTATCTATGCATGTGCATTATGTATGCATGTAAGTATGTATGTACATTGTATGCATATGCATATGCATTATGTATGCATATGTATGCATGTATGTGTTTATGTGTGTATGTCTCTCTATGTGTGTGTGTGTGTGTATGCATATATGTGTGTGTATGTGTGTATGTGTGTGTATATGTGTCTGTATGTGTGTATGCATGTGTATGTGTGTGTATGCATGTGTATGTGTGTATGCATGTGTATGTGTGTATGTGTGCATGTGTGTGTGTCTATGTGTGTGTATGTGTGTGTGTCTATGTGTATGTGTGTGTATCTATGAGTGTGTATGTGTGTATGTGTCTATGTGTGTGTATGTGTTTATGTGTGTATGTGTATGCATGTATGTATGCATATGCATGTGTATGCATGTGTATGTGTGTGTATGCATCATTATGTGTGTATGTGTCTATGTGTGTATGTGTGTATGTGTTTGTGTATATGTGTGTGTATGTGTTTGTGTGTCTATGTGTATGTGTCGCTACGCGTCTATGAGTGTGTATGTGTTTATGTGTGTGTATGTGTCTATGTGTGTGTATGTGCATATGCATTATGTATGCATATGTATGCATGTATGTGTATGTGTGTGTGTATGTCTCTCTATGTGTGTGTGTGTATGCATATATGTGTGTGTATGTGTGTGTGTATATGTGTGTCTATGTGTGTATGCATGTGTATGTGTGTCATTATGTGTGTATGTGTCTATGTGTGTATGCGTATGTGTATATGTGTGTGTATGTGTGTGCACGTCTGTGTGTATGTGTGTGTGTCTATGAGTGTGTATGTTTGGATGTGTGTGTGTATGAATGTGTGTCTATGAATGTGTATGTTTGGATGTGTAAGTGTATATGTGTGTCTATGTGTGTATGCATGTGTATGTGTGTGAATGCATCATTATGTGTGTCTATGAGTGTGTATGTATATGTGTATATGTGTGTGTGTATATGTGTGTCTATGTGTGTATGCATGTGTATGTGTGTGAATGCATCATTATGTGTGTATGTGTGTATGTGTGTATGTGTGTATGTGTGAGTATATGTGTGTGTATGTGTGTGCGCGTCTATGTGTATGTGTGTGTGTCTATGAGTGTGTATGTGTTTATGTGTGTGTATGTGTCTATGTGTGTGTATGTGTCTATGTGTGTATGTGTCTATGTGTGTATGTATGCATATGTGTGTATGTGTGTGTATGCATTATGTATGCATATGTGTGTGTATGCATTATGTATGTGTATGTATGCATATGCATTATGTATGTGTATGTATGCATGTGAATTATGCATGCATATGTGTGTGTATGCATGTAAGTATGTATGTATGTACGCATATGCATATGCATTATGTATGCATATGTGTGTGTATGCATGTAAGTATGTATGGATGTACGCATATGCATATGCATTATGTATGCATGTATGTGTATGTGTGTGCATGTCTCTCTCTATGTGTGTGTGTATGCATATATGTGTCTGTATGTCTGTATGTGTGTATGTGTGTATGTGTGTATGTGTGTATGTGCATATGCATTATGTATGCATATGTATGCATGTATGTGTATGTGTGTGTGTATGTCTCTCTATGTGTGTGTGTGTATGCATATATGTGTGTGTATGTGTGTGTATGTGTGTGTGTATATGTGTGTCTATGTGTGTATGCATGTGTATGTGTGTCATTATGTGTGTATGTGTCTATGTGTGTATGTGTATGTGTATATGTGTGTGTATGTGTGTGCACGTCTGTGTGTATGTGTGTGTGTCTATGAGTGTGTATGTTTGGATGTGTGTGTGTATGAATGTGTGTCTATGAATGTGTATGTTTGGATGTGTAAGTGTATATGTGTGTCTATGTGTTTATGCATGTGTATGTGTGTGAATGCATCATTATGTGTGTCTATGAGTGTGTATGTATATGTGTATATGTGTGTGTCTATGTGTGTGTCTATGTGTGTGTGTATATGTGTGTCTATGTGTGTATGCATGTGTATGTGTGTGAATGCATCATTATGTGTGTATGTGTGTATGTGTGTATGTGTGTATGTGTGAGTATATGTGTGTGTATGTGTGTGCGCGTCTATGTGTATGTGTGTGTGTCTATGAGTGTGTATGTGTTTATGTGTGTGTATGTGTCGATGTGTGTGTATGTGTCTATGTGTGTATGTGTCTATGTGTGTATGTATGCATATGTGTGTATGTGTGTGTATGCATTATGTATGCATATGTGTGTGTATGCATTATGTATGTGTATGTATGCATATGCATTATGTATGTGTATGTATGCATGTGAATTATGCATGCATATGTGTGTGTATGCATGTAAGTATGTATGTATGTACGCATATGCATATGCATTATGTATGCATATGTGTGTGTATGCATGTAAGTATGTATGGATGTACGCATATGCATATGCATTATGTATGCATGTATGTGTATGTGTGTGCATGTCTCTCTCTATGTGTGTGTGTATGCATATATGTGTCTATATGTGTGTATGTGTGTATGTGTGTATGTGTGTGTGTATGTGTGTGTGTATGTGTGTGTGTATGTGTGTGTGTGTATGTGTGTGTGTATGTGTGTGTATATGTATGTGTATATGTGTGTGCATGTGTATGCATTATGTGTGCATGTGTGTATGCAACCTTATTTGTGTATGTGTGTGTATTTGTGTGTATGTGTGTGTATTTGTGTGTATGTGTGTGTGTGTATGTGTATGTGTGTGTGTGTCTATGTGTGTATATGTGTGTGTGTACATATGTATGTGTATGTAAGTGTGTGTGTGTGCGCATACCTGCTTGATGTTAGTTTGCGCAGCTCTCTCTCTCTTTCTCGCACGCTCTCTCTCTCTCTCACTCTCTCGGTGTCTTCTTGCTCGCGTCCAAGTCCCGGCATAAATGTGCTGAGAGAAATCAAATTTTTTCTTTTACATTCCAGAGCGTCCCATATGCGACGCTCTGCAGTTTGCCAACGTCGCTCCCACCGTCGCTAGGCAGCGACGAAATTAGCGACGCTCTTTAATTAACGTCGCATAAGCGATGTTAGCATCGCTTATGGGACGAGGGTCGGGGAAAAAAAAATTCGAAATTCTGACCGTCGCTTATGCGACGACCACGTCGCATAAGCGACGTCGCGCTTCCCATTTTTTTTCCAATTTGGGGGCGTCACTACGCCCCCCTTTTTCTTGTAGTGTTGCTTCACACGAGTCAAAAACAAGTTGTGGAGAGTGGCATAGACCTCTTGAGCTTCACAATAGTCACAAATAATCACCTAAGTGCTTTGGAGTATGATCCTCCAATCAATGGATCAAAACAAATGAGTTGAAGATTCAACAATGAGCTAAACCTTGCTATTTTGGTGTTTACACATGCTCAATAAAATGAACACCACTCTCAATCTGCTATCAATTGATCAAATTCCTTTTGGGAGTATCTAATTAACTTAGATAGTTACCAATCACAAGTTATTTCACTTGAAATGATCAAGTGTACTCAGAGAAATAAGCTTAGCAAGGTGAGGATGCATCCCAACAATTTCGAACTTTAACAGTATGCACACAAGTGAGTAGAGTTGTGAAGATATCTCAAGATTGAGAGGAGCAATGACAATGAAACTTTGAAACAATAAAGTAGATAGTATGCTGAATTTATACCACTATAAATCACACTAAATGATCACGTATGCTCTGAGAACCAAGTCTGAGAAGATTTTTTAGAAGAGAATAGTCGTATGTGACTATATGAAATGAATGCTAATTGTGCAAGTATGTGGGTTTGGACTCATTTGCACCAAGAGCTGTTTCAAGGTTTAAAGTCAGGGAGTAGGCGTTTTTGTCCATCCTCCATTTAATAAACAAAAATAAAAGCAATGTTCCTTTGACTTTCATTGTCTCGAAAAAGAGGAATTTGATAGCAGCGTGTCGTTGAGGGGAAACACCAAAACTCAACTTATGATGTTGGTCAATAAGAAGTGGGCACCCTGCCCTTAGAGAATGAGCAATGCAGCTGGCAACGCTGCTCAATTCATCTTTCTATAGTCTTGACAAAAAATGGTCGTACGCATTTCACTGTCTCAAAAGAGACGAATGTTGTACGATGTCTCTATGACTGAGTTATAATCTCATGAGTGAACACTTCTCTCTCTCTCTCAGAGAACAAAACGTCCAGAGAGTGTCGTCCTCAGCATGATGAAGGCAGGGGAATCGTTGAATCGTCTAACAAATTGTGCTGAACTCCAAGCTCAGCATGGCTAGGATAGACGCAAGACACATGTTCAATTCAATTATTTTTTTTAAATTTAATGTTCAATTCAAAATTTTCCAGTGTTCAATTTTTCTTTTTATTGTTCAATTCTGTCCGGACTCGGAAGTAGCGTAGCACAGCTGCACAAGGCAACGGTAAACTTTTCTTTTACCGCCGCACAATTCTGTCGGAAGTGCCGTAGTACAACTGTACAAGGCAACAGTAGAGTATCCTTTCACTTGGGGTGTCAGATACGGAAAAGTGGCCATGTGCTGTCGCGCAGCTGCCGCCTCGTTTAATCCTGATCCACCAGAAGTTTGCGGGACTTCATCCTCGTCGAAAATGTATGTCCAACATCATGCAAATTCAGCTTCTGGGCAGTCCAATCCATTGCGCAGATTGCAGAAACTTTCTGAAGCCCCCATGTCCGTAGCGTCCTTTTCGAGAACCTTCCTCTCATTCGCTCGTTCCCGAGGGCCGAGTGTGTCGCTGTTGGCTCCACCACTCTCCTTGTTTACCATTGACCCTAATGGCATTTTCTTCACCTCTTCTTGTCTACCAAAGCTCCACCTGTTCTTGGCTTTATGTCGCTCGTTCTCCGAATGTGATTCACTGCACGTAACACCTGCTTCTACTTCTCCCCTCGGACCGGGGAAGGGGGTAACTAAGCTACGACGACATGGTGGATCGTGTCGATCTTAGGTAATATTTTACCAAAAGTTTCAGTCTCCTATCCGTCTTATTTATGCGTTTACTTTCACACGACCACTTGAACACGATAGAAAATTCCTTGCGCCACAGAATCAGCTGTATTCTCTGTGACTATATCTCCCTTGCACTCGTCCGACGTGATACTTTCCATAGCTTTGACCTCTGCGCTCTTTACGCTCTTCTTTTTGCACGTCTGCGCTTCTTCATCATCATCATCGTCATTATCATCCGATGAAATGAACATCTTCGGGGTCACCCATTTGGACAACGAGGTGAAAAGAGGGGAGATCAAGCTTCGAGGCAAAGATTAACGAAAACTAACCTATGGAGAAACATACAACTGCCGACACCTATGACTCTCCTCTTCTTCAACAGTGGTGGGCAAGGAAAGTGCACAAATTGATGAAATAAGTACGTAAAACTTTGAAGAAGAAGTGTATAAGAATAGATAGTCTTATATAAAATAAATGTTAATCATAAAATAAATGTTAATCATCCAAGTATGTAGGCTTGACTCATTTGCACCAATAGTTCTCCCTCAAGCCTAACATGCTTGGTCTTCATTTCTCTTTGATTTCGTGCAATCCAATCATCATCTTGAACCTCTTCTTTTTAGTTCCATCCAAAGATTTTGTTAGCATATCTGTACGTTGCAAATTGGTTGATACATAGGACAATTGTATGTCATTGTTGTGTATCTTTTCTCTCACATAGTGATAGTGCACTTCAATGTGCTTAGTCCTTGCATGATATAAAGGATTAGCAGCCAAATGAAGTGACTAATGTTATCTCCAAAGATCATTGGCGTATAAGAATGTAATTTGAAATTTGAGTAAACTAGCTTTAGCCACATAGCCTCTTGTGTTGGATTTGATAAGCCTCTATATTTTTCTTTAATTGATGACAATGCCAGAATTGATTGTTTCTTTGATGACCATGAAATTAGCTTTGAACCTGCAAGAGATAAGTAGCCAAAAGTGCTGCTCCTATCATCTTTCGGGCCAGTCTAATCTGCATCAAAATATAGCTTGATATCGAAGTTAGATATGAATGGATAAAATATCCCTTCATTAATTATAGTATCCTTTACATACTTTTAGATCCTCTTGGCAGCTTCCATGTGAGGTTTTCTTGGTGTATGCATAAATTGACTTAATGTACATACTCCATAACATATGTCTACTCTTGTTAAGGTTGCATAATTGAGACTCCAAACAAGCTTTTGATAACCTGTAGTGTCTTCAAGTAGCTCCCCTTTAAGATAACTAAGTTTATGATTGAGTTCCATGGGTGTACCTCCAAGTTTAGTGTTCTCCATCTTGAATTTAACCAACATATAATGAATGTACTTCCTTTGAGCAATAAAAATGCCACAATCTGTATATACAAGTTCTAATCCAAGAAAGTATGTTAACAACCTAAGGTCATTGCTTTTAAATTTTTCTATAATATGTGATTTAATTTGTTTGATGCCATTGGCATCATTCCCTATAATGATAGTGTCATCCACATAAACACATAGGTAAATAACTTCTGAGTTAGTTTTCTTTATGAACAAAGAAGAATCGGCTTTGCTTTCAACAAATCCTTGGTCCTGCAAATATGTGACAAGCCTATAGTTGCAGGCTTTAGGAGCTCGCACTCACTCACTCCTTAGACCACAAATTCACATGTCCTTCTTGCTGTTTTTTCTGTGCCTCAACATGAGAATTCTATTATTACATGGTGTGCAACCCTTGGAATGGATAATATGATCTTACCAACATGAACCTCATAAGTATATCAATGATGAATTTATCTAGTAAATAAAGAGAAGACCTATAAATCATATATCTTAATTACTATTAAGCAGGTACTATAATAACAAGGCACTGGCTATGGTGAGCAGCTCCTCAATTTTTCCAACAAAAGTGCTCCATGCGCACATGAATGCTCAATGAATAAAGACACGCGCATACACACATGCCAACGTCTCTTGGGAGTAAGAGAACACAAGCTCAAAAAAGCTCACTTCCATTCAGACGACTAGAGAAGAGTACAATAGCTCACCCTACAAACTAAGAGTTCATTGTCATTTAAAGATAACTTTAAAGTTTGCATAATCTTCACATTCGAATGTTTTTGGTCCTAAGCATTCATTTCACTTGAGATTTGAGTTTTGAAAAATACGAAAAAAAATTGTAGTCTATTGAGTCACGAGCTCCTAGGCTCCTTGGCTTCTACAAAAGTCCACTATAATTACATGAAATAATGGTTTTGACATGTTTCAAGTAGGCAATTTTATAGTATGAGTGGCCAAACTTGAAGGGAATTATGAAGTGTATTACCACCACGTGGCATTTTCTTCATTTGGCATCTCCACATAGAACCATAGCTTTGATGATTGGTCTTTCTTGTGATCTACTCTACTTCTTCTTCAAAAGGTTTACGTATTTATTTCATCAATTTGTGCACTTTCCTTGCCCACCACTCTTGAAGAAGAAGAGTCACCACTCTTGAAGAAGAAGAGTCATAAGTGTCAATAACTGTCTGTTTCTTCATAGGTTAGTTTTCGTTCATCTTTGAAAGCTTGCCTCGAAGCTCGATCTCCTCTTTATTCACCTCCTTGTCCAAATGAGGGAGCCCAAAGATGTTCATTTCATCGGATGATAATGACGATGAAGAAGAAACGCAGACGTGCAAAAAGAAGAGCGTAAAGAGCGCAGAGGTCAAACCTATGGAAAGTATCACGTCGGACGAGCGCAACGGAGATATAGTCACAGACAATAGAGCAGATTCTGTAGCGCAAGGAATTTTCTATCGTATAAAGAAGACGGATAGGAGACTGAAACGATCCACCATGTCGTCGTAATTCAGATAGCCCCCCATCCGGCCGAGGGGAGAAGTAGAAGCCGGTGTAGTGAATCACATTCGGGGAACGGGCGACATAAAGGCAAGAACAGGTGGAGGTGTGGTACACAAGAAGACGTGAACAAAACAAAATACCATTAGGCGACACACTCGACACACAAGGAGAGTGATGGAGCCAACAGCGACACACTCGGCCCTCAGAAACGAGCGAATGACGGGGAGGTTCTCGGAAAGGATGATTCAGACATGGGGCCTCATAAAATTTCTGCGAACTGCGTTCCCCGCATAGAAGCTTCTGCAATCTGCGCAATGGATTGGACTGCCCAAAAGCTTAATTCACGTGGATAGAGTCCAGCAAGCTTCGAGACCAGGATTCAACGAAGCGACAGCTGCGCGACATGCATGACGTCTGATTGGGGCTCTATGAACGACCACTTGCATTGGTAGGGCGCGCACATGGCCACTTTGCCGTATCCGACTTTACTGTTGCCTTGTACTACGGCACTCCCAACAGAATTGAGCGGCGGTAAAAGAAAGCTTTACCATTTGCCTCCTGCAGCTGTGCTACGGTACTTTCGAATCCCGGCAGAATTGAGCCATATCAAGAGTAGTAGACTGTGGTTGAGGATTGTGAATGAACTCTGAGTCTGAGTGGTCAGTCGAATCAATGAAGATGTAGCGGTGGAATCAGCATAATCTCTTTTTTTTCAACAAGGTTAAAATTAGAAATAGAAAACAAATACAAATTAGCATTAGATTAGGGAGAATTACAACAAATGCTTAATTTTCTATCAGCAAGCTTAAAATTAAAAATAATGAAACACATTACGGAGAATTAAAAAGAAGCTTAAAATAAGTTGAGCGTGGACTGAGATGAGCAAAGATAGAATACTTAGATCCTACTAGGAATGAACAAACACTACAACATATCGAGGGTATATTGAGGTTGTTACCAAGGAAAATGAACAGGCAAAATTTTTTCACGACATCGGTGTCGCAGTCGGTATGCGCGTCGGAAACATAACGTTGGTATAGTCGTCGATATACTGGTCAGTATGGGCATCGGTATGAGCGCTCATATCAGTGCCAGTATTATCGAGGATTATACCGACGGTCATACTGAGGACTCTGCAGGGTGTACCAATGCTAATACTGAAGACTGAGTTGGGTGTACCGATGCTAATACGGACGACCATATCTGCACAAATTTTTTGGGCAGAGTGTGTTTTGTTTTGCTACAGCATGATGTTTTTTAGCAAAAGACAATACACTCTGCCCAACTCTATACTGAGTACATGTGTTATGTACTCTAATGGCAAACAAAACATGATTTCATATGAGCAAAAATGAACCATGAATCATGTACAAAAAGTTGTATATTCCATAAATGAAGGATGTACAAGAGTCGCAAAGCACTTCCATATAAGAACAGGATATGAAATGTGGCAAAGCACTTCCATATAAGAATCGAATACAAAATTATGGTACATCATTGCCACATAGGAGTGTATTTACAAAATTATGGCAATGTGACAAAGCACTTCCATATCGGAATCGAATATAAAATTATGGTACATCATTGCCGCATAGGCGTAAGTGCGTTTCTGGAAATTCAAATGGCCACTAAGAATTGTAGGGTGGTCCGTTCACGATCTGAACGACAGAGAATGGCGTACTCATTCGAGGAGTACCTTGGGAATAATTCTATCATAGTGGCTACCGGAAGAAGAGGACCATTCTCCTGTCCTGCCAGAGAGAGTCGGAACGCTGCAGCGAAGGACTCTAAGGTGATGAGTACTCGAGATGGTAAACATGTAATCGGCCATCGCTGCTCCGTAGCAGGTGTAGCAGCGATGGCAGCAATAATCTGGGCGTAAAATGGGTGACATTCCACTGAATGCCAAGGCAATTCAACAAAATTGGACAACCCACAGACATGCAAGAACTCACCCACATCAGGAGGGAGTCCGTCAGGGAATTAGGCAGCAAAATTGGCTAACGCTTCCATGATGCGTACACAAGAGCACAAAAACACAAATGCACAGTAAACACAGAAATCACAACGCACAGAGCACACATACACAATAGCGATTAACAGTGAAAAGAGAAGATTAAGGAGATACTCGGCAACGGGAGGCGATCGACAAACCTGAATCATCATGCGGCGTTGAGATGATACCCTTCATAATTTCGGCGTGCATGCATGTGCAGAATCGATGACACAGGGCAGCTTTTAATCATAATTAGATATCAAAATGAGGATATTTACAGACGGCTATCAACCACAATGCAAAAATAAAAGAAAAGTAAATGCCACGTGGAAAAACGAAGAACATGTCAGTGAGGGTCAGGCGCTTGCTGATATGGCCGCAACTTTGAACCATTGATTACTTTAGGAAGAGGAATTCTGGTCAAGGTAGTCAACCGAAAAGTAGCTGGGCCCACTTGTTCACTAATCCGGTACGGGCGGAACCACCATAATTTGAATTTCCTAGCCGCACGATTTGCCTTAGCATTGTAAAACAGTACAAGTTGGCCCACCGTAAAAACTCGAGTCTTGAGAAACCGATCGTGGGTACGAGCTTGCCGCAACTGCACTTCTTGAAGAGTCAGAAAACTTTCCCAGCGATGCTCATCCAGGTCTCTGAGTGTGTCCAACCAAAATGACAAAGAGTCCTCTGGTAACAGTTTCTGAGTGATGGCCACGCGTAAGCTGGGTACTACAAGTTCCATTGGTGCAATTGCTTCCAGCCCATAAGCAAGCTTGAAAGGAGTCAGTCTGGTTGCTACTTTGTATGTAGTCCGGTATGCCCATAATATTGCAGGTAGTAGCTGATCCCATCTTTCTAGTGATTCCAAAATTAGTTTACGAAGCATAGTCAACAGCGTTTTGTTTGTACTCTCAGCTAAGCCATTAGCACGAGGATAATACGGTGAACTGAATTTATGCATAATCTGAAAAGTGTGTGTGAGCACTCGCATTAAATTATTAGCAAAGTGTGTTCCTTGGTCAGTGACAAGTTCCAAAGGTAGTCCATAACGTGGGAAGACGTCTTTCATCAAGCATTTTGCCACCAAAACCACTGTAGCGGACTGTAAGGCCCAAGCTTCGGCCCATCTAGTACCATAATCTGTGCAAGTCAGGATGTAACGATTGTTGCTGAGAGTCGCAGGTGGGGTAATTGGTCCAATAAAATCAAGACCCCACTTCTGGAAAGGTTCCAAAGGTAATACAGGTTGGAGAGGGAAGAAGTGACGTTGTAAAGGCTGTCCAATGCGTTGACAATGGTCACACTGTTGCACAAACTGAGTTACATCCTTATACATGGTAGGCCACCAAAGCCCACTGTGCAGAATTTTTCGGTGCGTAAGATCTGCTGCGAAATGTCCACCGGAGGGTATTGAATGTGCTAGAGCAACAACTGAGTTTACTTCATGTGGGGGAATACAATGAAGCAAAGCACCACAATGATCCATATAGTACAACTGTCCGATAATCAATCGGAATCTGCGACTGTATACTGTAATTTTCTAGTGCATTGCAGGAAGAGTATCAGTATGGAGACATGCATCTGTTAGGAAAGTTGATAACGTATCATAGTAGATAGGCGGCACAAGAAGTTCTACAGGTTCATCACATTCGGACTCAGTAGCATAAATTGCTGGTGTGGTGTCATCAACACCCACCGGAGCTTCACCGGAATCTAGTCGAGAAAGAAAATCTTCTAATGCATGTGCTGTGCCCGGTCGATGAATCACGTCATAATCGAATTCTTGTAATAGCAAAATCCATCGGGCCAAGCAACCACCTAGATGCTGCTGCCGGACCAGATACACCAGCGCAGCATGATCCACATGAAAGGTAAAGTTTCGGCCTAGCAGATAATGCCAGAATTTCTTCACCGAATACAGCAATCCGAGACATTCGCGTTCGGTCACTGAGTAATTCCTTTCTGTAGGAGCGAGCCTTCGACTTACATAGTAGACCGGCCGGAACCATTTATCTGTTTGCTGCATTAAAACACTACCAATGGCAATATCTGAAGCATCTACAAAAACATGAAAGGGGCGTTCCCAATCCGGAGGTTGTAGAATTGGAGCCTGCGTCAATAATTCTTTTAGTCGCTCAAATGCAGTTTGACATTCCGGAATCCATTGGAACTGTTGTGGAGTACTCCTCATTAATCGATTAAGTGGCGTTGCTAAATGGGCAAGCCACCGTAGATGTCGACCATGCCATCGGATTTGACCCAGGAACCGCATCATTTCTTTCGGCGTGGTAGGCACGGGTGCTTCCAATATTGCCGCAACTTTGTCTGGATCAACTTGTATGCCTTGTGCAGATATAATATGTCCAAGGAGTTTACCACAGGAAACCGCAAATACTGATTTCGTCGGGTTCAGGCAGAGTCGGTATTCACAACATTTCTCAAAGCAACACTGTAAATGATACAAGTGTGCTACAATCTTGCCGAATAAAGAGAATTCATCTTAATAGACTTGCATAAAAGAAGTGAGGTTGGGTGAGAAGATTTCCTGCATACAGCGTTGAAAGGTGTTGGGAGCATTCCTTAACCCAAACCACATAACCGTGCAAGAATAAACACCCCAATTCGTAATAAACGCTGTTTTCGATATGTCTTGTTTGGCCATTCGTACTTTGTTATAACCACTGTACCCGTCCAAAAAGGAGTACATTTCACGGCCACTCTGTCAAGCATTGTGTCGAGAAACGGAAGCGGAAATGGATCTGGTACCGTGGCCGCATTCAATTTCCGGTAATCCACGTAGATTCGGAGTTGTTTATTCTTCTTTGGAACAATCACAATCGGAGATATCCATTTCGCGTGTTCGATTGGTACGATGAATCCTAAATTGTAGGTGACTAACTGATCTTCTGGAACATAGAATTGTCGAGGTTTCACTGAATCGTCCGCTGACTGTAAAAGTTGTTGCAGAGCAGCTCCATCTATGGCAGCATTTTCATCTGCTTCTTCATCTCCGGTGACAGGGACAACCATACAGGCTGTCGGACTCCAGTTGTCTGCTACAGATTGCAAATCTACAATCCCTCAGGAGATCAAATCTTTATTGTTCTTCAAAAATATTTCTTCTTCATCGTTGGATAAGCCATCCAGCATGTGTACCGGCTCTACTACATAAGGTATGGCATGAAGTTCGCAAGGCTGAATGGCATCCAGTTTGACAATGTATTTACGGTGGTTATCCTTAAAAGTCAATTCGTGTGCGGACCAATCTTGTATGACCCTTAGTAACGGATCGAGCTCTGCCTTGATCTGCACTGCATAGTTAGGATTCATTCGGCATTTGGATTGTTTAATGGGCTTTGCCTCAGGTTTGAGCACGACCTGATGCTGATAGATTCGAGGATCCAGACCTTTCATATCATGATAGTCCCATGCAAAAACATCAGAATACTCACGCAATAGTTGCATCAAATCTGCTTGAAATGCCTCGACCAATCCGGCCTTGATCTTAACCCGTCACGGGTTAACTTCATCCCCTAAATTGTAGGTGACTAACTGATCTTCTAGAACATAGAATTACCGAGGTTTCACTGAATCATCCGCTGACTGTAAAAGTTGCTGCAGAGTAGCTCCATCTATGGCAGCATTTTCATCTGCTTCTTCATCTTCGGTGATAGGGACAACCATACAGGCTGTCGGACTCCAGTTGTCTGCTACAGATTGTAGATCTACAATCCCTAAGGAGATCAAATCTTTATTTTTCTTCAAAAATATTTCTTCTTCGTCCTCGGATAAGCCATCCAGCATGTGTACCAGCTCTGCTACATAAGGTCTGGCATGAAGTTCGCAAGGCTGAATGGCATCCAGTTTGACAATGTATTTACGATGGTTATCCTTAAAAGTCAATTCCTGTGTGGACCAATCCTGTATGACCTTAGCCTGTTTTAACCAGGGTCTACCAAAAAGAAGATTATAGTCCAGACTGCACTCCGGTAGTTCTAAGACGAAAAAAGTCATCTTAAACGTGGTGCCCTGCAAAGTGATTGGGATATTCCTTACGAGTCCCACCGGATGGACTCGGGACTGGTCTGCCATTCTGACAAAGAATTGCATAGGCTCGATTTGCATCCACCCCAACATTTTACAAAGAGCTGCAGTTGCTATGTTTACACCAGACCCACCATCAATTAGTACTTGAGTAATCTTGTGATTTTTGTACCATACCGTAATTAAGGGGACTGAATGATCCACCGTAGCATCATTATCCGGTTGGATTGTTGCTGTGGAAGGAGTACTGGGAGATCCAGGACTGATCTGTTGCTGAAATTGCTACCGAACTCCCGACACTAATGCAACTAACTGTCCAAGAGGGAGAGTAATAGACGCCTTAGATAAAAGTTCCCATACCTGATCTGCTTGCAGCGTACTTTTCGTCGAGTCTGAAGTCGATGCCACTATTTTTGGGTCAGTGTTTAATTCGTTCGGCCGTGCCTTGGGCAAAGGGACCTGTGTCACTGGAATTGGGTTAGGTAACACGGTTGGTTCTTTAGCGGTCCATTGACTAGCCTTTGTGTACATACGTTGCTACTCACGAATACCCGGTTCAAACACCTCAACGAGTGGTTGCAGCTGCTTACCGGATTTGGTCTGGACCACTACCGCTTGTGATTCCACGGGTGAGATATAGACCATATTGGTCATCGGGTCCTGACACTCTTTCTTTCTTTGATCATATTTGGCTGCATCGTTGCAGTATCTCCGAATGTGACCAAGATCACCGCAAAAGTGACATCGAGGTGGCAGCAGAGACGTACCTTCCGCTGCTGGGCCTGGTTGCTATCGGTTTGTATTGAAGTTGTTATTTCGTTGTCCCCGGTAATTTTGGTATCCTTGCGGTTGGTTCTTTCGCATCTGAGGTGGTACATAGTAGATGGCCAGCTGCCCTCGTTCTTGGATAATAGCATTTATTGCTGCTCGTCCCTGCACCTTGGCATTATACACACAATTCTCGGTGGAATGTTCGATGGTATTGCAGATAGCACAATACATCTGATTCAGGGCACAGGTGGCACTAGTGTGTTCTGGATTTATGCATCTAGTGCAATACATTTGTTTAGCCGGGTCTTGTGTAATGTTCTTGGTAACCTTGAGCCAATCCAAATCTTCACTGAATCCTCCAACCTTGTGTTCGAGTTGCAGGGCCATCGCGATGACAGCATCTAGTGTCATAGCACCCACACAACGGATGATCATAATTTGCCTTAATTGAGGAATTAAACCATTAATAAACCATTGGGTTATCACATCATCCGACAGGTTAGCATATGCCGGAGGTAATTGTCTGAGATGAGTTCTAAATAATGTAGCATACTCCTAAACGGTTTGGTGCGGCTTCTGTCTATTGTTCTGCAAGTAATCGAAAATTTCGGCAGGGTTCTTCTTCAGCTGGAACCTCTGCAGAAACGCATCCCTTACTGCCTCATAGGTAACGAAGTGGTTGGAATCGTACTCTGTGAGCCACCTTGCTGCTTCATTAACTAATGTTGACTGGAAGACGATACCCTTGTATGCCGGATCGGGTGGATGGTTTAGCACTGCATAACTTATTTCAAAGGTGCGTACATGGGCATCAGGATCGTCACCTGGAAATCCACCCAACTTGGTGTAACTTACCCCTGTCGGGACCGGACGAAGTGGAAGTAGTTGTTGTTGTTGCTGCTGTTGCTGCTGTTGTTGTTGCTGCTGCTGTTATTGTTGACCACTCATGGTGCTAGTAGTGGTATTGTGGTTGTCTCCTGAGTTCTGGGGAGGTGTTTCTGGTCCTTCGGAGTCTGTATGGTCAGATTGCTCACCTTCCGGCGTGAAAATAGCGTTCAATCGCTTACGGATTTCCAAATCAAAGAGCCTATCCTCAGCTTGGATATCCTAGGTAGGCAAATTTACCCCGAAAAGTGGTGTCCGAAATGAAGATTCACCAGGAAATATCACACCTTCACCGGAAAACTATAAATTCCCTACAACTGGAACCGAACTGTCATCGAAATTTGTCGAACTTCCCCTTAAACAGGGTATTCTTTCACCAACAATGATCTCTCTGGGCAACACAACTTTATCCTCGGAAAGATTCGAATCTTGACCCGACGGGTCAACCGCACACTGCATTCCTGTACACTCCGAAGTTACTGTGCCTTCGGTAGACTGCACCGAAATTTCATCGGAATTTACCGGAATTTTCTCACGTGTCATCGGAATGATACCGGAATCGCTGCTAACTGGCTCCGATCCTTCGATTACTGGGCTTAATGAGCCTACCCTTCTGCCTCCTGGGGGTGACCCTAACAAATTCGGTACCGCCCAGGGGTGTTGGTTGCTTCTATATTTCGGGTACTACTCGCTGGACCGAGTAACCGACATATATCACCTCTGCACCACTTGCGTACTGTTTTACCTTACTGTTGATTCACTTTCTTTGGCCACTTTCCCACAATCAATTTGCAACAATCTGTTGCCACCTTCCCATAGACGGCGCCAGTGTTAAAATGCTCTTTTACAGTACAGGCATTTAAAGATCTATCTCGGGTTCTTGGGAGTGGTAGGGGTCTGATAAATCAAAGGCCCTGTAACTTGATTTTCCCAGTTAATTATTCCAAGTTTCAATACGGTAATGCTCACAACTCTGCTTATCACGAATCACTAACGTAGAATTCTATTTACTTCTCTCACCGAATGACTATCTTACTCAGATTAATACCCTTCACCGTACATAACGCAGAAGTTATTCTCTTCCGTTATACAGACTTATTACTACACTTAATCTTACGGTGTTAATCACAACTTAATGTAATTAAACAGGGACCAGAACGATAATACTCAGAATTGAAGAAACTGCACTACGGCAACTCCACAACCGCAATCGCCCAGACAGATAGTTTGGCGATACTCTACGTCGTCACCGTAGTGTCCTTTCATTAGTTGATAAAGTGATACAACTCTTCGCAGCGACCTTTTGGTTCGTGGGGAATACGAAAAATAGGAATTACAATATGCCATCAGGCGGCTTACAACATGTTCAAGATGATGATTGGATTGCAAGAAATCAAAGAGAAATAAAGAACAATCATGTTGGGCTTGAGGGGGAGATGTTGATGCAAATGAATCCAAGCCTACATACTTGGACAATTAGCATTTATTTCATATAGGCACATATGACTATTCCCTTGTAAAAAGTAATTTACCTTTTATCCAAAAGTGCATATGTTAATTGCACTACTTATACGTGAAGTTAGGAGGAATCAAATCTTGAATTACGTGGTAGTTGATTGATCGGAAAGTAAGTCCTAAAGTTAAGGATTCACTTTATGGTAAGAACTTGAATTTGAATTGAAAAGTTGGCTCCAACTCCAAGCTATAAAAAATGGATCGAAAACTCACGTGAAAAAATAGGCCCCATTTGGAGATCATTTTAGAGGGATGTTTTGTGATTAGTGAGCTCATTCTATATCTCCTTCACTACCCTCCGTTTGTGCAATTATCCATTGCCAATGTCATTGTAATTCTATGTGATTTAATACATATACATTGATCACATCTCTACTTCACTTCTCTGTCAAGTTAATCTTAGAATAGTGATCTTCTTAGACTTGCTTCTCAATGCATACTTGATCATTTAGTGTGATTTAAAGTGGTATAGGTTCAAAATATTTTCTACTTTATTGTTACAAAGTTTCACTATGATTTGTTTTCTCAATCTCGAGATATGTTCACAATGATGCTCACTCCTCTGCATACAGTTATAGCCCTAAATTGTCAAGATGCATCCTCAACTTGCTAATCTTATTTCTCTAAGTACACATGATCATTTCAAGTGAAATAACTTGTGATTGGTAACTATCTAAGTTAATTAGATACCTCCAAAAGGAATATAGCTAATTGCTAGCAGGTTGAGATCACTATTCATTTTATTGAGCATGTGTAAAGACCAAAATAGTAAGTTTTACCTCAATGTTGAATCTTCTACTCATTTGTTTTGATCCATTGATTAGAGGATCATACTCCAAAGCACTCTAGTGATTATTTGTGATTGTTGGGGAGCTCAAGGGGTCTACTCTACTTTCCACAAGTTGTTTTTGGTTGGTGTGAAGGAGGGATTTGTAGCACCACTTCATTTATGGAATCTATCTACCATCTCCTCCAAGAAGAGCAAATGTTCAGGTGAATGGGGATAGTACCCACGAGATCCCTATACCCCATAAAGTAGGGGTTAGAAAAGCTTACAATTGGTTTATACTCGCAAAGCCATTACATGTCCAACTTAGGGGTTGAACATAAGACCTCCACTTCAAGAGGCAAGTGCCAAAAGAACCCTTGGAAATGTATAATAAAGAACAAATAATATTACTATGCCTCAACTTATATTTTTCTCAATTGAAAATCTCGAATCCCCTTTTTAAATACTTCAAATAGGAATCTTAAAAAATCAAAAAATCATGGGAAAACGAATTGTTCCTTTTCTCTTTATAATGAGAAGGAAAATTTCATCTTCAAGAGTATCCAAGAGGAAACATGCCCTTTCATAAAAGAGACAAGAGGATATTTATGCTTATAGTATATAGTAAACTAATTTAAATTATATTATATATGTATAAGTTATTACAATATCTCACATACCATTGGTCAATAAAAGTTCGAGATTCTCAAAGGCCATGGGTTAGGCCACACTCCCCAGTAAATATAATGTAATGTTAAATTGGAAATTTTATTGATAGAAACTATAACTTATAGGTTATAACTTTGTCATTTGTGATGAACATGTTCATGAGTTGTGGCCTATGTGGCATGAGGTTTTCAATATAATTTTGAATGTGTGAATGCATATAGGGCTCGATCATTTATTTCAATTACATAGCTATGTTGAAGTCGAATATTCATGAAGGTGTTAACAATCATTCTTACAACTCTCTCCCTTTCTACAGACTACTCCAAGATTGATATATTGATCTTAATTTCTAAGAATCTAAGGAGTGAAGCAAAAAAATGTGGAGATCCCATTATATGATGGTGGCTTATTCATGGTGGTTTTTAAAGAGATTCTTGTAGGTTCTTTCTCCTTGTCCTCTACAATGTAAGTTTGGACATTGTATGCTCTCTCAACAAGATGGGGAACTCTATTCTTCGGAGGTCGGTGCAAGTCTCTCCATGCAATCCCATCTTTGTTGTAGTTCCATAGTAAGAAAAAATCACTTACTATAGTTAAGATTTTACATGCTCTCATCATTAGCTCTCGATATGAGTGAAATATTCTACTTGGAATTTGTTATATTGGCCTACATGATGGTTGTAGAAGTTTACATGATGCTTGTTCCATGTTTGATTGCCTAGAAGCTCCCAATGTCTTCTCACGGAATAGTGAACTTGCTACTCCATGCATAAGGACATCATGGGAGTACAGTAGATGTACATAATCTTCTTGATCGGATCCCTCATCTTGATGTTTGCTCTTGGAACACATCCATAAATTTGGTTAACTATTATGGTTGTATATATAAAAATAGATCACTCCCTTCTTTTTTAAATGGAGGTTTGCCAAGCGCCTAGTCCCCCAAGCTTTAACTTTGAAAGAACAAATGTACAAGTGTTGGGGGATTCTTGAACAGAAAGGGATTCGAGTGTTTGTTGGAGGAGGGAGAAAGATAAGAAGAAAGAAACAGACATTGCAAGCTTTTGTAGATTGATTATAAGGGGAAAAGTACAATGGTGATGTTCAATACAATCCAATGCTCTCTGTGAAAAATACCAAAGAATGCACAATCGCAAAGTATAAAATACCTAAGGGTCTGGTTGCTGCCGACCTTCTTTGCACCAGAACTCCACCTTCTCCAACCTTGACTTGTGCACACTTTGCACTCAAGCTTGTAATAGAGGAAGGGATGTACACCTTCTGTTGGCGTGCACATGGCTTCAATGGGACCTTGGGACCTTTGGGTTGTATGGATTAGCACTTCTCTGCACACTTCTTAGTCACTCTTCATGCACACCTTGCACTTCACTTCTCTACGTCACACACACTCTGTATGTCTCTTACTCTCTCTCTCTCTCTTGCTTAGTCTAGACTATGCTCACCTTGCTTAATCTTGAAAGAATAAGGCCTTGCCTTGATTTGAGTGTCGATTCACGTATGCTCATAACTACTAGAGTATCTTGGTGCTCACTTTGATGTTGCAAGGTTGTCTCCAAAAGTGGGTGGCCAATGAATCCCTGTTTTTTCCTGTAGTGATTTTAGACTGAAACAAAAAATTTAATTGGGGAGCCATACTTTCACTTTTGTGTATGCTGTCGCTTCACATACCCGTACATTTTGCTTTTTAATTCTTCAAATGTGCACCTAAGAGAGGGTTCACCTGAACCTTTGAAAACACTTTAAAACACTTTGGACCTTAGAGAATTATAGAAATACCTCTACAACCTGCAACCAACTTTCTGCAATTTTACCCTCTATGAACAATTAATTGTGCACTACCTGTGCACCTTGACACCTGACTTTGAATGCTTTGACTTCATCGATGTTGACCTTTGACCTTGGACATGTTGACTTTGACTGGGTTGACTTTGATCTTTTGACATTAAATGTGGTTGACTTTGAATGTTGTTGACTTTGACCAATATGACATTTACGGGCTCAATAGTTGCCCACCACCTAATGGGCTCTCTGACCCGGAAAGCTACAACCAAAACTCTAAGCAGATATGACACCATGATTGCTGTGCTGCAAAATCTTAAAAGGACACGGGCAACTACCAAGTGCACCAAAGTAGTAGGTAACAGACTAGAGAAGAACCAAAAGTTGGAAATGTTGCACAAAAAAGCAAAGGATGGCAAATGGAGGGTAGGAAGGAGGGGAAAGGGAGGGTTGCGGGGGTTGAGATTCATAGGGCAAGGAGGGCTAAGGATGGGGTTGGGAAGAAGGATAAAGGAAGGGTGAAGGAGTAGGATTATGGGTTTGAGAGAGGGCCCAAATGATAGACCAGTAAAGCTACGGAGGGTGCATATCAGAAATTGTGAAACATATGGTACAAGAAAGTGGGAAGGGACCATGTGGACAATGTGTTTAATGAAAGACACGTGGTAAATGTGCACAAAACATGTGTCTTTTGGCCAAAAGTCAGAAAATGTTGAGATTTCAGAAAATCTAAGTAAAAACATGAGTCCTGAGGTGCCAAAATACATGAAAATCACTCGAAGATTGAAACAAATGGCCATCTGAGGCACAATCTAGAGCCAAAAGCACGGGACTATGGGACCTATTTTCTTTCTAAATGCACTGGGTGCGCAAAACATAAACAAAAAATAAAAATAAAATAAAAATAAAATAAAATAAAATAAAAACAACAATAAATAAAGAAAAGAAATAAAAATTAAATATAAAAAGTAAATAATAAAAATAATAAAACAAAATAAATAAAAAATAAATTAATTAAAAAAATAAAAAAATAATGAACACACGGGGAACTTAAAAGAATACAAAAATAATAATAAATAAAAGAAAATAAAAATAAAAATAAATCAACAAAAAATTAAATAAAAAATAAAAAAGTAACTCATGGGGGGAGTGAGATAGAGAGAGATAGAGAGAGGGTGTTTTTTTCTTAGATTTAGACTCTAGGGATCTTTTTTGGTGGTTAAAAAATACCTAGAAATTAAAAATAAAAATGCTAATAAAATCCAAAAAAAATGCAAATAAAATCAGGAAAATTTCTCAAAAAAATTCCCAGCATTTCTAGGCCACTTTCCCACTCAAAACCATAGAGAGCTTCTTTTATTTTCCCATTTAATTAAGAAAATGGCATGAAAAAGATGAAAAAGTGCTAGAAAAAATCCTAAAAATTTCCTTAAAAGTTCCCAAAAATCTCCTAAAAATATCTTCTTATACAGAGCTTGTGAAATGGCTTCTAGCTTGCATAAAAATCAAGGAATAAACATGAAAATGGATAAAAACTACTAAAAATTGAGCAAAATGATATGAGAAGGCTATCTACAACTTGGAAAAATTTTGCAAGTTCGAGGTGATCCATAAATCTTCCATTGTTTTGATGATAGGCCTTGAGCCATGATGTGATGACTAAGAGAAACCCCTCCATAATCTCCAATTGTACTGCAATTCATTTGTTTTATCTTCTTTTTGGGTGTACTGACCATCTGATAGGGCCACCCTAAATCCTTCATTAGAATATTATATTCTCCATACTGCATCTTTTGTATCTTTGTTTCAGCTACTTTATGAGTTAATCTGCAAAATTTCATTTTTACTATTCCAGCTTCTTCATCCAATGGAACCCTCTGTTTCCAAAGAGTTCTAGGTACTCCTTCCACATCCTTGTAAAGCCTTGGACTTACTATCATAAAAATTGACATAGCAAATGATATCCATACCAATATCCATAACAAACTAGCCATTGATATAAGATTTGAAGTAGCTTCGTCACTTGTTTTCTTCAATTAGATTTGCTTGTGGGTTGTCGAACTATTCTTCTTCCATACAAATACCAATTGTTTACATCATGCTGGTATGACTTTGGTTGTCTAGACCTTCTTCTAAAAATATCTTCTATAACTCTTTCCCCTCTTGCTTTACCCACCTTGTGTCCTTACCCCAGTCATGTAGTAAATTGGCATGCCTTAACCAAGGTCTCCCAATTAATATAAGGAAACTTCCTTCTACCTGTGGCTGCCTTAAAACAACAAAATCCAAGTTAAAGATGGTACCTTGTATATTGAATGGGACTCCAAGGACCACTCCCATAGGCCTTACTATGCTTTGGTCTGCCAGTGTTATAGTGAAGTTGGCAAGTCTTGAAGGGTGTAGTCCTATCTCTTTCATGGTATGTTTAGGCATCAAGTTAATGCCATAACCACCATCCACACTAACTCCTTGAAACTCATGACCTTTGATAGAGAGTGTTAGCCGAGGGCTCTTATAATCTATGACGGTTGCTTCCACTACAATTTTATCTTTATGCATAACAACAGCCTTTTCCACTAAACTTGTTGTGGAAGCCTCATCAATTATCTGCAAGAGTTCTGACTTGAATTTCCCATCCATCTTTATTAAACAAAAAATATTGACCTCCTTTTTCATGGACTTGAGTAGGTGTGAAGCTTCTGATTCCTTAGGAGCATGGGTTAGAATTGACTTATCAAACTCCTCATGAGCCTTGCTGAATGCATGTCCAATGGCATCACTGGTACCTATGAGATTTTTCTTTTTGCCTTGTATTTGCACATGTGGTGGTTTTGTCTTCAGATGTCTTTTTGTCTTTGTTCAATCCATCAATCCTTGATTCTTGACCTATTTCTACTTGAACCTTCCCCTTGCTTCTTGTCTACATAAAAGATTCGATTTCTTCTAACTACACCATCCTGGAAGATGGGGATGGCACATTGACTTGATCTACCATTTCTTCTTTGCACATAGAAATCATTTGAATGTGGGGCCCAAATAAATATGCTTGGTTCTTAGGACAACAAATAGTATGGTGGTCTTTGGCCTTTAGGAAGTTCCTGCAAGGAGTGGCATTTTCTGATAGAGTGCAGGTACTTTTCTAATGCCCACATTCTCCACATCTGAAACAAATAATTGGCCTCCTTTGCCCATTTCCAAAGTTATCCCTATGTCTAGGGTTGTAATTGTTACCTTGATTAGGTGAAACCACCATCACATTAGCTGGTGGTAGTGCTCCTCCTTGTGTCCCATATGTTGTTGCAGGCATTCCTCTTAATTGACATTCATGGGTCTCATGACCAACTTTCCTGCATAGCTAGCAAGTTACACTTAACAAAGGACATTCATTTACTACATGATGTTGCTTGCTGCACATGGTACACCATGGCCCACTTTTGATGCCACCCCCTTTGAGTTCCTAGAACTCCTATCAAAGTTGAGACAACTTTTCTACTTGGGCTTGCTCTTCCTTTTGAAGCTTCAATGCTTTAATTTCCCTCCTCAACTGAGTCACAACATTCTTCTCCTCTTTATGGGGCCTATTCCTTTTTAAGCCCTCAAGCTCTTTCCTTAGCTGAATTACTGGATCTTTAGGTTCTGTAGGATATGAAAAATTGGAAGAGCTTGTTCCATACTGCTGTCTTATTTATTCTTGTCATGTAGTTGTATTGATGAACTCTTCTATGGAGGCTATGAGAAACACTAATTCCTTGATTTTACATTGTGTAGTCACAGGAAGTGGTTTAGCTAACCATTTCTTAATAAAGAAATCATGTGGAGGATCTGACAACTTAGACATTAGTGCCTTGGCCCTAGTTACAAACTCTGGAAATGTTTCACCAGGACCTAATCCCAAGTTTTCTAATTTCTCTATGATTATCTCTGTGGTGTTCCCATGTTGGAATTGAGTTTTGAATGCTTCTTTCATTAAATCCCATATGGTGAAATGGTTTTCAACAAATTGGCAAGAAAGAGGATAAAAAAGGCATCCTCTCTTCCCATCAAACATCTTATTTTGCATAATGCTAAGAATCTCCTAATGTGCATCCAGATCTTCCTGAGTTAAAGCTTTGAAAGATGGAAATTTTATATTGAATCTTGAGAATAAAGTTTCCAAATCTACATGGGCTTCCATATTCTTTACTGATGATGTCGATGACAATGGACTAAAGGATCTTCTAACAACCTTCTTTCTTGTTGCTTTGCAAGTGACCCTCAATGTTTGGGACCCGGTTGCGGTCATGAGTTGTTCATAATCCTCTTAGACTAGGATAATTGATAAGAAGGTTTATCGCTTAACCCAATGAAGTAGTATTGTCAGAACTTGAATAATGCTTCTCCACAGTGCAATGTTTCTTCTCCTATGCTCAAATCTCCTTGTGGTCCCACCGGGCATCCCGAATTTTGTTAGGGGATTCTTGTGCAGAAAGGGATTTCAGTGTTTGTAGGAGAAGGGAGAAAGATAAGAAGAGAGATATAGACACTAGAAGCTTCTGTTGACTGATTATAAGGGGAAACATATAATGATGATGTTCAATACAATCCAATGTTGTCTCTGAAAAATACCAAAGATTTCACAATCACAAAGTACAAAATACCCAAGGTTCTAGTTGGTGCTAACCTTCTCTGCACTAAACCTCAACCTTCTCCAAGCTTGCACTTGTGCGCACCTTGCACTCAAGCTTCCAATAGGGGGAGGGATGTACACCTTCTGTCGATGCATGCACAACTCCAATGGGACCTTGGGACCTTTGGGTTGTATGGCTTAGCACTTCTCTGCACACTTCTTAGTCACTCTTCATGCACACCTTGCACTTCAATTCTCTGCATTGCATACACTCTGTATGTCTCTTACTCTCTCTCTCTCTCACTTGCTTAATCTATGCTCACCTTGCATTGTCTTCAAAGAATAATGCCTTGCCTTGATTTGAGTGCCAATTCATGTACACTCCTAACTCCTAGAGTATCTTGTTGCTCACTTTGACATCCCAAGATTGTCTCCAAAAGTGGGCAGCCAATGCATCCCTGTTTTTTCTTGTAGTGATTTTAGACTAAAACAAAAGTTTTAATTGGGGGGCCATAGTTTCACTTCTATGTACGCTAGCACTTCACATACCTTCACATTTTTCCCTTTAATTCTTCAAATGTGCACGTAAGAGAGGGTTCACTTGAACCTTCCTTAACACTTTGGACCTTAGAGAATTACAGAAATACCTCTGCACCCTGCAACCAACTTTCTGCAATTTTACCCTTTGTGAACAATTAAATATGCACTACCTATGCACCTTGAAACCTAACTTTGAATGCTTTGACTTCACCAATGTTGAACTTTGACCTTCGACATGTTGACTTTGACCTTTTGATATTGACTATGATTGTGGTTGACTTTGACCAATATGACTTTTATGGGCTCAACAATAGGTGAATGGGCATAGTACCTCTAGGAACCCCTCTATCCCACAAAGCAAGGGTTAGACAAGATTACAATTGATTTCAACTCATTTAGATTGGCCAAAGCCATTACCTATGTAGCCTAGAGATTACACTTTGGACCTTTGCCTTAAGACACCAAAGACTCAACCACTAAAACAATAGGACATGGACAACTTGATCAGTCCTTGACATTGTTTCATGAAATGTTATGATTATAGCATCTCCTCAACCAACTAAAATTGCCATCATGCTCTATTCTATTTTTTTGGAAATGTGAATTGAAGGTGCTTTTCCTCAAAGATTCTTCTTTGTTTCTATCATCGATGTGTGATCGCCTTTGAGATCCCTCCATGCAAGAAAGAATTTTCATGTTCATACTATCAACATGGGCATTGCACATCAACCTATGTTTGGAATAGCAATTATTTATCTCCACGATAATTTTGAGCTCATAGGAGAAGCTTTTAGCGCCTTCAAAACAATTACCTTCATCGACACCATTGCATTGATAGCAATAATTGATTGTTTTTCACATAGAGAACAAGGAAGGAAGGCATTAAATCTTTTTATTCAACCTTCATCGTTTTTATTCAATCCTCTCATAGGATGTGCAACTTGATAAAATAACACACATTTTCGCACTTGTTACAAGGCCGACGGAGATAGACAACCGCAACCACAGAAAAAGGACAAACAAGAATTTTGGCTGAAATGACGGAGATGCAGGAAATTACGCAAGAGTCGGTAAATGAAGGATGCGAAAGCAATAAAAAGTAGGATGAAGAGACAGAGAAAAAGGATGTCCGCTGCTCCGCTGGGCTGGTGAGAGTAGAAATTATTGTGTGAGACAAAGAGATAGAGAATAGTAGTAGTTTTTCTTTCGGAAGAAGTCTCTATAATGTTTGGCCTTGTAGCGAATAGGATTGGTCACATCTCGAACTGAAGTGTTTGGAAATTGCAAGTATTGTATGGTATTCTGTATGCCTGCTATACTGAGTCAATTTGGGAGATTACGAACATCATATTTTGAGACTGTGTATGAGATATTGATGATTATATTGAGTTCTGTTCTATTCTATTCGTATCGAACTATTCTGTTATTTTTTCTTGTTCAACCGATTTCCGTTCGGTAACCTTGTATTGTGAGTCTGTTTGATGATCAGTTACATACGATTCTGGATCTTTTCTGTCGTGAAATAGTGTGTTTGTCATCCTGCGAGAGACTGTGTAAGGTCAAAATTAATCATCTACAATTAGTATCTTTTCGGTTAATTTACCAGACTCGATACCATAGTCTGCTGTCTAAAATACTTAATATTCACCGGATCGAAGAATGATTAGTATTCAGAATCATCCGCGGTGCTAATACGTGATGGAGTATTTATAATTGTGTGAGGAACTGGGAAAATAGTACAGGGCCTCTGTCTAACAGACCCCTACCACTCCCAAGAACCCGAGGACCCGATAATACTCTTCCGAAAGTTGGATAGAAGTATTATCGTTTAACATTGGCGATCCTACTGGGGATGTGGCATTAAGATTGCCTGGTATTTTGTTCGAATTAAATTTTGTTGGATAGACAATAGCAACAGAATCAGATTGTTGCAAGACTGTTTTGTTCGTAATACTATATGATTAGTACGGAAATGCTACATGCCGATTACTCGATCAGGTGAAAAGTATCCCAAGAATCATCAGTTAGGGGTATTAAGAACAACTCTGGGAGGTACTAGTGCAATTAGACCTGACCCAGTTATAGAAAAAGTGACGAACGATAACACTGATTCCGGTGATATTACGGTAGAACATAATACATCTCTAGAGCTGTCTGGTATCACTACGGTGCAGACTGTCGAAAATACAGCAATTTTGGAATCCACCAAGACGCAGTTGGAATCTAGTCTAAAAGTTTTCGGAATAGATTCAGATACGATTAGAAACACTTTAAGGAAGGAAATTAACACAGGCGAATCAACACCGTATCCAGTCACAATTTCGAATTCTTCCGGTGGAATTTCGGTAAGAAAAAACCAGTTTTTTGGTGACGATTCAGCAGTTTCGGCTGAATCTTCAGCTCAACTACAACGTTTGGAAGCAAGTCCTCCTACACTGGATATCAAGGAGGAAGGAAGACTATTTGAAACAGAAATTCGCAATATAGTAAGTAAGATAATTGCACCAGAAAGTGTGCCATTTGGTGAAACAAATTCCGGTAGTTCAGAAACTCAAAACAGAAATACAGAAGGAGTGTATAATACATTTACGATGAATGAACAACCGCAACGACAGTTAGGTCAACCCAGATTGGCCCCAACGGGAGTAACATACACAAAGTTTAGTGGATTTCCAGGAGATGATCCAGATGCTCACGTACGCACCTTTGAAATCAGTTACGCTGTCCTCAACCATCCACCGGATCCGGCAAACAAAGCATTTGTTTTTCAATCTACACTTGTGAATGAAGCAGCAAGATGGCTTACTGAATACGATATTAATCATTTCGGTACTTATGAAGCAGTACGAGACGCTTTTTTGCAGCGATTCAGGCTGAAAAAGAATCCTGCAGAGATCTTTGAGTATTTACAGAATAACAGACAGAAACCAAATCAAACTGTACAAGAGTATGCTACCCTTTTCAGAACACATTTAAGACAGTTACCACAGGCTCATGCTAATTTACCAGACGATGTTATTACACAGTGGTTTATCAATGGCCTACTTCCTCAACTTAGGCAAATCATGATTATAAGATGTGTAGGGGCCATGACCCTTGATGCAGTGATCGCAATGACCCTTCAGCTGGAAAACAAAGTTGGTGGATTTTCAGAGGATTTGGAATGGATAAAAACAAACAAACATGTGGCTGAAGATATAACTAAGCAAGTATATTGCACCACCTGCAAGAATTCAGGACATAATAGTGCCCAGTGTGCGTTAAATCAGACCTATTGCGCCATCTGTAACATTGTTGGACATACCACTGAAAGTTGTGCATACAATGCCAGAAGACAAGGAACAGCAACAGTTAATGCAATTATTCAGGAACAAGAGCAGCCAGCCAATCAATATGTACCCCCACATTTGAGAAACAATCAACAACAAGGTTATCGACATTATCGAGGACAGAGGAACAACAACTATAATACACCGCGCTGGCAGAATGGACCACCCCCGGAAAATCATAATTTACCACCACCTCGATGTCATTTTTGTGGACAATTGGGCCATATTAGAAGATTTTGTAGAGATGCAGCGGAATATGATCAAAGAAAAAAGGAACGTCAAAACCCAATGGCCAATGTGGTAACAATCACACCTGTAGAGACGCAGGCAGCAGCAGTTCAAACTCGTTCCGGTAAACAATTGCAACCAGCAGCAGAAGTATTTGAACCAGGGATACGTGAACAACACAGAATGTATCATAAAGCTAGCCAGTGGACCACCGTAGAACCACCTGTTTTTCCAGAACCTACTCCAGTAATCCAGTCCCCGAATATGACACAAGCTCGTGCTGACAATACAGAAGTAGGTACGTCATCTGCAGTAGAATTACCATCTTCAGATCAAGCTTCATCTTCAACAGTTAAGGAAGATGCAAATCAATTGCAACCAGCATGGGATATATTGTCAAAAGCATCCATCACACTGCCTTTCGGGCAATTACTGGCATTAGTACCAGGAATACGTCAACAATTTCAACAACAGTTTACTACAAAATCTGCTTGCATTCCGGCTACCGCAACAGTACAACCAGAACCAGACTCTACGGTAGATCACTCAGTTCCTTTGATTACGGTATGGTTTCATAAACATCAAATCCCACAAGTTTTAATTGATGGGGGGTCTGGCGTGAATATTGCCACTGCGTCACTTTGTAAGAAGTTAGGATGGACTAAGATAGAACCAGTTCAATTCTTTGTTAGGATGGCTGATCAATCTAGAGTTCATCCAGTAGGATTGGTCCGAGATATACCCATAACTGTGCAAAACACAACATTCAAGATGACTTTTGTTGTTCTAGAATTGCCGGAATCCACCCTAGATTACAATCTACTTTTCGGCCGTCCTTGGTTGAAACAAGCCAAGGTAATTCAAGACTGGTCAGCCCAGGAACTTACGTTCAAGGATAAAAATCGCAAATGTGTTGTAAAGTTAGACGCGATACAACGCTGTGAGTTACATGCTCGACCATATTTTGCCGAACCAGTCTATATGTTAGATGGGTTGTCAGATGATGAAGAAGAAGAATTTCTGAAGAATAATGTTGATTTAATGACATTAGGAACTATTTATCTACAGTCTGTTGTAGATACCTGGAATGCTTCAGTATGCACAGTGATACCCATTGCCGAAGAAACTAAGGAGGAAGATACTATTTCCATTCATGATAATGAACTACAGCAACTTCTCGAACCATTAGCTAATACAGAGAAATATCAACAATTTTATGTTCCAGAAGACCAGTTAATTACTTATAATCTTGGAGATGAAGATCACCCTCGTCCTGTAAAGATAAAGCAAAATTTACCGGAAGCATTTCAAGCAGATTTAATTCAGTTACTCCAAGAATTTACTGACGTCTTTGCATGGGATTACAAAGACATGAAGGGCTTAGATCCTCGTATTTATCAACACCGAGTTATGCTAAAACCAGAAGTGAAACCGATAAAGCAAACCAGCTACCGGATGAACCCACATTATGCAGCACAGGTAAAGGCTGAACTTGATAGGTTATTAAAAGTTGGATTCATAGTACCAATAGAACATGCGGAATGGATTTCACCGATTGTGATAGTACCGAAGAAAAATAAGCAATTGAGAATCTGCGTAGACTATCGGAAATTAAATGCTGCAACAGTACCGGATCCTTTTCCGATTCCTTTTTTGGATACTATGCTTGACAAAGTAGCAGGTCATGAGATGTATTCATTTCTAGATGGATACAGTGGATATAATCAAGTAAGAATGGCTGAAGAGGATATACCAAAAACTGCATTTATTACAAATTGGGGTGTCTTTGCTTGTACAGTAATGTGGTTTGGATTAAGGAATGCACCAAGCACATTTCAAAGATGTATGCAGGAGATATTTTCTCCTTATCTTACCTCATTTATGCAAGTATACCTTGACGATTTTTCAATTTTCGGTAAGATGATCGCACATCTGGTACATTTACGATGTTGCTTTCAGAGATGTAGAGAATATAGATTGTGTTTAAACCCAAACAAATCTGTGTTTGCGGTTTCATGTGGTAAGTTACTGGGTCACATCATATCGGCACAGGGTATTCAAGTCGATCCTGATAAAATTTCAGCAGTATTAAAAGCTCCGGTGCCGAAAACACGTAAGGAAGTAATGCGGTTTATGGGTCAAGTGAGATGGCATGGAAGGCATTTACGGTGGCTTGCTCATGTGGCAATACCACTGAACAAATTAATTTCCAAAACGCCACGGCAATTCGAATGGACTCAGGAATATCAGATAGCATTTGATCGACTGAAACAGTTATTAACACAGGTTCCCATTTTACAGCCACCAGATTGGGATCACCCATTTCACGTATTTGTTGACGCATCTGATATAGCAATAGGAAGTGTACTGATGCAACAAACAGATAAATGGTTTAGACCAGTATACTATGCTAGCAGAAGATTAGCACCTGCAGAAAAGAACTATTCGGTAACTGAGAGGGAATGCTTAGGACTAGTGTATTCGGTAAAAAAATTCAAACATTATTTGCTTGGCCGAAAATTTACATTTCATGTCGATCACGCTGCACTTGTTTATTTGGTTCGGCAGCAACATATAGGTGGCCGTCTAGCACGATGGGTCCTACTATTGCAGGAATTCGACTATGATGTCATTCATCGGCCAGGTAGTTCACATGTTTTAGCAGATTTTTTGTCACGCTTAGATTCAGGTGAACCTCCGGTTGGTATAAATGATACAACACCAGCCATCTATACTTCAGAACCGACTACTGAGGAATTGTCAACCCAACCAATACCAACTACGTATTATGATCAGTTATTGACCTTCCTTTCGGATGGATGTCTACCTTCTGAAGTTCCTACAGCTATACGCCGAAAAATAGCAGTTTTTAGTCGAAGGTTTCGGTTAGTTGCTGGAGAACTTTATCATACAGATCATACCGGAACCTTACTCCGATGTATCCCTACACATGAAGTAAATTCAGTCATCAATTTAGCTCACTCAAGTCCAACAGGAGGACATTTTGCAGCAGATCTTACTCACCGAAAAATTCGGCAAAGTGGACTTTGGTGGCCAACTATGTACAGAGATGTATTGGAATTTATCAAAACTTGTGATAGCTGTCAAAGAACTGGACAACCACTACAACGACATTACTTTCCACTTAATCCAGTACTTCCTTTAGAACCATTTCAGAAGTGGGGTCTAGATTTTATTGGTCCTATCACACCTCCCGCGGTATTCAGTAATAACCGGTATATATTGACTTGCACAGATTACGCAACCAGGTGGGCAGAAGCATGGCCTTTACGATCGGCTACAGCAGTTGAAGTAGCAAAATGTCTATTATCAGATGTCTTTCCAAGATTTGGATTGCCACTAGAGCTTGTTTCAGATCAAGGCACCCATTTTATGAACAATCTGATGAAAGCATTAACACAGTCATTCCAGATCAGTCATAAATTCAGCTCACCATATTATCCTCGTGCAAATGGATTGGCAGAAAGTACCAACAAATCCTTGCTGAACATGCTTCAGAAATTGACTAGAGAAACACCGGAAAGATGGGATCAGTTGCTACCTGCAGTCTTATGGGCCTATCGCACTACATATAAGGTAACCACCGGTTTGACACCATTCAAGTTAGCCTATGGACTAGAAGCAATAGCTCCGATGGAAATTGTAATACCAAGTTTAAGAGTAGCAATTTCTCAGAAGCTTCTACCCGAAGAGTCATTGGTATTTCGGTTAGAAACACTTAGAGATTTAGATGAGCATAGATGGCTCAGTTTCTTAACTATGAACGAAATCCAACTAAGACAGGCCAGGACACATGACCGCAATTTAAAGACCTCAGTATTTTCGGTAGGACAGCTTGTTCTTCTCTACAATGCGAAGTCCAACAGATCAGCAGGAAAATTCAAGTTACGTTGGTTTGGTCCATTCAAAATTTCAGAACAAGTTGGTCCGGAAACTTTTCGGTTGACTACGTTGACCGGAAATCCACTTCCAAAGGTAATCAATGGGTCGAAGCTGCGGCCGTATTATTCCAGTACTAGTACGCATTAAATCATTCGGCGGCGGACCGCGTTTTGTATAAATTTTTGTGTTTCTCTTTTCTTCCCTTTTAGTAGTGCTCTGTACGAATCTTTATGTTACTAGCCGCCTCTCCCTACCGGTCACTCAAGCACACACGCCAGCATGCAAACAGTGCTTTTCATGCACCGAACAATGATACCCATTCCCCTTCCCTTTCTCACCATGTTCTCCTTACTTAACTCCTCGGTTGCGCCTAAACACTATTGTGTTCTCGAGACTATACGTATTCCCTTGTCTTCTGTGTTATCTGTAAAAGTGCTTGTAAACACCATGGAAGCGCTAGCCAACTACACTGCTTTCCGTGATGGTATCCCGACAGACGTCGGCGAATACCTGCGTTGCAGAGGATTGTCCAGCTTCGCTGAGTTGCCTTGGCACTCAGTGGAAGTCCATCCCTTCTGCGCACAAATCATCCACGCCATCGCCCAATTCCCCGTCACCGAACGACAGTGGGTCTTCACTTCTCTCCCATATAGGACCGTCATCACCTTTCAAGCCTTCTCTGCAACCTACCGCCTTACCCCACAAGGACGCGAAAATGGCCCTAGCATCCCTGTCGCTCGCATGACCGCACTCTTTCCCCGCTCCTCATCCAACGAATATGCCATTCTCTGCCGCCCAGAACCCGAACGATCCGCCCTACAATTTCTTGTAGCAATTCTCAACCTGCAAAAACGAACCTACGGTATCTCTCGCCCCTTCTACTCTGCTCTAGAATTAGCCACCCGTGAACCTGTAAACTTTGCCTCTTATTTCTTCCAACGAATCCATAAAGAATCCGTCGCTATAGTGAAACAACTTCAGAAAGGCAGCTCCCCGCGCTCTCGCCTCCCCCACATCATCTCCTTCCTCTTCCCAACCATTCTTGTTGCACAACCCCCAACCACAGGCCCAGTACTTAGGCACGAAGAATCAGCACAACCACTCGAGGAAACTGAAGAAGACGACGAAGAGATCAATCAACTCTTTCGCACGAAGCGAATCAGGATCAGCTCTTCAGAAAGTGAAGTCCAAGGATCCACCGGAAAGAAACACGATGCCGAAGAAGATCAGCAAGAAGAAACTTACCACGACACCGCCACTTCAATGCACAACAACACTTCGACAGAGCAACAAGACCAACAAAACCAAGCAGATACAAAGATACTACCCACCGAAAAGGAGTCTGAGCATCAACAGGACGAACCGGAAACTACCATAAAAGCATTGGATGAACTTATTGAGGCCATCAATCATACAGAAGCCGAACAACAGAATGTTACAAAGGTAACCACTATTGACTCTGCTCTACCCAACCCACCTGTCAACCCTGACCTCTCACCGGAACCATCCCGCCGACTCGATTCTGAACCTATACCTTCCTCCCCTGACTCCTCTCCGCCAAACTCCCAAAACCTCCTCACTGATACCTCCTCTCAGCCTCGTCAACCACCACCACCACCCACCGTATTTTCAGAACTAGCATCCATGGGTCAGTTTCTTATACAGTTATCACACCAACTGCCCATACAATTTAAGGAAGCCACGGACAACCTGAAGGCCGAATATCAAAACAAGGTCGACGTACTGGAAGCAGACATCACCCCCCTCCAGGAAGAAATCGAAGCCACAAAGACTGAGAACCATCAGCTCCAGATGCAGTTAGCAGAGCTACAAGCCAAATTTTCGGCAGAACAGACCTTAGTAGAGCAACGAGATGCAGCCCTTGAGCAACTTACAGCCAAAGATCGACTCCTACACACCGCGCATGAAGAAATCCGCGCCCTGAAGGCCACCCTCTATGAAAAGGAAGATATCAACGCCTCCCTCGAAGAACTGGTCGCAGAAATAAAGATTCAATTGCAGGAATCAATCCAGAAGAATCAGGAGCAGCAGAAAGAAACCGAACAAATTCAAGAGCAGTTAAGGAGAGCCGAAGAATGCGCAAATGAAGTAAACAGTACCCTCAAACGCCAGCTGATACGGGAAGGACAATACCTCAAGGATATCGACAGGACGCGCAGAGAACGAGATTCACTGAAGAAAACTCTGGATTTTCAAACCCAGCAGTTTGAACGCCAAGACAACCAAGTACGCAACCAAAAGGAGTATATTGCAGAGCTAAAGACTAAACTAGACGAAATGAAGACTTCCAAGGACGCCGCACTCGCCAATGATTTTTATCTACAGGAAGCTTTTGTGCAGACCCAGGCCGAGAATGTACTCACCGAAGCCATCGCACTTACCTCTGTTAGAATAGACGCCCAGCTTCTAGAGCCTAATACGCTAAAACAGCTATTAGAAACCCTTAAGAAAAAGATAGCTCGAACATTTCGATCGGCTAGGAGTATGTACCTTGAAGGTCTCATCGATGAATGAGTATATTCGCCCATCCAAATTCATAATGTATGAATATGATAATCAAATTTTGGATTTCTCACATTTTCGCACATGACAAATCTCGATCAGTCTAGCATCAATCGACAATGTAACATGCGGCAATAATGATTTTCATTCGGATACAAATATTATCAAGGGAAGGAAGAGTCATGTCATACTGACACACAATCAGTAGAGCAAATGGCCGTTCAAACCCCGGTGTCTATAAAATGCGTTTACAGAATATAGCTTTCTAAGTTAGCATTCTTCAAGATTCAGCACCTGTTAGCAACTTCTAGTATATTTTTTTCAGTATACCTTCACCAAACATGTCGGAAGCTGATCTTCTCCGCTGGCAATTCAGAAAGCGCGTCCATACGCAGAACTATGTGGTAACAACAACAGATACCACTTTACAAGATGAACCAGATGATGCAGTAACTTCTGCATCAGAAAAAACTCAGCATAAATTCTCCATCGAATTTAAAATCGAGCTCGACACCAAATCACCAAAGAACGAAGAATGGCTACAGAAGATAGGGCTCCTCCAGTTTGCCCAATTACCGTGGAAACACTGGATTGCTAATGATGATGCAGAGGACCAATTACATAGCATACGACAAACCAGCGGTTTTCTTCTCAATCAGGTACGATTTTCGCCCCAGCTCGTCTCAGCCGTATTTAAACTACCAATCTATGATGGTGCCCGTTACCTTAAATGTTCAAATGAGGATCTGAAGAAGGAATTTGGCAACAGTGAAGGCCCCCGACGGTATTACATGTTGAAAAACGCCACCTATCACCGACGAGAACAATTTAAATGGTATTTAGAAAAACTTTGTTTACTAGTAAAATTCGACTTAATGTCGAAAGAAAATTTTTCCCCCCTATTGTATGCCGAAGCAGGAGGGCCGATTAGCTGGACACATTGGCTCTATGACCACCTCTACGCACAAATCATTGTTGGGGATAAGAGAAGATCCCACACCAATAGCAGATTAGCAGCCTACTTAGCTGCTATATTTAATTTTGTCCAATCTATAAAGGATAAACAGTTACACTGGTCTCCCCCTTTTTACCCCAGAACACCACACAGAGCCTCAGGTTGAAGCCCAACCCTCCACCTCATCTGCATTCCACACAAGTAACAGCGCACAGAATCAGACAATAGGGACGCCATTTCGGCTGTCCATTAGAAGACGAATGGCAGACAACTTGCCAACTGCCAGGCAAGAGCAAGCACCGGATGTCCCCCAACCCGATTTTGTTATAAAGATGCAGAACCAACTCCAAGAGGTTTCCCAATATTTACGCCAACAAGAACAAGCGATTCAGCACAAAAATGAGTTATTATTCGCCACGATGACTAAGTCCAATTCACTAATGACACAGATTCAAAAAGAATTGGATGACAAAGAAGCATTAATACAGGTGTTACAGCAAAACAACCAGCAGATGACGGCCGAATTGATCACCGTAAAAAAATATATCCAAGACTTTAATCAATGGCAGCAAGCTATCCAAACACAAATTCGAACCAAAATGTCCAGTTTTTCTACCCTGAATGCTCACCTACAAGCCGAAAATGAACTTTTGCAGTCAAGGATACAAGTATTGCAGGAGTTCGAAAAGCAGATATTAAAAAATGAAGGTGTAGAACTAAATGCCACATTGATGACAAATGTGGACATAGAGTTATTAAAACAGCAGTTGGATAGCTGTGTTCAAAATAGCTGGACACTTTTTCGCAGGAGATGGTTGGCTATACTTGTTCCGCCACTAGAACAAGTGCAATCAGAAAAGATTGGGGATTCAAACTCTGGTATGGACCGACAGGCACTGCAAAAGGATATTTCAGCCAGAGCCTTTGTGGATGCATATAAAGGAAAGGAACATTGGGATAGCCCAGGCAAAAGGATATGACCAACAGTGCTGTACCTGCGGGTTCGAGTCCACCGTGCGTGCCAGTGTTACAAGGCCGACGGAGATAGACAACCGCAACCACAGAAAAAGGACAAACAAGAATTTTGGCTGAAATGACGGAGATGCAGGAAATTACGCAAGAGTCGGTAAATGAAGGATGCGAAAGCAATAAAAAGTAGGATGAAGAGACAGAGAAAAAGGATGTCCGCTGCTCCGCTGGGCTGGTGAGAGTAGAAATTATTGTGTGAGACAAAGAGATAGAGAATAGTAGTAGTTTTTCTTTCGGAAGAAGTCTCTATAATGTTTGGCCTTGTAGCGAATAGGATTGGTCACATCTCGAACTGAAGTGTTTGGAAATTGCAAGTATTGTATGGTATTCTGTATGCCTGCTATACTGAGTCAATTTGGGAGATTACGAACATCATATTTTGAGACTGTGTATGAGATATTGATGATTATATTGAGTTCTGTTCTATTCTATTCGTATCGAACTATTCTGTTATTTTTTCTTGTTCAACCGATTTCCGTTCGGTAACCTTGTATTGTGAGTCTGTTTGATGATCAGTTACATACGATTCTGGATCTTTTCTGTCGTGAAATAGTGTGTTTGTCATCCTGCGAGAGACTGTGTAAGGTCAAAATTAATCATCTACAATTAGTATCTTTTCGGTTAATTTACCAGACTCGATACCATAGTCTGCGTTCTAAAATACTTAATATTCACCGGATCGAAGAATGATTAGTATTCAGAATCATCCGCGGTGCTAATACGTGATGGAGTATTTATAATTGTGTGAGGAACTGGGAAAATAGTACAGGGCCTCTGTCTAACAGACCCCTACCACTCCCAAGAACCCGAGGACCCGATAATACTCTTCCGAAAGTTGGATAGAAGTATTATTGTTTAACACACTTGATGCACGCACTAGCATATCAATGCTTGATGAAGGGAAAGAGATACACTCTCTAGTTGCAGGTCACGCTAGATAGGGATTCAATAATACAGACAACATTAGCGAACATGTAAGGTAGATGGTATAACTTATTTGATGCAGTTCGGATTTTTCGGAATATACCCAATGAGGATACTATCCCTTTGAGAATTATGATTGGAAACTTAGTTGAGAATGAGTAAAATGAGAATGGTCATTTTTAATTTTATAGGATGTATTCAAATGGATTAAACCCAAATGAGATTACATTGATTTGGGTTCTTGACAATTGTGCTTTATTGTCTATGATGGAATAGCGACATTCAAGTCATAATGCCACACTAGAGGAATCTTTAGATGAAACGTTGTCCCAGCAAAGTATCTTATAAATATGTGTGGAAAATGTGCATGCTTGGATGAGGCAAGAAATGTGTCTTATATAATTTCTTTCGGAGCACAATAACATGCAACACATTATTTGGGTCCTACATACTTGGTGGGAAGTATATGGGAACTATAGTGCTCTTTCAAGATATGATAAATGAAAACAAAGAGGTTCATGACATAACTTGTCTTTTTGTATTAACAACGTGCAATCATATTAGTTTTGTTGAACTTGGTATGTTATTCTTTGCATCTATGTACTTGTGCCATGAATTTTCATGCACGAAGGATCATTATGTTTGCAGAATTAATATTTTGGGTTGAGTCAGACACTTAGATCAAGCAAAAGCCCACATGCCATTGATTATATATATATATATATATATATATATATATATATATATATATATATATATATATATATATATATATATATACACCACTACTATGGTTATGTTCGCTAGGTGCATGTAAAGCATATGATGATTTAGAGCATGGGGCTAGGTCTAGGAAGGCTTAGTTGCTTTGGATCCAAAACATCTTGCATCTTGTATTGCATTGATGAATATTGATTCTCAATTCATTTTTTAAAGTTTAGATTAATAATGATTTAGAACAATATGACACATCCATTACATTGAAGAATGCTTCTCTTAAGAACTCCATTTTTTAGCATCCAGATGAGTAACTATACAAACCTCCTCACTATGCATAAATATGTTTGGCGACATCCTTATGTATGTACTTTTTTTTTCATTTAATTATACGTATATAAGTGTATCATGTATCTGCAAGTGATCTCCTATGTTTGTTTGTGTGCATGTGTGTGTCGATGTATTTGTATGTGATTGTTTTTTTAATACATGTGTGAAAGATTGTTTATTAATTGTTTCTCATTGTATATGCATATGTATATGTACATGTATGCAAACATGTATATGAGGTTGATGTATATGTGTAGAAATATACACATGTGGCTATCCATGTGTTGAAATACATACATGTGTAGAAACATATACAAGTGGCTATCCATGTATGTGGATGTGAGTATCTATGTATGTATGCGTGTGATGTATGTAGCTATGTATGTTATGCATATGTGGTTATCTATATACTTTAGTTGTTCATATATGTGAATATGTATTTGCATGTGATTGTGATTTTGTGCCAAAGCCCATGAATAAAGATCCATTATTTAAAATTTATGCCTTTTAAAATTTGATGAGTGGAAATCTTCTATCTTATTTTAGGTGAAATGGGAAATCTTCCGCATCAATTTTTTAGGAAAAGGAGGGTGCGGCCATGCCTCTTCAAAAAAAGCCTTTGCCCTTTCATGCAGAGCCCCATATGTATCAGATAGAGTTGTATATCATAGATAATCTCATGGGAAAATACAAAGAGAATACAGCCTAGTCCTCCAAGTACTAGGCTTATATCTGCTTTCGTCATTATGAATGCTAAAGTCAGGGATCTATTTTATCTCCTCAAAAACATACAACACTAACTGCTTATGTTTGTGATTTAAGGCCTGTAATATATCACATTGATGGATTGCTTATGATTGTGATTTAAAGCATGCAATAAAAGGCAGCTACGTTTTGTTTTAGATGGAATATGCCATGTTTTGTTTTACTTGGAATATTCCAAACACTGAAACCTCTAACCCCATTGACTTTAGCTCTAATTTCTATGCGAGAGTCCATTCAATTTCCTCTTTATCTTCTTCTTGTCTCTATGAGTAGTCAAGGGAGCACAAGACAATGCCCTCCGACTCAACTTGAACAAGGTTTTGGAACTATGCTTTTGATTGCATGATCACCTATGTAAGTGAAATAATACAAGAATATAGAACCATTACAGGACGTCCCACAACTCAGGACTGATATGTATGGATATTTGGACTAGATCAAATACAAGAGATCCCATAAAGTTGGAACGTAGTATGAAACAATATATTTTAATTACAAGAAATCCCTTGAGGGAGATGAACGTCTAGCTACAATAAATGATTTGATTTAATCTTCTACTATGCAATTACAAGAGGAGAAGATGAGATGTCCACAATACTAGACTAAACAAGACCAGAAGGAGCAAGAGAAGAATTGGAACTAGACCTTGGAAAGTACTTACTTGGAGATTGCGACTCCTTCAGCTCCCAAGACTAGCATTGGCAGGACTTAGGATATATGTATCCAAGCCCTCCTTGTACAGTTGTTCAACAATGGTTACATATTGATGAGGTAATCAATGATGTCAACAATCCAAAATAGGTCCTTCCAAATGTGAGAATCAAGCGAGTAGGGAATCGATCGTAGGGCGTTGTCAGACACATTCGAGACGTTGATGAGAATATGAGCATCTAGGGGTGTACAGAAGGTGCCATGAGAGGGTGACCTTGCCAAAGTTCAGGACACTCGTGAACAAGAGAAAAAGTAGCAATTATATACTATGGATGATATGATACAATACGCTGCAACCTAATATGAGAGACCTTTTGAAATCCTATTGGGGTAGCACCGAAGTCCATGTCAGGTTTTATTGTCCCTTAATAAATCATCATTACGATTTTGAAGAGGAACATCATCATGAGTGTACATGCTCCAAAGTCTCTTCGATTCATACTTAAAACAATTTCTGTGCAATATATCATATCGTTAGGCAAAATAAATCTTTAATAATTCGCAATTTTGTTTTCTAAAAACAATCAATGTAAGCCTTCATTCAAACGTGCTATGTTGAAACAACACATTGGCTAACTACAAAGATAAAGACCTTGTTAATTAGCACAGATTCTTCAAAATGTATTGCAATAAACATTGGAGACCTTGGCATACCATCCATGGATAGAGGTATTATGGAGACTTTGGCATACCATCCAGGGAATAGTGATTCTAGACGAGGATGCTCAAAGTATGTTTGAGAACGTTTTACACAATAAGAATGTGAACAACCATTCTACCTGTGCATACACAGGCATCTCTTCTATACTATATACACAGACATCCTCTATACACAGACATCTTCTATACTGAAGCGCTGGCCAACGTAAGCAGTTCATTCAAGAGAGGGACGATAAGCACATGCTCTTCTTCCAAGGAATCATATTCAAACAGCACCTTAATTACGTTATCAAAGTGGAAGCTACATGGAAGCTATTGTGTGTAAAGAGCAAAGACTATTTGCCCTATGACATATAAATCCCTGATTAATTGCCCATTTGTACAGTAATTACATCAACATTGTAGTGCTTCCAATCCGCCAAATACAAAATTTTGAAGCTACTGTAGTGCAATAAGACAACTACTTGCATAGAGAAATCAAGATCTCTATAACATGACATATCTCTTATTTGCATGTTTCTGTGTCCACCATGGATCAAAGAAGAAGGAGTGCCTTTATTTCCATCACTGAACTTCAAACGATCAAACCAACGAGGGATGAATGTGCCCTCTGGGAATCGAGCGAGCTGATCTAGCTCTCAATCATAAAATGAGGCATACACAAGTGCTTACGTGCATCCTGCAGGAAAACGAGGCAAATAAGTGCATTCAAACACAATGGTAGATCAAGATTTCAGACATACCTACACAAATAGAGTCGTCTGTAGATTTCAGACATTTCCTCTTCCCCTTTGACCGAAGAAGCACACCACTCTATCTTTGCAATTTTTAATGCAATAACACAATCCATTCTTGGCATTCATTGACCCTTGGCCATTCTTGTATAATATGAGTTTGTGTACACCATGAGCACATTCACTCCAAATTTGTTGGAATCACGGGTCTATGAAAGAACACTAACAACACAAGCAAGAAGAAGAAGTCAAGAGCCCAACACAATATAGAATGTATTACCAAGTGAATATACAAAGAGAAGTGACCTATTAGGGTTATAGACTTATATACAAGCCTAGGAAAAAAACCTTCTAAAAAGGAAAAAAGAGCCCCGGTGGTCCTAGCTCTATTCACACGGATCACTACCAAAATATTATTGGAGCTTGAGGTCTCCCAAAGCACATGAACAACACATTGTCAAGGAAGATGATAGAGCTTAGAGCACAACACATAATACTGAATGTATTACCGAGAGAATTTACAAAGATAAGTGACCCGTTAGGGTTATAGGCATATATACAAGCCAGAGGAAAAAACTCCTAAAGAGGGAAAAAAGTGCCCTGGTGGTCCTACTATGTTTGCGCACATCACTACCTAAATATATCAACAAATTTTCCCTGGGAGTGATGCGGTGAACAAGGAGTTGGCACTCATGTATAAGGAATTGCCAAGCTATGTGGAATCAATCCACAAAAGGAAGCAAACCCAAAGCTTTGTAGAAAGCTTCAAACTTCTCCCTAGGTAGAGCCTTTGTGAAAAGATTTGAAATGTTCTCCTGTATGGGCACATATGCTGAATTGATCTCTCTAGTAGAGAACCTCTTCGTGATATAATGATACTACATTCAGAGGCCCAAACGAGCTCATATCACAATTTTGAAACCACATATGTAAGTCCTTTTGAACTCTAAATCAGCCCAAGTATGTTCACAAATTTTGGTGTGATTATGAGACTATGACCGGAGGGGTGTCGACAACACCATACATGAAGTGGTGACTTGCTCTAATACCAATTGTTGGAGTTTGAGTTCTATGAAAACATGCAAATTGTTTCTCCTTTTCTATTTTCTTGGCATATTTGTCTTCCTTCTTTGATTGTGGAGCGTTAGTGAATTTTTGCTTACTAGTAGATGAGCTCCATTAAGCTTCACCCTTCTCATTAGATCCAAAAGCTTGATCTGAAACACACATTATTCACATGTTCTACATAGACTGATCTTTCTGCAACAAAAGAAAGACTTGATTCTCAAATGTTAAGGCATTTGGATTGCCATCCATCATGAATCAAAAAGTAGAAGCAATCTAGAACAATGTTAAGAGTAGTGTGCACAAGTGGACTATCTAGCAAGATAGCAAGATATCATATGTAGTAATCAAGTATACCTTCAAATCTTTGATCTAAGTCAAAAGAAGTTTCCATGGAATCTCCTTCAATCATATGCTCGCTCTCCATTTGATTTTGGAGGTGAGCAACATGAACCTCATTTCTTGCTATAATGTTCTTAGAATCTGGGGTGTCAAGGGAGCACTAGATTGTGCTCTCTGACTACAATAGACAAGATTTTGGAAATACACTTATGATTACAAGAACAACCATGTAGGAAAAATGATACAAGAATATATAACTGGTATAAGATGTCCCACAACCCAGAACTGAAAGGTATGAATAACTAGACCAGAGATGATACAAGATGTCCCACAACCCAGGACTGATAAGTCAAAGCAAGATCTCTAGGTTACAAGAACTCCCTTCAGGCCCTTCAGGGAGATGATCTAGATACAAGGAATAACTAGACCAGACCTCATACTATGAGATTACAAGAGGACAAGGCTAGACGTCCAAGAAATAGACTAGATAGGACTAGAACAAGGAACAAGACAAGAACTAGACTAGATAGGACTAGAAAAAGGAACAAAACAAGAACTGGAACTGGAACTTGAAGAGTACTTACTTGGCAGTCACAACTCCTTGGTCTCCCAAAACTAGTATTGGCAAGTGTGCGGATGCATGTAGACAAGTCTTCCTTATATAGGTTTTCAAGGGTAGTTATCAAATGTGGTCACAACTTGATGATGTCAACAATCCGAATAGGACTTTTAGATGTCAAAATTTAGCAAGTTAACTTAGGGTTTTGACATGTTCGAGATGCAATAAAAGCATTGGTTTCTCCAAATTTTGAACCAATCATGAGATATAGGTCACATGGAATCTAAGGTTCAGGATGGAATTCTTTGCCTATGACATCACTTGCCCCTCAAGCAACGAGTTCCATGAGGAGCAATCATGTTCTTTGGTCTCAGCTTCATCATATTTTTCTTATGGAATTCTTGAACCTTAATTGGTTCTCTCTAAAGGTTTTCTACAAGTTCCCAAGTACGATCACTGATATCATACCCTTTCCAATGAACAAGATACTCCAATCTTCCTCGAGATATTCTTGAATCAAGGACATGCTCAACTTTGAATTCTTCATGATCATCAATCTCGATAGGTGGTGAAGGACTAGGTCCCTCCCACCTCAATGGTGAAATGTGATATGGTTCCAACATGGACACATGGAAAGCTCGATGTATTCTCATGGTGCTTGGTAACTTGAGCTTGAAGGTGACTAGATTAATCTTGGCCAAGATGGTAAATGGACCAAATCTTTCACGGTCTAGCTTTGCACAAGGCCTTGAAGTTTGCAAATTATTTTTGAGTAGCCACACTTTATCCCTGATTTGATAGGATGGATTTTGAACACGATGCTGATCTACATAATACTTATACTACTCTTGAGCTTTATGGATCTCTTCCTTGATTTCTTTGTGAATGTCCATGACGTACTAGGCCTTATCTCTGGCAGTTTGGTTCTTGACATGATTTGAGAGTTGTATATCCATCCTTGGATGTTCTTCATAATTTGCAAAGAAGGGAATATGCTTGGTAGATGTATAAACATTCAAAGGGTAAAAGATCAAACTAATCATTTTGATGATAGTTTATGGTGCAACAAAGATAATGTTCTAGGACTTGATTCACCCATTCTGTTTGTCCATTAATCTATGGATGATTTGTTGATATATTTAGGTAGTGATATGTGTGAATACACTAGGACCACCGGTGCACCTTTTTCCCTCTTTAGGAGGGTTTTTTCCCCTGGCTTGTATATACGCCTATTGCCCTAATGGGTTACTTATCTTTGTACATTCTAGTGGTAATACATTCAGTATTGTGTGTTGTGCTCCAAGATCCTTGTTCTTCCTTATGTTGTTCATGTGCTTCCACAGACCTTAAACTCCAACAATTGGTATCAGAGCAGGTTGTTGCTTCATCTAGGGCATCGTCTACAGCCCTTCGATCACATTCTCAAAATCACACGAAATTCGGTGAGCATACTTGGGGTGAATAGAAGATCAAAATAGCTCATTTCAGCCTCTGAATGCACTATCACAGTGCTTCTGTAGGCTATTTCATCTTTTTGTGCCAAAGATATATATAGGTTTTAGTACACCATTATAAGTGCCTCGAAGTCTGCTATAGGTTGAGTAGAACTTTTAAGGAAGTTCTCTTCAAATTTTTGAGATACAGTCAATTTTTTGCATTAAGGTATTTTAGTGAGTGTCTATGGCTGAAAGCAGTGATGTATTTTAAGTTAGATGGTATGAATTACCCATTATGGGCTTATATGATGCATCATGTATTGATCATAAAAGGATTGTGGAATATTGTACAGGGTGTTGAAAGCACATGCATTGATAGCTTTGTCTATCAAAATGCCATTACTCCTCACATTCACTCTTGCAAAATAGCTAAGGATGCTTGGGATACACTTATCTCTTTATACTAGGCAAGGAATGAGGCTCGTATTGCTTACCTCTGAAAACAGTTCGAGAGTGAGTGTATCAATGAAGCTAATTCTATGGATAGTTTTTTGACAAAGATCAAAGACTTGAAGAAATAATTGATTTATGCTAATGAAGTTATACCAGATAGCTCACTTGTGCAGATCGTTCTGAATGGCCTTCCTGATTCATATCAGATTTTTGCTTCTACTCTTCGTTTGATGATGAAAGGCAATCCAAATCCCTTGACATTTGAGGAGTTCTTTGTTCTGTTGTAGGAAGATTAGTCTAGGCAGAAGAGGTCCATTATGCGTGTCGTAGATCCAGCTTTCTTGGCTAGTCAGAAGGGCAAAGGTAAATGTGGCTCATTTACTAGTAAGCAGAAATCTTCAAATGTTGCACACTCGAAGAAGAAAGACAAAGATGAGGAGAAGTTAGAAAAGCAAAAACTATTTTTTAAGTAGTGTAAAGAAAATGATCATATCATTAAGAGCTATCTGAAAATGGTTGCAAAAGAGGCAAAGGAAAAAGAGGCTAGAATATTTGTTGCAGATGCCTCTACACCAAAAATAGTATGCTAATCTTGTGTAGAATGAAGAATGGGCATTTACTACTATTTGCTATTTTGACCCATCTTCTCATTAGTAGTGTATGTTTGTAGTAGACTCAAATGTTTGGTACTTTGATAATGGGGCAACCAATGATATTACCTTGCAGTGCAATTTCTTCACTTTAGTTGAGCCTACCCCTATAGGGAATACTATCACATGCATCACCAACTCCTCTTATCTTGTCATGGGAGTTGGTACAATTATTCTGGCTATTGCTAATAGTAGTTCTTTTACATTGTTAGATGATGTATTTGTGCCAAGGATCAAGAAACATCTGTTACGAATTTCTCCATTAGCGAAGATTGACTTGGTTGTGAAATTTATTGTTGACAGATGTACAGTTCATGATTTTTCAAATGGTGATGTCATTACTCCTGGTATTTTATGTCGTTGGCTCTATAAGCTCATGGACTATGAAAGATATATGGACAATTTAGCATGTGTAGTACATGATTCTCAGGCTATATCAGATGCAAATCTTTGGCATGCACGCTTTGGTCATCTCAATTTTTCTAATTTGTTATGCCTACAAAAATATGAAATGGTGTCCTCTATACCCAAATTTAAGGCACCCTAAAATTTTTATGTGAAGGCTATATTTTGGGCAAAATGCAGCGTTCCTCCTTCCCAAAATATGGTTCAATTTGAGCCACTTAGAAATTTTAGCTTGTTCATAGTGATGTCGGTGGCCCTATGCACACACCTTCTTTTGGGAGCTTTCTTTACTTCCTAAATTTCATCGATGACTTTCCCAGGCATGCATGGGTATATCCATTAAAGGCAAAGTCCGTAGTGTTTATGTGCTTCAAACACTTTTTGGTTTTGGCTGAAAATCTGTCAACATGTGGGCACCCTCTATTTTGATCGAGGAGGGGAATATATGTCCTTTGAATTTAATGCATTTTTGGCTTAATGTGGGATAAAACATCAGTGTATAGTGCCACATACACCTCAATAGAATGGAGTTGTTGAAAGGAAGAACATGTCACTCATGGAGATGGCAAGGTGTATGATCAAGAGTCAAGCTTTACCACATAGTTTTTAGTTTGATGTTGTTAAGTGTTCAACATATCTACTTAATAAGTGTCCCACTAAAGCGCTGCAGGCTATCACTCCATATAACCCTTGGCATGGTCACAAGCAATCTATTGCTCACCTGTGAGTGCTTGGTTCTCTACCATATGCATTAGTGCCTGAACACCAATGTAGGAAATTGGATGATACAATAGTGAAATGTATTTTTGTTGGGTACAATTCTGAAAGCAAAGGCTATCATCTATATAATCCATAGAATAAATGCATTTTGGTTAGCCATGATGTTGCTTTTGTGGAAGCTTCTATTCAGTGAATACTTTCATGTACTAAGGAGACATCTATTAACTCGAACGACATGTATGCTACTTTGTTTCCTCTTTTTACAAGTGGAAAGTCTAGTGCTAGTCCTAATGAGGCAATTTCTCAGCCTTTATAGGTTTCATTTGATGATGTAGATCATTCCATTTGTGATGCAGATTTGCATGATGCACTTGTTGATGAGAGAGCTAATATTGAGGAGGCAAGAACTATGCCAAAATGGCTAGTGTAGACTTTGTGTGACAACAAATTAGATGCACCTTTGTGATATCGTACTCATCCATGCTCTCATAGTGCCTTTTTTGCATCAAATTTCTATGCATGCCTGCCTCTAGTCTCTGTGATGAGAATGAGCATGTTTGGTCTCATGAAGCACAAACTTCAAAAAATTGAATGGCTGCTATGCAATCTGAATATGATGTTATAATGAAAAATGGTACATGGTCTTTATGTGACTTGCCTCTTAGCAAGAAGGCCATTGGCACTAAGTGAGTATACAAACTTAAGTGTAAGCCTGATGGAATAGTTGATAGGTACAAGGCTAGGCTTGTTGCAAAGGGTTATGCTTAAGAAAGAGGCATTTACTTTGATCAGACCATTGCTCCTACTTGCTGAATGACTACTATTCGTAGCATCTCTACACTTAAAGCTCATAATGGTTGGAATGTACATGAGTTAGACATTAGAAATGCATTTTTGGATGGTGATTTGCATGAACAAATGTATGTTTTTCAACCCCATGGCTTTGTGCAAAAAAGGCATGAAAACCATTAGTGTAGGTTAAAGAAGTCATTATATGGTTTAAAGCAAGCATCACGTACTTGGTATGAAAAGATACATTCCTATTTGATTGCACATGGTTTTGAGAATAGTCCAACTAAAAACACCTTAAATGTTAAGCATGCTAATGATGTGCTTCTCATCATTGTTTTGTATTTTGATGACATGCTGCTCATTGGTCCTCATGAGAAGCATATTGTTGATTTTAAGGCTCATCTGGATGCCTCATTTGAGATGTCTGATTTGGGGCATTTACAAAAATTTTTGGGCATTCAATTTATGCAAGTTAATGGCGGAATAGCTTTGTGTCAACCGAAATATATTCACACCCTATTGCAGTATTTTGGCCTCGAAGACTACAAACCTATTGCCATTCCTACAGAGACACGTTTACAATTGAGTCTTCATGATGCTAAGGATGCATTTGATGTTCTTCTATATTAGTAGGCTATTGGATGCTTGATTTAGTTATGCATTATGCTGCCAAATATTCAGTTTTCTATCTCGCAGATGAGCAGGTTCTTGCATGGCCTAGCTATCAAGCATTGGTAGGAAGTTAAGCACATCTTTTGCTACTTGAGTGGTACTCCACTACTAGGATTGTTTTATCCCAAGGGGGTTATCACTAACTCTAGATTTACATGCATTTTGTGATGCTTACTCTGCTAGTTGCTATGACACTCATGTGCTCACTAGTGGCTTTTGCTTCATGCTTGGTAGTTCGTGTATATCTTGGTTGAGCAAGAAGCAGCCTACTATGGCCACTTCCAATTATGAGGCTAAGTATAGGGTAGCTTCCATAGTGACTGTTAAGTGTGTGTGGCTCAGATGTCTTTTGGCTAATCTGGGTGTTGCTTAGTCTTCTACCACCACCATCTTAACTGACAGTGATTGTGCATTGGCAGTTGCGAGGAACCTTGTGTTCCATGCGTGCACTAATCACATTGAGGTTCATTGTTTTTATGTTAGGGAGAGGTTCTCTATTGGAGAGATTAACTTGGCATATGTGCACATGTAGGAGAACATTGTTGACCTTTTCACAAAGGCTCTACCTAGGGAGAAGTTTGAAGCTTTTTGCAAAGCTTTGGGCTTACTTCCTTTTGTGGATTGATTCCACATAGCTTGGAACTCCCTTATAAATGAGTGTCAGCTCCTTATTCAGTTCATCACTCCTAGGGGGGATTTGTTGATATATTTAGGTAGTGATGTGTGTGAATACACTAGGATTGCCAAGGCATATTTTTCCCTCTTTAGGAGTTTTTCCCCCCGGATATGCATATTGCCCTAACGGGTTACTTATCTTTGTACATTCTCGTGGTAATACATTCAGTATTGTGTGTTGTGATCCAAGCTCCTTTTTCTTCCTTGTGTTGTTCGTGTGCTTCCACAGACCTCAAACTCCAACATGATTGACTATGGATAATTTAACTTGAACAGCAAGGAGCTTGCATAGACTCTTCCAGAAGGTGGATATGAACTATGGACCTCGATCATTGGCAATGTCATCAGGGAGTCTGTGAAGCCTAAATATGTATCTAAGAAAAATTCTCGTAGTGGTTGCACCTTTGATTGTCTTGGTGGTTGGAATGAAGTGTGCCATCTTTGAAAATCTATCCATTATAACAAGAATGACATCATATTTATCTAACCTTGGTAGATATGTGATGAATTCCATAGATAATGAAGATCGTGCCCTTTTTGGAATACGTGAAGGTTGCAAGAGGCCATGAGGTTTGTTTCATGGTACCTTAGATCTATTGCAAGTGTTGTTGATATAATTAGGTAGTGATTGTTCGAGAAAGTCTATGACAAGCCTAAGTATTGGCTTGAGTCTCACAAAGTCATAGAAGAAGCTTTAAAATGAAGACTATGTAAAGTTCACTTGTGAACTACCTCTTGTAACTTTTGAAGACTTTACTTAATGTAAAAGTGAAAGAATCTTAAGTGGTTGAGTCCACTTGATCAAAAAGGGAAAGAGGAGCCATGAATTCGTGATTTGTGGTAGATAGAGAATCAAATCAATCACTAATTGATTGGAGAGTGATTGAGGGAAGTTAGCCTCCCAAACTCAACTATAAATAGATGGTAGTTTTAGTCGTGGTTAGAGAGACCTATGTGAAGACCTCCAAGAGCTGAGCTTTATGCCATATCAATGTGTGATTACAAGGCACACATATGTATCAGTACGTCCATTGTATTGTACAAGCAATATACTTTCATTTTCATGATCATTTGAGTTCATATTTTCATGTTCTTGTGAAGTGTACTACTCACTGCCATATCTCTCAGTTTTCTCAATCAGATTGCAGAGATGGTTCCTTTGAGATTGGTGCATAATTTTCAATAATTTTAACTTGGTACAGTTATCTCTATAAGTCTAATATATGGTCACCAATTTTCTTCATTTGGATGTTGCAATCTTTAGTTATGTTCAGTTGAAGTCAACAATATCTATTCATTTTCACTTCTCTGTCAGGTACCCAACTTTCTTACTCATCTTGTCAGAGCCATTTCTCAGTGGATTCAATGATTTAAAGCTTATTAGATTCACATTACTATCTAGTATAATCATACAAATTTTCATAATCATTGGATTCTTAAATCTTGAGTTATGTTCATTTTTTTGCTCATTGGTCTCATTACTATAGCAGCCCGTGAAAATCGGGATGATGTCATTAGTTGTTAAACATCATTCTCAGTGTGTGGTTCATTATTTTTTATGGGATTACTCTTTAAAGTTAGCTCTTTAAGTTAGATAGACTTCCCCATAAGGAATTAAGTTAATTACTGTTGTGCTCAGAGAATTATGCAAAACACTGGACAGGTGTATGAACCAAGAATAGCAAGTTCTTCACCTCTGAGCTAACTCCAACTTATTTGTTTTGATCTATCTTTTTGAGAGTGATCTTTCAAGGTACATAGGGTGTCTAATACGTCCATTAGCAAGCCGAAAGGGCCCACCATATACTTATGGAGTTCATTTGGTTGGTGTAGATAAAGGATTTTGCAACACCTCTTCATCTTCAAGCACATACCTATCCATCTCTTCATAGTGGTATCAGAGCAAGGTTGGAAAACATGGAAGATGGATTTCCTTCATCAATTGACAAATTGGACAGAGGTAACTACTCATCTCGGTCATTAAGAATGGAAGCTTATCTCCAAGGTAGAAGTTTTTATGGTTATGTGGCTGGAGATGAAGTTATGCCAAGTTTCAGGAATAAAACTCAACCAACACAAGAAGAGCAAGAAAGATTGAGCACATGGTGCTCCAAGGATGCACTTGCAAGGTCTTATCTCCTCAACTCTATCTCAGAATTTTTGTTGCCTCACATTAGAAGTTGTTAGACATCTCAGGAAGTGTGGGATGAACTTGAAGCCTTCTTCTCTTTAAGTACCAAAGCTAGGAAGCATCAACTATGGCTGGATTTCACAACTCTCAAGAAGGCTCCCAAACAAAATGTGACTGATTTTGTCATAAAGCTCAAGGACATAGCAGATCCGTTGGGAAGCATTGGAGAGGTAATAGATGAAGAGAAAATTGTAAGGCAGGTCATCAGTGGCTTGAAGGCAGATGACAAGTGGGAATCATTCACCACAACTATGGATTTGTACATGGACATGCATGTACCTGATTTCAATACACTCATTGGACAACTACTTACTCATGAGGCAAAGCTTATCAAAAATGGAGAAAGCTCTAAAGGTAATCAATCTTCAGCTTTATACACTGATAAAAGCAAGTCCAAAGATAACAAAGGAAAGGCAAAGAAAGTGGATGATGAAGCAGGTACATATCAAGCTAACTATGCAGGTAAAGGAAGACATGGAAGAGGTAGAGGAAGAGGAGGTAGACAAGGCAGGGGGAGATCCCAAGTCTCCAACTCATGTTCTATTTTTGAATTAACTAATCATACAACTGAAAATTTCTTTAGGAATTCCAAGAATCAAAGAGGCAGAGGATACAATAGTGGAAGTTATGGCTACTCAAGAGGAAGGTTCAACAACTATCATGGCATCTTCAACAACTACAATCATTCAAACTATCAAGGAGGCTACAAAGGAAGGAGAGACTTCAATAACTACACAGAAGACTCCAACAAAGAGGATTCATTATTGATCATGAACATGGCTATGCCACAAGGTAAATCTAATGAGCATGTTTTCTACATAGATTCCGGTTGTTCAAATCATGTGGCAGGAAATGTGGCACTCCTATCAGATTTAGAAGATCCAAGGAATAAACATGAGGTACAAACACGAGATGATACAAGACATCTTGTGGAGAAAATAGGCAATGTCAAAGCGCCTGATGGAAACATCAACCTACTCAATAAGGTACTCTATGTCCCTACCATTACAAAGAATTTGATAAGTGTTGGGCAGATAGTAGAGAAAGGGTTGCAAGTCAGGTTCACAAAAGCAGGAGCATTTGTTGAACAACCAAGTCAGGGATTCAAACGAACTGCAAAAGGTGAAAAGACAGGTAGATTGTTCACATTTGAATTACAAGACACTAGAAACATTGATCTCTTTAATTATGGTAGTCAGACACTCACAGAATTGGAAGTATGGCACGAAAGGTTAGCACATATTGGTGAAAGGTCATTGAAGGAAATTTGCAGGGACCAAAGTGTACTTGGACTCCCTAATTTGTCAAAACAACATATGATTTATAAGTGTAGTGCATGTCAATTTGGAAAGTCTCACAGGTTACCATTCATGAAGAAAGGTTATATGCATGGAGATCTCTTGGAGTTGGTTCATACAGATGTATGGGGACCTAGCAAGGAAGCTTCAATATCTGGACCAAGGTATTATATCTCCTTTATTGATGATTGCAGCAGATGGACTATCCTATTCTTTATGAAACACAAAGATGAAGTTTTTTCATGTTTCAAAAGATATTTGGCTCTTGTGGAGAATCAAACAGGTAAATCACTAAAAATGCTAAGGTAAAATGGAGAGGGAGAATACTTCTCCCATGAGTTTGATTCTTTTCTTCAAGAAAGAGGAATCAAAAGAGAGGTAATTACAAGGTACACTCGTGAGCAAAATGGAGTGGCAGAAAGGAGGACTAGGACAATTGTTGAAGTTGCAAGGTCTATGTTAAATGAAAAGCATTTACCTAATTACTTATGGGTTGAGGCTGTATCTACAACCACTTACTTGATTAATAGATTGCCTTCAAAATCCCTTGATGGGATGACTCCATATGAGGCTTGGAATGGAAGAAGACCAAGCTTAGATCATTGTAAAATTTTTGGATGTATTGCTTTTGCTCATGTTCCCTCACAGGTTAGAGGCAAGATGGATCTAAAGGCAGAAAGGTGTGTATTTATTGGATATGACAACAATCAAAAGGGCTACAGGTTATACAACCCCACCAACAAAGAATTCTTGGTAAGTAGAGATGTTTTTGACGAGAACAATTAATGGTATGAAGATTCATGCAAGAAGGTCAATTTACCATATGATCTTGAAGAAGATTTTCCAAAGATTGGTAGTGAACAACCAAAGATTGAAGAACAAGACACCTCGGAGGATGATGAAGAATCGCATACGGAAAAGATCAAAGCATGGAAGTCTAAAGATAAAGCAAAATTGTAGGAACTTGGACATGAGGCAGAATCATCACATCATGTCCTAAGAAGATCTATGAGGGAAGAGAAAAACCAGAAAGGTATGGGTTTGACACCTCATTAGTAACTAAACATTCTATATACATAGCAAAGGACATAAACCAAGAGGAGCCATCATCCTTTGAAGAGGCCAAAGCAAAATCAGAATGGAAGCATGCAATGAAGGAAGAGATTGAAGCACTTGAGGAAAACAACACTTGGGATTTGGTGCCCAAGACTTCATCCATGAAGGTAATAGGCTCAAGATGGGTCTATAAACTTAAGAAGAATTCTGATGGTTCCATTAACAGGTATAAGGCAAGGCTTGTAGCAAAAGGCTTTGCACAAACTCAGGGAATTAATTATGAGGAGACCTTCTCTCCTATGGCAAAGATGCCTAGTATTAGGGTTTTTCTTAGTATTGCCTCTTCCAATAATTGGAAGATACTTCAACTAGATGTAAAGAATGCATTCTTGAATGTTTGGATAACAGAAGAGGTATATATGGAACAACCACCTGGTTTTGAGAATCAACTTTATCCTGATTATGTGTGTAAACTTAACAAAGCATTGTATGGTCTCAAGCACACTCCAAGAGCTTGGAATTTCAGGCTTGTTTCATTCTTGCAGGACAAAGGCTTTCAACCAAGCAAGGCAGATCCTTCACTCTTTATTAAAAAGAGTAATCCAGAGATCATCTACCTATGTGTATATGTAGATGATATTATATTGACAGGAAATCATGCAGATGGTATGAAGAAGATCAAAGATCAGATGAGAGAAGAGTTCAAGATAAGTGATTTGGGTTCACTTACATACTTCCTAGGTTTGGAAGTTGTCTACAAAGATCATGGTTTGTTTCTTACTCAAAGAAAGTACATTAAGGACATGTTGGAAAAATTCAAGATGCAAGATTGTAAGATTGTAGGTACTCCAATGGAGGTCAATCACAAATTGAGCTCACATGAAGGTGAACTCATAGAGGACATCCAATCATATCAAAGTCTGGTGGGTAGTCTCAACTATGCCACATTGACAAGAGTAGATATATGTTACAATGTGAGTGTGCTAAGTCAATTTATGCACACACCAAGGAAACCACATATGGATGCTACCAAAAGGATTCTCAAGTATCTCAAAGGAACCATAAATGAGGGACTTTATTATCCTTATGTATCTAATTTAGGGTTGAAGCTATTTTCTGATGCAGTTTGGGCTCGCTCCAAGGAAGATAGAAGGAGCACTTAAGGTTATCTTACCTTTGCAGGTTCAAAGATTATTTCATGGTCATCCAAGAAGCAACCCATAGTTGCTCTCTCTTCTAGTGAAGCTGAATACAGAGGTCTTGCCATAGCTACACAAGAAGCTATGTGGATGAAGACATTATTCAAAGACCTTGGATTGGAAGGACTAAACATATTGAAGTTCATTATCACTATGTACGAGAAAAGGTTCTAAGCAAAGAGATTCAAATATCATATGTGTCCACTTATCAACAATGTGCAGATATTCTAACCAAAGCATTGGATGGTACAAAGCTTTGCAAATTCAAGGCTATGATTGGTTTGCAGGTAATCTTGGAAGATTGAAGACCTCAAGCATACTTGGCTTGAGGGGGAGCTATTGGAGCAAGTCTATGACAAGCCCAAGTATTGGCTTGAGTCTCAGAAAGTCATAGAAGAAGCTTTAAAATGAAGACTATGTAAAGTTCACTTGTGAACTACCTCTTGTAACTTTTGAAGACTTTACTTAATGTAAAAGTGAAAGAATCTCAAGTGGTTGAGTCCACTTGATCAAAAAGGGAAAGAGGAGCCATGAATTCGTGATTTGTGGTAGATAGATAATCAAATAAATCACTAATTGATTGGAGAGTGATTGAGGGAAGTTAGCCTCCCAAACTCAACTATAAATAGATGGCAGTTTTAGTCGTGGTTAGAGAGACCTATGTGAAGACCTCCAAGAGCTGAGCTTTATGCCATATCAAGGTGTGATTACAAGGCACACATATGTATCAGTAAGTCCATCATATTGTACAAGCAATATATTTCATTTTCATGGTCATTTGAGTTCATATTTTCATGTTCTTGTGAAGTGTACTACTCACTGCCATATCTCTCAGTTTTCTCAGTCACTCCTATTGCCACTCCTATGGAAACAGGTTTATGACTGAGTCTTCATGATGTTGGAGATGCATTTGATGTTGTTCTCTAAAAGCAGGCTGTTGGATGCTTGATTGACTTATGCATTAGTCAACCCGATATTCAATTTGTTGTCTCACAGATGAGGAGATTTATGCATTGCCCAGGCATCAAGCACTAGCAGGTGGTTAAGTGCATCTTTCACTACTTGAGTGGTACTCGACTACTTGGGTTGTTTTATCCCAAGGGGGGATCACTATCGGCAGATTTGCATGCTTTTTCTAATTCTGATTGGGCTGGTTGCTATGACACTCCTGTGTCCACTAGTGGCTTTTGCTTTATGCTTGGTAGCTCATGTATATGTTCGTTGAGCAAGAATCAGCCTACTGTGGCCACTTCCAGTTGTGAGGTTGAGTATAGGGCAACTTTCACAATGACTGTTGAACATGTGCGTGGCTAAGATGCCTTATGGCTGATTTGGGTGTTGGTTAGTCTTCTACCACCACCATCTTCACTGACAGTCAAAGCGCATTAGCAATTGCAAGGAACCCTATGTTCCATGATCGCACTATGCACGTTGAGGTGCATTATCATTATGTGAGGGAGAGGTTCTCTGTTGGGTAGATCATCTTGGCATATGTGCCCACACAGGAGAACATTGTAGACCTTTTCACGAAGGCTCTACCTAGGGAGAAATTTGAAGCTTTCTGCAAAGCTTTGGGCTTACTTCCTTTTGTGGAGTGATTTTCACATAGCTTGGCACTTCCTTATACATGAGTGCCAGCACCTTGTTCATCGCATCACTCCTAGGGGGGGATTTGTTGATATATTTAGGTAGTGATGTGTGTGAACACACTAGGAACCCCGGGGCATATTTTTCCCTCTTTAGGAGGTTTTTTTCCCCTAACTTGTATATACGCCCTTGTCCTAATGGGCTACTTATCTTTGTACATTCTCTAGTAATACATTTAATATTGCGTGTTGTTCTCCAAGCTTCTTGTTCTTCCTTGTGTTGTTTGTGTGCTTCCGCAAACGTCTAACTCCAACAAGTGTCAGAGGTTCATATATCTTCTTTGACGTCCTTCCACATTTGTCCACCAAAAATCTCTAGATATGAGTTCTATCGTTTTATTCACTCCAAAATGTCTTGTTGCAAGGTTGTCATGATGTTGTTGAAGTACTTAGATCTTGGGCTTTTCTGAGGGATGTACAATAGATTTTTATAGAATAGTAACCCATTATTTTCTTGGAACTCATTTACTTCATGAAGTTTGCCTTCTTGATTTTTTGCCTAATGTTACAAAACAATTCATCATGTGGTAAAGACTCAGGAACCAAATCAATCAAGGCTGAATATTCTTGATGGTTTGAAGAGATAGATCCTAGGTGGAGATATTCAGGCTCGAGTAAAACACTCTCTTGCTTATCAAAAGCCTCTTCCCTTTTCTTTGGTGCAAGATAAGATCTTCTCAACAAGGCATTTAACTGACATTGTTGGCATCCTGGATGATACATGATAACAAAATCAAACCTGGATAGAAAGTTACTCCATTGAGATTGCCTTCTATTGAGGATGCAGATATTCATAAAGTACTCTAAAGTTTTATGATCTATGTATTGAATAACTTTATGAGCTGCTCCTTCTAGATGGTGACACCAAGTATCAAATGGATCTATGATTGCAAAAATCTATTTATCATAGATTTCATATTAATTTCCTTGAATTATATGCAATGGGATGTAGGTGTCAATCATCCCCATGTTGGGATAGGATCGCCCCCAAGGCAAAGTCTGATGCATCTGTCTCTAAGAAAAAAGGTTTGGTAGAATCAGGTTGAACTAGAATTGGAGCACTAGTGATTGAAGATTTCAAGGTCTAAAAGGATTTCTGTGCATCTTTGTTCCATGAGAATTTTGTGTTTCATGTAATCTTAGTAAGGGGTGTCACTATTTTGAAGTAATCTCTGATGAATATCCTATAAAAATTGGCAAACTCTAGAAAACATTGTACATCTTGAACACTCAAAGGTGGTTTCCAATCAAGGATTGTCTCTATCTTCTTAGAGTCCATAAAAATTCCTTTATTTGATACAATGTACCCTAAAAATTCCACTTTTGTCTGATGGAAAGGGCACTTCTCCAATTTTTCATATAATCCTTGTTCTCTTAGTTTCTCTAGGACTATCTTTACATGAAATTCATGATCCTCTAGATTTTTGGAGAATATCAAGATACCGTCAAGGTATATTGCAAGAAAATCATCCAAATACCCTTGAAAGATATCATTCATCATATGTTGGAAGACAACTAGAGCATTTGTGAGACCGAACGGCATAACTACATACTCAAAATTGCCATACCTTGTTTGAAATGATGTCTTCCATGTCTCCTTCCTTGATCTTGACAAGATTTTAAGCTCCTTGGAGGTTAATTTTCGTGAAGAACTTTGCTTTTCAAAGGCTTTCCAACAGCTCTAATATGAGTAGTAGAGGGTGTATGTTCTTTATAGTGACTTTATTGAATCCACGATAGTGTACACACATCTGGAGAGTCCCATCCTTCTTCCTTAAAAATAAAATAGGAGCTCCTATTGGAGAGTTTGAGTGTTTGATAAACCCCTTTGCTATATTCTCATCAATGTTCTTATGTCGTTCTATAAGGTACTTTGAGGATGTTCTCTAAATTTGTGTGAAGGGTGGTTGTTCTCCCTCTTGAAGTTCTATGGCACAATCATAAGGTCTGTGCTCTGGGAGGATATCTGCATTCTTCTTTTCAAAAACATCTTCAAAGCCTTTGTACTGATTGGCTAGGTGCACTAGATCATCTTTCTTGGATTCTTGAGCTGGTATGGCATAAATCATATATGTTGGTTCCCTCCTTAATGCATGTATGAATGCTTTGGCTCTTTTCTTGGCCTCACTGGTGGCCGATGTTGGTTGCCTACTCCTGAGTGAGTTTGATTATGTGCTTGCAGCCCCAGTGTTGTAAATTGCACATGGCTTTAGTTAAGAATGCTTCATTGACTCGTTTGTCCTGACATGGTTTTCTTTGGCTCTAGTTGTATCCCAAAAGGATTATGGGAGGTAGTTGCCCGCTCTTGCGAAGGGAATACTTGCAACCCCATATACTTCAATTGAGCCCTATCAATGGCATCAACCGGCCAATATCATCTTCGGTTCTTGTCTAGGTATGTGACTCTAGACCCTTCTTTCAACTCATAAAAAGTCATTGGGCTTTCTTCTTATCCACCTGTGGGAGAATCAATTTGTAACAATAAGTCTGATGCATGGATCAAGTAGACCACTAGTAGGTAATCATCTTGAGGTATCAAATCCCCTCTCAAGATTCGAGTCACTATGGATTTGCCTTTGGGTGTAGTTACTAGCTCTTCAGCGTCCGGTCTTCTTGAATTTCCTTGTCCTTCCAATCCTCCTCTCTCATTGAATAGATCTTGGTATTCTCTTACCACATAGATGTGACCCAACTTATCCATGTATACTCCTCCCTCATACTTGACTACAAGTTTGGGCACTATTGTTGAATCAATGGAATTCACCATCCTCGCTATTGATCTATTTAAGCCATCCAAGAAAATGGGGATCTCTTGGGCATTAGTGGACACATATTGCAGAGAGGTATGGTATTCCCCCTCTACAATGGACATATTCCCCCTCTACAATGGACATATTCCCCCTCTACAATGGACATGAAGCTTCCTCTAGGGCCAATTCATCATCAGCTGTATAGCTAATATGACCAAATCTAGCATGCCATAACTTCATGTTCTCTATAGGCATAGTAGACCAAGAAACATTGGCATGACTAATTTTGGACAACACAAACATGCCACTTTTGTTTTCACCTTGAATTAGGTAATGCTCCTCATCAGATGAGAAGATCTGGCATGAATCTTTCTTAAAAAAAACTTTATAATGATCTGATAAGATAGTATAGATATAGAGCAAATTCTTTTTCATGTCTACAACATAAAGAACATTGGAAATTGTAAAATTTCCACCTCCTCTTGACTTTAGGTTCACTTCTCCAACACCTAGAACATCCTAATCATGACCATCTACAATGGTCACTCTTCTACCTGAAGAGTTAGAAAGAGATGAAAATACCTTTCTGTAACATCTCATATGCTTAGTAGCTCCAGAATCAAAATCCAAGGGTTATATCATATTGAATTTAATGTTTCCTTATCAAAATCCATTTCTCTAATAGTAGCACATGCATATGAATCTACCTTTGAAGATTTAGGTTCTAGATCATCTTTAACACTACTAGTTGATGCTTTCTTCTTCTCATTAAAAATCCGAGGTCTACATTCTGCTATGAAACGACCTGGTTTCTTACAATAATGGCATACCTCTTTCTTTGAAGCAGATGTAGTCAAAGACTTTTCTCAGGATGTAGAGGAAGCATTAGGAAAAGGACTAGAAGATTAAAAGACTTACTTTCCTTCTTAGATTGATGACTCTTCTTCATGTTTTTTTTTCATTCCCTTCGATGGTGATAACATAGCTTCATCATTCTCCACCATACCCTTTTTTTTTATCTTCATCTTGAAGTAACAGGAACTGTAGCTCTTCAAATGAAAGTTCTCTATCTCTTGTAGAGAGAAATAAAGAAGTAATAAAAGCACAATATGTAGATGGAAGTGAGTTTAAAAGTGTGCTTACCATCTCTTCATCTAAAATATTTACTCCAATATTGAGTAATTGGTCTCCTAAATCTTTAAGCTTTAGAATATGTATCTGAACTGATTCACCAACTTTCATCCTTGAGTTGGTTAGTTGTCTCCTTAGATTAGCTTTCCTAGTAGGGTTTCTGCTCTGATAGAGATCCCAAGCCTGACGAGAGGTTCTAGAAGACCTGACCTAGGGTATAATAAGCCTCTTGAATCCCATAGAAATATATGAAAATGCTAAAGAATCCCTTGAATCCCATCAGGATTGCACTTCCTATAGAAGTAATCTGGTAGTAGTATAGACTCCTAATGATGAGAGAGTCTCTTCTTATTCATTAACCTCCTATTGAGCACAAATAGGAACAATAGCTCTTCTAGAAGATGAATTAGCCTCTTCTATAATGTTTCTTGGTCTTCGATAAGTGCCATTGACAATATTTGATAAGTTGTTTGATACGAATATATTCATCATCATAAAACTCCACATTGGATAATTAGACATGCCTTCAAGCTTGTCTTCATTCTCAAGTCTATAGTCACTCATCTTGTTAAGGGTGTATGTCAACTATGCTCTGATACTAAATCTAGGAAGTGGGAGTGGGCCACAATAACAATATATCACAGGTTTAAAGGATCTTCCAATAAATGAGCCTTAGCATACACAACTTAGTACTCAAGAAGAAGATGAGTGAGAGATAGAGAAAGAATAGATAGGATTTCAAGTGTAACAGTAAGCTATGAGGCTCACCTATACTATCTATATTCAAAAATGTTGAATTACAATGTGCATATATGATACAAATTGACAATATCCATATCTACATGGAAATAGGAACTAGATACAAGAGATTGTGTGCCTAAGAGGTGTGAAGAGTGTGTGTGTGAGAGAGAGAATATGGAGAATAACAACTATTTAGAACTATTGTACAACAAACCCGAATTCTAATCAACCTAAATTAGAAACCAGTGACCTAGCAGGTAAGGATGGAAACAAAATTGCTACTCCTTACATAGTATCCTAAATTGAAACTTGCCCATGATGAGACTTCCAAAAGCAAAAAAAAACTATGAAAAGCTCTTGGCCATGCAGTGATTCAGAAAAGCAAAACAAATCAATGATCGCGATCACCTCATAATTTGTGGAAAGCTATGTTGTAGAAAGCTCCATCACCACCTTGAATTTTGTGCAAAAGAGTTTTTTGTGCTATGCTATATAGCCAGCTTCTATTGTAAAAGATAAAAAGGAAATAGTTATAATATGTTGCTCTGACCGTATGGGGCTTGAAGACACTTCTACAAAGACATGATATTAGGTTATAATTTTGAGAATGTTTTGACCTTTTTGACATTGTTTCCAACATGGCTATACAAGTTATCATGCTTTGTGTCTGAGTTCCTTTCTAGCCTTTAGCACCAAAGATATGTGCACACCTCATACTTAACCAAAATTTTTGCATCATAACCGGTTAAGGGATTGCCCAAGATCAGGCAAGTACACGATATCTATTAGGGTTGCACCCAAGGCAAGCAATTAGAGGGCTCAGGTTCCCAAAGAGGCTTCCACCCAAGCTAGGAACCCTCTATTCCTAGTCTACATGGACCTCTATGGGCCCATGAATACCCCTTCTCTTAGTGGATCCATGTACTTCTTTCTCATAGTAGATGATCACTCAAGATATATTTGGGTATAATTTTTGAATTCCAAGGTAGATACCTTTTGAATTTTGAGAATGGATATCTCAAGTTGAGAATGAAACATCCAGATCGATCAAGATTGTTAGATCAAATGGAGATATAAGTGAGTTCATCAATCAGGACTTTGATAATTTCTTAAAGCAAAAGGACATTAAGAGGCAAGTCACTCAACCTCACTCTTCATCCAAGAATGGATTAGCTAAGAGAAAAATTCAAAGTGTAATAGAAATGGCACATATTATGCTTCAGAACAAAGCATTTTGTTCAAGTTTTGGCGGAGTAGTACACACTGTAGTGCACATCATCAATAGAGGCTTGACAAGTGCATTACATAGTAGAACTCCATTTGAAACTAATGTGGATGCAAGCCCAATGTCAATTCCTCTAGAGTATTTGGAAGTGAAGCTTTTGTACACATGCTGATGAAACACCACAGCAAGTTAAAATCCAAGTCCAAGAAACATCTCTTCATTGGCTATCGTGAAACATTAAAAGCTTATAGATTGTACAATCTTGAGAGCCACTCCATCACTATCTCAAAAGAAGCCATATTTGATAAAGCTTCAAACTAACCAATTAGAGATCTAAGTTCAAGTTTGAGTCCACTCATCTTCACTTCAGAAGGGGACACAATTATTTCTAAGAAAAAATCAGAGGCAAGTACTTCCCAACAACTAAGAAGATCTCAAAAGGCTCATTGAAAAGCAGCAACAGGAACAAAGTCACTATGTGAATTAAGTGTTAGAGATTGAGCTCTATGAAAGCATGCAAATAGCACAAGGAAGAAGAAGAAGCTTGGAGCACAACACACAATACTGAATGTATTACCACTAGAATGTACAAAGATAGTAACTTGTTAGGGTAGTAGGCATATATACAAGGGGGAACCTGGGCAATGCATAAATGTTGAGCCCATAAAAGTCATATTGGGAAAAGTCAACTACAATCAAAGTCAAAAAGGTCAAAGTCAAAGTAGTCAAAGTCAATAAGTTCAAAGTCAAAGGTTAACATAGGTGAAGTCAAAGTGTTCAAAGTTTAGGTGTCAAAGTGCATAGGTAGTGCACAATGAATTGGTTCAGAAAGGGTTAAATTGGAGAAAGTGGAGTGCAGGTTGGAGAGGTATTTCTCTAATTTCCCTAAGGTTCAAAAGTGTTTTTAAAGTATTTTGGAAGGTTCAGTTGAACCCTCTCTTATGTGCATAAGTGAAGAATTAAAAGGCAAAATTTGAAGCGGCAACGATGCAGAAGTGAAAGTATGGCCCCCCAATTAAATTTTTTGTTTTAGTCTAAAGTCACTACAGGAAAAAACAGGGATTCGTTGGCTACCCACTTGAAGAGACAATCTTGGGACATCAAAGTGAGCACCAAGATACTCTTGCAGTTAGAAGCGTACATGAATCAACACTCAAATCAAGGCAAGGACTATTCTTGGACAATTCTAAGACTAAGCAAGGTGAGCATAGTCTAAGTGAGGTAAGAGAGAGAAGTGCAAGAGACAAATAGTGTGTGATGCAGAGAAGTGAAGTGCAAGGTGTGCATGAAGAGTGACTAGGGAAGTGTGCAGAGAGTGCTAAGCTAGTCCCCCAAGGATCCCAAGGACTCATTGCAGTGTGCGCGTGCCGACAGAAGGTGTCCATCCCTCCCCCTTATTGGAAACTTTGTCCAAGGTGTGCATAAGTGCAGGCTTGGAGAAGGTGGAGGTTTGGTGCAATGGAGGTCGGCAACAACAAGACCTTGGGTATTTGGTATTTTGTAATTGAGCACTCTGTGGGATTTTGCACAAAAGAATTGGATTGTATTTTGCATCACCATTGTATTTGTCTCATATAATCAATCGACAGAGGCTTCCAGTGTGTATCTTTCTTCTTGTCTTTTGCTTTTCTCCTACAAACACTCAAATCCCTTCTTATCCAAGAATCCCCCAACAGAATTTGGCACGCACAGTGGGACTCCAAGGAGATTTGAGCATAGGAGAAGACATCTTACAGTGTGGATAAGCACTATTTAAGTGTCGACAGTACTACTTCATTGGGCTAAAAGGTACATATTCTTATCAATTGTCTCATACTAAGAGGACTATGAACATCTCATGACCCCAACTCAGTCCCAAACATTGAGGGTCACCTACAAGCAAACAAGAAGGAAGGCTGTTAGAAGATCATCTAGTCCACTTTCATCAACTTCATCAGTAAGGAGCATGTCTGGTCAGGTAGACTTGGAAACCTTACTATCAAGATTAAATATAAAATTTCCTTGTTTCAAAGGCCTAGCTCAGGAAGATCTAGACGAGCATATTAGAAGGTTTTTGGCACTATGCAAAACTAGAGGCTTAATGGGCAAGGAGGATGCCTTTTTGATACTCTTCCCTGCCACATTAGAAGGATTAGCAGATAAATGGTTCAAACAATTTGCTAAGAACCATTTCACAACTTGGGACTTAATGAAAAATGCATTCAAAAATGAGTTCCAGCATGGAAATACTGCAGAGATCATCATAGAGGAATTATAAACCTTGAGATTGGGTCCAGGTGAGAAATTTCTATAGTTTGTAACTAGGGCTAAGGCACTAATGGCTAAGTTGCCATATCCTCCACATGATTTTTTTGTTATGAAATGGTTAGCTAAGCCACTTCCAATGACCACCCAATGTAAAATCAAGGAATTAGTGTTGCCTACAACCTCCATAGAGGAATTCATCAACACAGCTACACGATTGGAGCAGATAAGGCAACAATATGGAGCAACTTCTTCTCAACTACCATATTCTACAAAAATGGAGGATCTAGTAATCCAGCTAAGGAAGGAACAGGAGGGCTTGAAAAGGAATAAGCCCCATAAAGAGGAGGAGAATGTTGTTACTCAGTTGAGGAGGGAGATTGAGGCATTAAAGCTCCAAAAGGAGTAGGAGGCCCAAGTAGAGGAATTGGCTCATCTGTGACAGGAGTTGCAGGAACTCAAAGGGGGTGGCATTAAGAGTGGACTTTGGTGTACCATGTGCAGTAAGCAAGGTCATATAGTAAAAGAATGTCCTCTGCTAAGTGTGACTTGCCAATTATGCAGGAAAGTTGGTCATCAGGCCCAGGAATACCAATCAAGGGGAATACCTGCAACAACATATTGGACACAAGGAGGACTCTTACCACCAACAAATGTGATGGCGACTGCACCCAATCAAGATAACAATTACAACCCTAGATAGAGGAATAACTTTGGAAATGGGCCTAGGAGGCCAATCATTTGTTTCATATGTGGAGAATGTGGGCACTATCAAAGGAGGTGCACTCTACCGGAAAATGCCCCTCCTTGTAGAAACTGCCCAGAGGCAAGAGACCACTATACAAATTTTTGTCCTAAGAATCAAGCCTCTTCATTTGGACCCCACATTCAAATGATTTTTGTGCACAAAGAAGAAATGTTAGATCAAATCAATGGGCCCTCACCATCTACCAGGATGGTGCAGTTAGAAGAAATTGAATCTTTTACAGTGTAAACAAGAAGCAAGGGGAAGGCTCAAGTAGACGTGGGTCAGGAATCAAGAATTAATGGATTGAATAAAGACAAAGAGACATCTGGAGACAAAGCCACCACATGTGCAGAGAGAAGACAACAAGGAGATCTCATATGTACCAGTGATGCCAATGGGCATGCATTCAACAGGGCTCATGAGGAGTTTGACCAGTCAATTGGAGCCCATGCTCTCAAGGAATCAGAGGCTTCAAAAATACTCAATTCCATGAAGAAGGAGGTTAGTATTTTTTATTTAATAAAGATGGATGGGAAATTCAGGTCAAAACTCTTGCAGATAATTGATGAGGCTTCCACTACAAGTTTAGTGGCAAACACTGTTGTTATGCATAAAGGTAAAATTGTACGGGAAGCACCCCTTACAGATTATAAGATTCCTCAACTCAGAGTATCTATTAAAGGTCATGGGTTTCAAGGAGCTATTGTGGATGGTGGTTCTGGCATTAACTTGATGCCTGAACATACAATGAAAAAGACTGGACTCCACCCTTCAAGGCTTGCAAATTTCATTGTTACTTTCGCAGATCAAAGCAAAGTAAGGCCCTTGGGAGTGATTCCAAAGGTTCCATTGGAAGTACAGGGTAATCTCTTCATTCTGGATTTTGTGGTATTAAATTTATCCCAGGTTGAAGGAGGATTTCCCCTCTTAATTGGAAGACCATGGCTGAGGCATGCAAGTGTCATCCAAGATTGGGGTAAAGACGCTATGTGGGTACAAAAGAAAGGGCGACAACTGACACAAATACATTTAGAGGAGGGCCCAGATCATCAAGGGAATACCAGCATGATGCAATCAGTTGGCATTTGCATGGAACCAGAAATAGAGGACCAACCCCAAATAGAGTTCGAGGAAGAAGAGGATATTCTAAATTGGCTCCAACTAGGCAACTCTTCATCTTGTTTTGCAATTTTTCTTAATAACTCTTGCAAAGAAGAATGTCGAAATGAGGATAAAGTTCAGATTGATGGATTAGGAGAGCCTATCACAGACCACAAAAGGGGCAGGAAGACATCCCTCAAATTCAACTTGGAGGAGGATACAACAACAATAGAGAAGGAAGTTACTAAAGCTAAAGACAAGGTAAAACATACTAGTGAAGAATGTTCTTTACCAATTCAAGAAATCCCTCCAGGATGGATGCAGGACAAAGAAGAATATATTGAGATACAGAACACTCCAGCTTATGCAACAATGCATGAAAAGTTGTGGGAAGAAAGCAAGGTTGGAGATGAGCATGAAGATACCATGGTAGAGAGAAACCCTGTCAAAGAAATATAGTTAGGCACTTAGGAAAATAATCGTCCAGTTTTGGTGGCTACTTGGTTGTGGAGCCACCCAAAACTCCTTGAAAAGGTAAAATCTTTCTTGACCCACTATGCAGATGTTTTTGCTTGGCATTATAAAGACTTAGAAGGAGTGTCTGCCAATTATGGAGAGCACTGAATCCCTCTGGTTGATGGAGCCAAACCAATAAGAGGAATGAGTTATAGACTTAACCCAAAATATGCTGAAGTTGTTTATGTGGAGATACAGAAGATGGAGGATGCAGGAATCATCATTCTTGTGGAACACTCAGAATGGTTGTCATCTACGGTTATAGTACTAAAGAAGACTACCAACAAAATCAGAATTTCTGCTGACTTTAGAGCACTCAACAAGGTGACCATTCAAGATGGATTCCCCATGCCATTTGCAGAACAGGTCATTGAAGAAGTGGTTGGACATGCATTATATAGCTTTATGGATGGTTTTAGTGGCTATAATCAAATATCCATACACCTAGAGGATCGTGAAAAGACTGCTTTTATCACACCTTGGGGAACAAATGTGTATGTAAAAATGCCCTTTGGTCTCAGAAATGCTCCAACAACCTTTAACAGAACGGTCAACCTCATTTTTGGACCCTTATTGTTAGAAACACTTAGAATTTTCATGGATGACTTTTCTTCATTTTCAGGATCTCACAAAGAGACCCCTTTAGATTGCCTGGACCATCACTTGCAACTGATGCATAATGTTTTTAAGAGATGTAGGGAGACTAAACTAAAGCTAAACCCAAACAAATGTCACTTCCTCCTGATAGAAGGAACTCTCTTGGGACATGTGGTATCTACTAAAGGTATGGCTCCAGATCCTGATACAATCATTTCTATATTCAAGTTACCTAGACCCAAATCTCGTAAAGAGATTCAAAGTTGTTTGGGGCATACTGGGTTCCATAAAAGATTTATAAAAATGTATGGAGAAATAGCCAGGCCACTGGCTAGACCTACAGGTAAAGAAGTACCCTTTAAATGGGAAGAAGAAGAAGAAATTGCTTATCAGACATTAAGGGCCAACTTAGTGGCTGCACCAATTCTTATCACCCCAGATTGGTCAAATACTTTTCATGTGCATGTAGATGCAAGTGCATATGCATTGGGTGCAGTTTTGGCTCAATATAGTGAAGAATTCAAACTAGATAGACCTATTCAATATGCTAGTCAAATTTTGACTAAATCTTAAAAGAATTATAGCACAATAGAAAGAGAAGATCTAGCAATGGTTTTTGGAGTACAAAAATTTCATCATTATTTGTTAGGTGTGAAGTTTGTTATCATCACAGATCATCAACCACTTAGATATCTATTGAACAAGCCACAAGCAACTAGGAGGATATGGAGGTGGCTACTTTTGTTCTAGGAGTTTGATTTTTCTATAGTCCATAGACCAGGTAAAGAAAATGTTATGGCAGACCATCTATGTAGGATCAATAGGATGGATCAAGCTATTGGAGTTAATGATGATTTTCCAGATGCTAATCTCTTCACTGTACAAACTCAAGGTTGGTATAATGATATCAAGAATTTCATTAAAACTCGAGTGTATCCAGAGAAGGCAAGTGCTATGCAGAGAAAGAGACTGCTAATCAAGAGCATACCTGTTGGAAGCAGCTAGAGGCATAGACGACGCGGAAGCATGTAACAACGGAGCAAGGAGCCAGTCGAATCTTTTTTCAAAGAATCATGTTGTAGAAATACTTTTCAAAAACCTCCAACAGTGATTTTTATCACTATTGTAACATATGTAACATGGAAAAACCCTTTTCTTAATTTCTCGCTCCATTTTGTGCAAGCCGAGGAGTCCTCGAGCTTGAGGAGCTTAGGTAGAACAAGCGTATCAATTTTCATTATTTTTAGACACCGTTTACCCTTCCAAATAGCATCTAGGACCTAATTTTTAACTATGTCGGTCACTAGATGTGAAACCGGTCAAAACTAGTTTAGAAACTATAAAAAGAGCTAGAGAGCTCATTTTGGAGGTTAGCTTGTTTGAGGTTAGAGTTCTTTTGAGCTTGTAATAGTGTTCTTGAGTAATAGAGTTGATTTCTCACCTTCCATTGTGTCTTGCTTGTCTCTTCGTAGTGTGTGTGTATGTGTGTGTGCATTTCTATGCTTCTCACCTTCACTCTCACTTCATCTCACATTCACGATCTTCATATCACTCCTATCTCTTCCGCGGATTGACATTAAGGAGGTGGAGCTTCTTAACGTGGTTCTCACCATTGTGCTAGAGCAACACCAAATTTGGCGCCGTTGCCGGGGATCGAGTCTAGGACGAATGTGTGATGGTAAGAGTATAGCAAGAAGTGGCGTTGGAAGGTAAAAATTTCAGTTTTTGTTGTTGTTTTTACTTAGTTTTTAGTGTTTTTCAACTCCCCCACACTCCATCTTCATCACCGCATCATCATCTTCATCTCCAAAAAAATCAGAAAATTCACCATATCCACCCATTCTCCTCATTTCCCCTCATTTGTGCATGCGAGAGAGTGAGAGAGAGCTTTTGTGCTTGTGTGTACTTTTGTTTTCTTGAGTTTTCTTGCAGGTACAGAGCTCCAATGCATCAGGAAAGCTTGGAAAAGGGAAAATTTTCAGTTTCTGTCAGAAATTTCCGACTGTGTCAGACCATCGCGATGGTCTGCAAAGTTCGGAATTTGAAGAAGGCGACCACACCAGCGTGAAGAGCACACCTGCGCCTCAAGGAATCCATAGCCGCATCTGCAAAATTCTCATTTTGGTGGACCATCGCGACGGTCTCAGACCATCGCGATTGTGTCACACCATCGCGATAGGCTCACGCCATCGCGACGGCTCGGCCGGACCATCGCGACGATCTCACACCATCGCGACGGTTCATTTGGACCATCGCGACGGTTCGCGGACCATCGCGACTGTTCGGTTGACCCCACACCATCGCGATTGGCTCACGCCATCGCGTCGACGATGCCACGTGGCAAGTTGGACCATCGCGACGATACCCTCAGACCATCGCGACAACTCAAATTTTGGACCATCGCGATTGGCTCAAGCCATCGCACCCTGACCATCGCGATTGGCTCAAGCCATCACATCTGTGACCATCGCGACGGTTCACTTTGGACCATCACGATTGTTCACGTTGACCGTTGACTGACGCCATCGCGATTGTCCGCCTGATCGAGCCATCGCGACGGTTCACACTGACGCCATTGCGATTGTCCGCCTGATCGAGCCATCGCGACGGTTCACATTCACGCCATCGCGATTGTCCGCCTGATCGAGCCATCGCGATTGTTCACTTTTGGACCATCACGACCGTGCACTTCAGACCATCGCGATTGCTCACCTTCACGCCATCGCGATCATTCACGTCTAGACCATCGCGACGGTTCACCTTCACGCCATCACGACGGTCCCAGACCATCGCGATCATCCCAGACCATCACGATTGTGCACCCCCATCGCAAATTTTAGGGTTTTATTTTTTGGTCAATTTTGGGGCAATTTTTGGGAAATTTTTGGGTGATTATACTCATAGGAGACCCCTTAGCTCATATTTGGAGAAAAATCTGTTTGTCAGTTTTTACCCCCAGGGCCTGAACGGTCATAACTTTTTCATCCGAAGTCCATTTTTTGAGCTTAATAGCTCGTTAGAAATCTCTTTACGAGTACTACGTGACCTCAACTGTTTTTTTCTTAAAGAATACGTCTATTTTTAGATAAGCTATTTTGAGGTTGACCTAGTTTGGGACTAGAAAGCCAGGGGGCAAACATTGGAAAGTTGGGCAAAAGGGAAGGGACTTAAAAGGGTGTATAGACTCAAGTGCTTGATCATCCAACTGTGAATTGGTCTAATATTGGATTTTTCCAGGTCTAGCAAGGGCAATCAAAGGCAACCAAGGCAAGGCTGTGAAGGGCATAAGGCTTGGGAAGCGCGGCTTCTTGGGCATCAGAGCAACCAGAAAAGTTGACTCGAGGTTGGAAGATTACTCAACCCCCTCAGTCAATTCTTAGCTTAGGGTAAACGGTAGCATTGTGGATTCAAGACGATAAGAACGCCTCAAGTTCAAGAGAATTAAATTTATCAAGTCCAAGACCAAAGTAAAGGTGTGTGACACGAAAACCTAAAGGAAAGAACATAAGTATGACGGAACGAGAACTCAAAGTCCCACAAAAATTCGAATTCCTGACGCATACATTAAGACAAGAATCTAAAGGAATTTAAAAAGAATCAAGAAAGTAATAACAAAGAAGCATTGACGATCTGAGCGTGTACTGAGTGTGCAAGGAAGAAAATTAATGAACCTTAGATCGGGCAAACATATAGGTAAGTCAGACCGACGAAGCCTTAGATCATCAGAGGCAAGTGTAAGAACTACTCCTCGATCGTGGGCTCAGCAATTGAATAGTAATTACCCCTACGAGAGCTCAGACACTAGTGATTCAGAAATGGCATTTAGCACAGAAAGACCAGAAGTAGGGTCGAATGTAGCCTATTTAGAAAAACCAGAAGGACCCTATAGAACGCAACTAGAGTTTCTCCGAACCAACCGAATAGATGCTCGCATCTATGAGGATGGTTTGCGAAGGCAAGTGGTGCAAATGCACAACCCCGATCAACCCATTGGATTGGAATGTCCAGTGGTGAAATTCGAGAGAGACGCGTACATAGACAAGGAAGGAACAATGTACATCTTAAGTACGCAGCCAAACAATACCAACGAGTTTGGCGTGATTCAGCTAGAGACGGAAACTAAATCTCAAGGAAAAGAACCATTAGAAGAGCCTAGAACACCTAGAGGGAAATCTGTACTGACACGAGTAATAATCCCTGAATGGATCCCTCAGGACAACAGAAGCATAGAGTTGTTTGTAAATAAAGAAACTGATGAAGCCTTTTGGAGATACAAGACAGAACTACTTAGTGAGGTAGGTATCATCACGATGTACGAGTTCAATAGAAAGGTCGTATACCTGGATGAGACTTCAGAAAGAGTCTTGGTGGTGCCTGACCATGCTAAAAACACATACACATGGAGAGGTGAATTGGTATTCCCTCCATCTAGAACGAACATGAATACAAGTCAACAAGGGGCAGGAACATCATCAGCCCATGGAAATCAAAGAGAGAAAAATAAAGAAAGACCCGAAGTAAGCTTCACTCATCCCATAGGGAGAGATAGAACAACCACGGACACTAATAGAACAGATAGACAAAGAGATCATGGAATACCAGGTGGTAGAGATGATTTTCCTCTACCTAGACCACGTGAACACGCAAGAATACTTAGACCCACTCAGTTAGTGAAATCCATGAAAAATTACTTTGATGGGAAAGGAGATCCCTATGACCATGTTGCAGAATTCAAGCAAATACTAAGAGCCGAACAAGTTGAAGACATGTTCACGCAATACAACGCATTTGGACTAACGTTAAAGAATACCGCTTTAACTTGGTTCCAAACATTGCAACAAAGGCAATTTAGGGACATCCATCACTTTTTAGAGTCATTCATCACTAAATTCTCTAAAAGTGGGATTAGACATGACACGTCTTCGTTGATTCATAGCTTCAAACAGACCCCTCAAGAAACAGTCAGACTGGCAGGACGTAGGTTTAGACAATATGTTGAACGATGTCCAATGCAAGAGCTACCCTCACAAGCCAAACAAGTGTCATTGTTTCTAGATGGCTTGTTGAGCTCTAAACTACGCTCCTATGTGTACCTAAAAGAACCCAGAACGCTAGAGCAATGTGTGAGAATATGGACAACTTAGGAGATGAGTTGGAACTCTCAAAGGTCTATAAGGACTCAGACTGTTCATCTCTAGCATCCACAAAACTGTCTAACTCGATAGAAGACCTTGCAGAAAAAGTGGCCCAGAAACTAGGAGTTTCTAGTAAACCTAGGGTACTAATGAACAAGCGTTGTTACACCTATGGTGGTGATCATATGGAAAATGTGTGCCCCAATGCACCACAACCACAAGCCAACCCTAGTGGCCAATACTGTACAATTGAGAGAAGATACACAAATCATACGGCTCAGGACTGCCCATACAACAAACAAACCGTGAGACAGAACTACCCGCAAGCATACCAGCAACCAGGTAGGTATCCAGGCCATTACAATGCTCAACCTTATTACTATATGCCTCCTCAGAACTACCCATACTAGGCTCAACAGAGACCTCAACCTGTCTTAGCTCAGCAGCCACCCCCACCAGCGAATGTCATCTCAGTCAAATACGCTGCTGCAGAAGAGAACCTAAGTAGAGCCTTAGTGCCTTCTTCACCTTTGATCACAGAGAGTGACCCGAACTCAAACAGTTTTGACTCTACGCATGTAGATAGTCCACCCGCATATTACACGGAGTCACCAGAACATGTGGAGACATATCATTACGATAGTCCACCAGTGGAACCTAGTTGGGAGCCCGACTACGCTCATGTGATGTACACCAACCCAAATCCACGGCCCCAATTGAGACAACAAAGACCACAGGGCCCTAGAGGACCATGTTTTAGGTGCCAAGGAGATCATTTCATAAAGGATTGTCCACATCCCCAGATATCAGGACAATCACAGTACTATAACATACAAGGCTTTTGTGCCGATTGTGGCAAAGAGCACATAATCAAAGATTGTCCTAAGAACCCTGTAAATGCTTCGAATGTGACACCAATCAACGTGATAGGTATTGTAAATAACGGAGATGGATCCAACCCTACATACGTGCCTATCCAAGCTATAACAAGAGCCCAGGCGCTCTTACAGGACCAACAGCTTAATCAAGAGAAAGCAGCCGGAAGTAGGGAAATTGCAGAATCTAGCAGTAAAAAGACAAAATCTTGGAAAGATTCTAGAGAAAGAATCAAGAGAAAGTGGAGTAAAAAGATAATTGAGTTGGAAGGAAGTTTGAAGGAATCTAGAGCCAAAATCCTAGAATTGACTTCACAGGAATTAAATCAAGAGAATCCAGCTCAGAAATCAGGATCAGTTTTAGCGGAACCCATACCAGAAAATCTAGACATGATGTTTCATGCATATCAGGCTAGATTAAAAGAGGGACCTCAAGTAGCTGAAATGAGTAAGAACTACCCTCAAGCTGATCTAGAAATGGAGAGAACTAAACTTTGCATGAAGATGTTAGAATTAGCACAAACTTTGTTCGAAGCCTCTAGATATATTAATTGGAATAACATGGCAAAACCAGAATTACACTTTCAAGGACTAATGGAGAGGCTAGAATACTTGATAGATAGCAAAGAGAAAAAGGATCAGCCTAGGAACCCTATTGTCCTAGAGACACAAGAAAATAATGCACCATCCCTATCTCAAGTACCCAATACAGAAAGTCAAGACAATTTGTCTTCCATACATAGGTACTCACATGAATTTTTGAGGGAAATCCAAGAAGAGAAATGGAGAAAAGAACAAGGAACCCATCCTCCTATTCAAGAAATAAATGACTTGCAGGAACAATTTCCCCAAGACATTCCCTCTATTTACGATGATGTAGAGGAAGAACAACTGAGTGAACACACAGGCTTTGAATCTAATTCTTTAAAAGAATTACCTCAGTTCACAGGACCTTGGGAAAAAAAGTCTATTAGTATGAGAGCACCCACGATAATAGTGAGGAATGAAGAATCAGTAATCCCTAGAAATACGGAAGTGATCAAGAATACCAAAGTACAATGTAATCTCACTCTAGAGGAGTTGTTAAAGGTAAAACCAGAATTGTGGAAGCATGTAGCAAATCAATTCCCCGAGCTTGCTACTACTCCCTCACGAATAGGATCACAAAATAAGGTACCAGAGATACCGATAGAAAATATTGGAGATGTAAGCGAAGGAGAGGAAGGTAACACTTATCTTCCGATAACCCATCAGGGCTACACCACTAAAGCCATCTTAGATTCAGGAGCCGGAGTAGCCATAGCTAACACCGCTTTATGGAAACGTTGGGGTAAGCCAGCACTCAGACCCACCAGGATGAAGCTACAAATGGCGGACGGACACATAGAAAAACCATTAGGCTTACTAGAAGGAATATCTCTCACCACTTGTGGTGTAGAATTTGAGCATACCTTTGCCATTTGTGATTTTAGTAAAAATCATGCTTATGAGATGATATTGGGACGACCATTCATGCGTGAGTTGCAAATTGTACAAGATTGGGGAACTAATTCTTTGTACTTGCAACATTTAGGAGTGACTACCAAAGTCAATCTTAAAGACTATTCACATAGAGACGTACCCCCAATACAATGGAATACCATCCATAAGACACCAGTAGAAACAGAATCCGTGCACTCATTAGAATCAGATCCTTCTTGGTTGCACGAGGACACTCATTTATGGATATGTAAAGTAGCAAAACAAGAGGAAGAAAGGCTAGAAGCAAGGACCTTAGGTGCAGAACAACATCCACGAACCCTTCAAGATCCAGCTTACGCACCAGTAGTATTCCCAGACGAAGAGTTTGAACCCCATGGTTGGGCAGAAATCCTAGCAACCATGGATGTAGCCATCAATGAAGAACAATGGACACCCCACTGTGACGAGGATGGCTATGACATTTCAGTTTTCACGATAGAGCCAATCATGTGCGATGCAATTTTAGAAGAATGTGAACCTAACACTGATGCATTTGAGGATGCAAGCGATTTCGATTTAGAATCAATTATCATGGACCCACCCTTTGCATCAGAGGAAGAATATTTCTACGAAGTAGAGACTCACCCTCAGAGACACGAAGAAGTTATGAAGGATGTGAGAATAGCCACTCAAGTGAATGGCAAAAGTAAAGGCAAGAAAAGAAAGAAGAAAGAAACCATGTCAGAAAAAGAAGAATCTTTGTTTGAGGTACCCGAGAACTTCAAGAAATATGAAATCGAAGATAGAAGAATCATGGTACGAATGCCTAATAGGAAGGCAAATGATGGACAAGTATATGATAACCAAGAGAAAACCAAGAAAATAATAGTAACCATAGAAGGAGAAGAAGAAAAATGTACATATATAGGGCATGATTTGACGAAGGAAGAAGAAGAAGAGATAGTTGCCCTATTGCGCGAATATAGAGATGTGTTCGCATGGAGTTACAAAGATTTGAAAGGAGTAGATCTAGATATATGTTCTCATAGAATCCCTATGACTCCAGATGCAAAACCTACGAAACAGAAACCATACACGTACAATGATAACTACACTACGAAAATTAAAGAGGAGATAGATCGCTTGATAGAAGCAGGATTCATTTACGAGATTGAGCATATCGAATGGGTATCCCCCATTGTGGTAGTGCCCAAGAAGAATGGAAAATTGCGTGTGTGTATTAACCTTAAAAAAGTTAATGCCGCCACGATTAGAGGCAGTTATCCTCTTCCTATCACGGAACACTTATTGGAAAGAGTTGCGGGCAAGGAAGTTTACAGCTTCCTTGATGGTTTTTCAGGCTATAATCAAGTAGCCATTGCTCCAGAGGACCAACACAAGACGGCTTTTGCCACTGAATGGGGCATATTTGCATTTCGTGTAATGCCATTTGGCTTAACAAATGCACCCGCCACTTTCCAGCGACTCATGTGTCATGTTTTTAAGGAATTCTTACGCAAGAGTTTGGAAGTTTATGTCGATGACATATGTGCTCATTCTAATATCAAGCAGACGCATATCCCAGAGTTAAGGCAAATATTTGACAAATGTCGAGAATATCAGGTTTGTTTGAACCCAGAAAAATGCGTTTTCATGGTCAGACAAGGCAAAATTCTAGGACACATTGTGTCAAAGAATGGAATCTCTACGGATGAAGAAAAGGTGAAGGTAATTGCAGAATTACCTAGACCAACTAATGTGAAAGAGGTACAGGCATTTATGGGCCATTGTGGTTATTATAGGAGATTCATACACATGTATGCAATCATAGCCAAGCCTTTGTACTCTCTTTTAACCAACTTTGAATGGACAGATGAATGTGAGAATTCATTCAATGAACTCAAACGACGTTTGTGCTCAGCACCTATATTGACTACCCCAGATTGGAGTAAGCCATTCCATGTACATGTGGATGCATCCAATTACGCCATAGGATGTGTGTTAGCACAACCCACGAATGAAGGTAACATAGATCTCCCCATAGCTTACGCAAGCAGACAATTGAACGCAGCAGAAAGAAATTACACCACGACGGAACGAGAAGGATTAGGGATGATCTACGCAGTAAAGACGTTTAGGCACTACTTGTTGGCCAACAAATTCAAGTTCTTCACAGATCATCAAGCCCTATTGTACCTAGTCAACAAACCCTGTAACACAGGATGACTAATACGTTGGTTTCTATTACTCATGGAGTACGATTTTGAAGTAGTAGTCAGGAAAGGAAAGACACATCTTAGAGCTGACCACCTTTCAAGATTAACCTCAGGAGAAGCTCCTCAAGGAGTAGCGGATGAATTACCAGATGCATATTTGTTTAACCTTGAGATAGCACCAGAATGGGTTAAGCCTATAGTCCCTATTCTCAGATATGGACCAAAGAATCCTAGGATAAAGATCAAAGAAGGAGAGATTACCAAATCTCAGAGATACCAAATCTTAGCAGGAAGCATATATAAACAGGATAATCAAAAGATTCTTGCTTGTTGTGTAGATGAATCAGAACATGCAAATTGGTTGCAATTAGCACACATAGGTGCATTAAAGCAACATCATTTGAAACATCGAACATTACAGACTCTGCATAGACTAGGAGTATATTGGCCTTTGATGGAAGCAGATGTCTACAAGTTGTGTAAAGAATGCCATGTGTGTTGTGAAAGACCACCAGTAGAGCATGCTACATTGTATCACGTGTCTCTCACACCAGACTAGAGTGAACCATTAGTGACATATTTGAGGACGAACACATTCCCTCAAGGAATGACCTTAGCTCGACAATGTAGTCTGGAGCAGGAAGCTCAAGACTATTCACTTATTGGCGATAATCTATACAAAAGAGGACGAGATGCATACTAGAGACTGCACACCAAGGTGTTGCAGGAGGTCACTTTGGACCAGATAGGATAATCAAAGCCATCCTCTTTGCAGGATTATGGTGGCCCACTCTTCACATGGATGCACATACCTATGTTAAGAGATGTGATGTGTGCCAAAGAACTCAGTTTCCTACTCGCAGAGATGAAATGCCATTGAAACCCATGATGGGCGGACGTGCATTTTCTAAGTGGGGTATAGACTTTGTAGGACCCATTAACCCCCCTGCAAAAGGTACACATGCGGAATACATTATTGTTGCCACAGATTATCTTACGAAATGGGTAGAGGCAAAAGCCACAAAAAAGAATGATGCACACACAACTGCAAAATTCTTATTTGAAAATGTCTTTACAAGATATGGATTGCCTATAGAGTTAGTGAGCGATCGAGGAACTCACTTTCTAAACCAAGTCATTGAATATTTGTTACAGGACTTTATGGTGATTCACAAGAAATCCGCACCATATCATCCTCAGGCCAATGGTCAGGCTGAAAGCACTAATAAGATCCTTTGTAACGTACTGACAAAACTCGTGAACAACAAACGTTCAGATTGGGACAAACAGTTACACCACACTGTTTGGGCATATTGAGTGGCCTACAAGACCGTACTCAATGCAACTCCCTTTCAGATGGTTTTTGGTCAGAATGCTGTGCTTCCTTTGGACTTCTTGATACCGACCCTTAAGGTTGCACAAGAACATCAGTGGACCGGCCATGAATTATCAGCAAGAATAATGGACTTGGAACAATTAGGAGAAACCAGGCTAAAGGCAACAACAGGCATATACGCGGCAAAGAAGCGACAGAAAGCATATTTTGATGCACATGTGAAAGATAAAGGCCTAAAAGAAGGAGATTTAGTTCTAGTATATACGCTGAAACAACACGCACAGAAGTTAGAAAAGCGAGGTTATGGACCTATGATCATTAACAGACTCTCAACAAGTGGAGCAGTACAGTTAGCCACCTTAGAAGGAGACGTAATGCCTAATTATATTAGTGGCTGTAGAGTCAAGCTATATCAGGAACCTCTTACTGAGGATATGCTTAGACGACTCACGTTGGCAAAGAAGCGTAAGGAGGAAGAAAATAGAATACGAGTTGAAGCTCAGGCAGAAGCTATAGAACGCATTAAGCGCATAAAGTTAAGAAGACAAGGACTAGGGAGAGAACATTATAACCATTTGGAAACTACACCCAGATATCCCATGGCCATGTGTCAAGTAAAGTCAACCACTCATTCTAGCATAGTGGACAGGAGACCATTCATTACAGTTAGGCTAGAGCACGGCAACCCTTGCCAAGAGCTCAGGGCTTTAATTGACTCAGGCGCTGCGACTAGTGCGATTAGATGGTCCCACTATAAGGATTCAGGAATAGAAATGCGGCCAATTGAGGCATACCTCATAGGCCTAGGAGGCATGGAAACCCCTTGCATGGGTGAGGTGGACCTTCTTATCCTCATAAACGAAGTGACCTTGACAGTAAAGCTACTAGTGTGCCATGATAACGACCTGATAGAACCCCTAATCCTTGGCCAAGATTGGCTATACGATCACTCAGTGGACCTAAATCTTAGACAAGGCTCCTTATAGATTGGAACCTTAGAGCAGAAGCGAGTGATACCGCTTGACTTCCCTAACGGCATTCCAACCGAGGTTTGTAACCCTAGACCCTATGAAATACATGCGACGGAAGACCGGAAGATCTTTGGTCAGCTCAATCACGTTACGTCTACACCAACCCACTCGGGCTTGGCTGTAGACAGTTGTCAATCAGAAGGATGACAGGAGATCTTCCCTGGGGCTTCCTGCAAACTAGAAGGGGCGATTATCCAACCACTAGGGCAGATGGACACAATCAGCGGTCAGGTGGGTTGCATCAGCGGCCAAATGAGCACAATACCCTGCGGTGCTCATCCTTCCAAACTTGCTGCAGACTGGCCTAGATTAAAGATAAAGAACGAATCACTTCCTAATGGGCAGGTCACGCAAGTGTTGGATCTCCCTTCTTTTCCAAAGCAGAGCGTCCAATGGACCTCTCAAACCCAACCACGAAGGAGTCAACCACAACAGAGGAACCCAGACCGACGACACCACCAGACAAGGCAAAGAAAGCAATAGTATCAACATCACAGAACAAGTGGCACGAGACAAATATGGGTGCCAAAAGGACAACAACCACAGCCTATTGGCAACACTGCAGACAAGAACAGGACAAAGTTTCAAAAGAAGCAGAGTCAGTATTCAAAGTCCCCTCGATGTTCTTCTACAAGTACAAATACTCGACAGATTTGGATCGCCAAGAAGTATCTTATCAATCGACCCACACCCATGCAGATTTGGGTATCCAAACAATGTATTATAGCCCAACCCTCTAGCCATGTAATATATACCCCTCAGAAATCTTTCCATCCTTCAATACAACCGAACCCGATACCACTTTTTGTCCCTCAGTAGAAACACACCACCCACTCAAAGACTCTTAGAAAATGGATACCGGAACATATCCAGATGTCTTCTTGTACCCCCTTATCTAACAATTCTCCCACCCCGTTTAAACTACACCCTTGTAATAATTCACCCTCAACCAAACCTTGTATAAATTCATACACCAAAACCCCACATCATGCATAATTAAAGCTCATCAAGAAATGTATGCATAATCTGACCATGTAGGTGTCTAGAGACCTGCATTAGTTTTGCAAAAAAAACAAAAAATCATTGCATCAATCACTTCATGACACCTGGCTACACGGGTTATACATCGGTTATGGAAAGGGATTGCGGTCTCACTTTATTGGGATCATAATTAATTTCCATGCTAATGTGCTAATCTTTTGTAGCAGATCTTTTCCATTAGCTCGTCAGTCATCATGCAAACCGAAGAAGGACCATCAGAAGCTGGCCCAAGCACACCAATGGCCACTATTGGAGAATTACTCGCGGAATCTTATCCTACGATGCAACCACCAGAGTTTCAAGGTTTTCCAGGACCCATGCCAATTGATGATCCTCCTAGAGGATATACTGAGAAGATTCATCGTAATTCTCACTGGTTTCAAGGCCTAGCAGGACCCTTAGCAGATGCTGATTTCATATTTGAGGCCAATTTGGCATTTGATCTTCGCACATGGGCCAAGTACCACTTCTTTTCAAGAGAATTTGAAGGATTGCAGAATACACAAGATTTAACGCACGTTTGGGCACGGGCGGGATTTACAGAATATTTTAGTGACCCTCTGCCTAAACCCAATTTTTACAGATGCTTTTACCTAGTAACCACCTTGACAGCTTCAGAGAACAAGGATTTACCCGACACATTCATGTTACCATCCTTGGTAAATGACCCTCCATTCAGAAGGTTTTATTTGTCCAAAGATTTAATTCGTGCAGCTCTCAAAATACAGGTGTTGAGCCCTGGCAGGTTGAAACCAGCAAAGTCAAGACAAGAGGTATTGCAGAAGTATTTTTGATAATTCCGTTAAGGTCAAAGGGTGTTCAAAGTAATCGGGAAGGTTCAGGTGAATCCCCCTTGTGCAAAAGTAAAAACTTAAAAGGAAATGAGAAGTTATGTGAAGCGGCAATCATACGCACAGGTGAATGAAAGTGTGGGCCCCATTAAAATTTTGATTTTTTTAATCTAAAGATACTACAATACAAAACAGTTAGTCGTTGGCTGTCGTTTGAGAGGACAATCTTGGGACAAGGGAAGGCCAAGAGTCCAGTGCAGTTAGGCGCGTAGGGGATCAACACACTTCAAGGGAGAAGCAAAGGCTATCCAAAAAGAAAGAGGCAGAGAGGAGTTCAGGTGGAAGCAAGAAGAGAAGTGAAGAGTCACTGGTGTGCGACGACCCCAGAAGGTAAAAGTGAAGAGTGCAAGAAGTGTGAAGAAGGAAGTGTGCAGGGAGTGCGAAGCGAGACACACCAATCACAAGGTCTCTCACCGCGATCAGGCCGAAAAGGTATTTGTCCCTCAGCTTGTGGAAGCTTGGTGCAAGGTGTGCACAAGGAGAAGCTGGAAGCAAGTGAAGGACTGGTCCAGAAGAGGCCGGCTGCTGGAAGACTCTGAGATAATTGATCTTTTATGATTGAGCATTCTCTGTAATTGTGCCCGAAGTATTAACTCGGATTGAATCAAACAGTGTAATCGTTCTACTGTAATCAAAAACTCAAGGTTCAAAGGTGTTTCTGCAGAAGCTTGTCTGAATTATTTCCTCTCTTGCTCTTCTTCTTTTTCTCCTACAAACCCTCAAACTCCTTCACGTCCAAGAATCCCCAACAACATGGAACACACACTCCGACGGAGAGAGAACGGCTAGTCCCAGAGCAGATGAAACGTGGTGACGTAACTAAGTGGGAGGATATTTCCGCTATAACCCCTGAGCTCTCCAAGCCATTATGGATATGCATGCAGCACTTTGCTTTCCCAGCTCAGGATCGTTTTACCATGCCCCACAAAAGAATCTGGTTTGGCTTATACTTAGCATGTACTGGACCCCAAACGGTTGATCTAGCTAGCTGGATAATTGATCAGCTCTATTTGGCACAACATAGATGGGAACGAAAGAAAGTCATCAATGGGTGTTGTGCACTTACAGGGATTATATATATGTGCTTGGCATATGACCTGCCGATCGAACGTGCATTGACCAGTGAGGAACTGAAAGCATTCAAAGGGACCACTAAGAAGGCTAGAAAGTCTAGCAAAGGCAGAGCCGGAAAGCGGATGAGAGGCACTATCCCGTTCTTACAAGTCCCAGAATCACCCTCACCACAACCATCTCCAGAGCAGTCACCGACAGCAGCCACTCCCACTGTACAACCTAGTCGTATCAGATTATCAAGACCAGTGGTAACGGAGGGCACCACCAGTACTGTTGCACCTCAAGCAGCCACAACCCCAGAACCTATCACCACGGCAACAGAACTTCCCACCACTATTGGTGCGGAAGCTTTCTCTTTTCCAATACCCCATTTAGAAGCAGAACAAACAGCACCACTGGATCCAACTTTTGATTTTGAAATGCCCGATGCATTCTCCAATGAGTTCCAGTTTTCAGAAGGACAATTGTTTTCTCAAGAATATGAAAGACCTAGCTACCCTACCACACCCAGGGATCAGCCACAAGGACAGATTGTGTCTAGCTCTGATGATGAAAGAACAACAACCGATGACGACGAAGGAGATGACGAAGCTAGCCAGGGAACTCAGGAATCCCAAGAGCATGAACAGACAGATGGCCAAGGCCAACAAACAGACACACATGGTGATACAAGTACCCATGAAGATGAAACTTACGAAGCAGCAGCTTACACACTGGCTATTAAGAAGCTGTATAGAACTATGGAAAAAGTTTGGGCACGCAAAAAAATGACCGAGGAAGAGAGTCAAGCCATAATAGAATAGGAACTTGTCACATGCGGATTCGAAGACGCATACATCAAAGGATTCCGCGAGTTAGTCAAATCAGTAGGCTGCAACGAAGCACACAGATACTTGCAAAGAAAGCCACTACCACAGTTTGACCCCCCGCAGAGTACGACTACTTTCCAAGCCCGGCGAATACATTCGTGTACCAACAGGAGCACAGTCTTCAGAACAAGCCAGGGAGGCACGCCTCGTCCCCGAAAGTTTGTTGGCAGTAGAAACCATCCTTGTAGATTCCCCACCCCGCGCTACAACTGTACTTACCTCAGTAGTATCTGAAGTACCGACCACCCCAACCGCTCCTCCATCACCGCCCGTCCATCCAGCCTCCCCTCTTCACCCTTCTTCCCCCAGACCAACATTTTCATTCGCCGGTGGCGTAGCAGAAATCGTCTTTACGACCACTAACCCCACGATTCCCGCACCCATTAGACCTAGTCTACCCCCTCACCCATCCACCTTTCCATTCAACCCATTCCTCCATCCAGCTTTTCCATCCTTCCCCACAACTCCAAGACCCCTTTTCCCATTCCCACCGCCATTAACCTTCTCCCCCGTCTCACCTCCCCGACCCACTGTAACCCCTATTTCCCCTTTCCACCAAGCTGCACCAGCCAGTCCACCTGTAAATTACTCCTCAACCTTTGTAAATCCCGTATTTACACCAGCACAAGCACCCACAGTCACACCCATATTCACAGTCACCGCACTGGAGACGTCCAATGACATGGACATCTCACCACCCACTGCACCCTCACTCACTTCACTCACAGCACAAACATATTTAGGCACCTCACAATTTTCCACAATCACCACAGATTCCACCTTCCCACCCCCATTCCCCATTCCCGTTGCATCTACACCCACTGCATCTTCAGTTAGCACCCCTTTAATACTATCACCCATTGTAGATAATGCATTTCAACAGATGTTCATGTGTATGACGCAAGTAAGAGATGAGTACACATCTCTTGGCGATAATTATCAGCAGCCACAAAGGACAACCACTGACTTACAGTCGCAGCTTAATTTATTATCTATTGAAAATGCCTCTCTGAACACCCGATACCAGGAATTACGCGAGGCATATCACAAATTGGAACTAGAAAATGAAGAAAAGACCAAGGAAGCCACTACTGACCTGGATAACTTATTATGAGCCCAGACAGTCCGCAATGCAACGCTAACACGAAATATGGGCTTACTACGAAGACACCTAGCAGCCGCCAAGGAAGAAAACCAACGCTTACAGGATCAGAACCGAGAAAACTTAGAAGCAGCGCTCGACCACCCAGACCAACCACTTAGTCCTAGCCGGTTCAAAACCATTCCCTCAGACTCGATGCGGATGCTGCTAGAAGATCATGTAAGATTGCTAGATGAATACGACCGCATGAACGAGGAGTTACAGAAACTCAAAGAAGATCATAAATTACTCCAGTTACGAGCACCGGCACACCAAGACATACCAGCACCTGTGGACCCCTCTCCTGACATCTTAGAGGAACTCAACGCATTACGGGCCCAGGTATCAAACCTTGAATCAAGGATTGCAGTATATGAAGCACCACCAAGGCCAGATTCCCCACCTGAGCTACCAGCTGAGGAAGAAACTGTCACCATCCTGGTGGAGGAAACGTTTGAAGAGGTGTACGAGCCACAACCCATCCCAGGCGGACGCATCACGGCCGAAGGCCAGATGACTTACGAACTCCCGACCCCCGCGTGGATGAAGACTATTGAGAAACTTGGGACAACACACTCAGCTAGAGTAGAGGCACAATTACATGCCATGGCAATGATAGAAGAAAGAATTTTGCAGTCTCCATTCTTTGCTCATTTGGCCCCACGACGATACATATCTGGGCATGAGCTACAGTATAAACCATATTTTATGTTAATGTTTGAATACCAGTTAGCCATTGAGAAAGCGACAGGTAAGAAACCATCGCATGCAACTCAATTCGAGGAGGACGATTTGCCACTAGATGCGCAGCAAGGAGAGATCTATCAACCAGAGTGGCGAAAAGATTTACTACAGAAGTATCCAGAAATGATGAGTACATGGGTAAAGGCACCTTTGCACTTAAAGTACAACCCATGTTGGGGACCAGTACCACGACGTCGCTCCTGGACAGCCTTTGCTATTAAGGTACAAAACAATAAGCAGTGCCAGGACTGGTTGAATTACCCCTATTTTAAGCCACCCATTGAGTTACCAACTGTAGGCTACATGATGGCTACAATTCGCCACTGGCTCCCTAGATTAAAGCATATGGACAATATAGCGGCGCATATGACTGTCAAAATCTTTGACATGATGCAAATGATTTTTAAAGTCTTCCGACGCATCAAGGCACCTCATGTAAACACCCCGGGCTTTGAGCATGGCAATTTCGATCTGGTATATGATATGAGTACAACGCCATCGCTACGGGTGTGTTATGCTTGGCATTGCAGAATAAAGTACCTACCGGCGTGCTACAAGCAGACATTCGAAGAGATGTTCACAACCGGCTTCTGGGAATACCATTCAGAGGTATTCATAAGTAGGCCTACACATTTATTACACTTATTTGCCTGTGAACGAATGGTCTATTCCACACACTATCAGCTCCCGCCACCAGAAGAACCGCAACCAATAGACTAGGAGAAACTCGAGGCCGATCTGGCCCGAGGCATTCGTATCTCTGAGCACACCCTCGCTCAAGACCTCCTACAGAACTATATCCGGCAGACCTCACAACAAGGTTCTGTCAGGGACGACAGAAGCGAGAGGGAGGGGGGTGTTGGAAGCAGCCAGAGGCATAGACGACGTGGAAGCATGTAACAACGGAGCATCAAGGATCCTTGGCAACCATTTGAGAAGTGGGGGCTAGATTTTGTAGGGCCCATGTAACCTCCATCGATTCCAAAAAGAGAGAAGTATCTATTGATCGCCATAGACTGTCCAACAAAGTGGGCTGAAGCTATTGCCTCCCCTGACTGCACTACTCAAATTGTTGCTGATTTCATTTACAGTAGCATCATTTACAGGTTTGGATGTCCACTTGAAATTTTTATAGACCAAGGTACTCATTTTGTGAATAAGATCCTACAAGAAATTTTCAACAGGTACATAATTCTACATAGGACCTCTTGTCCCTACTATCCAAGAGCTAATGGACAGGCAGAATCCACTAATAAAGTATGAATTGCCGTGTTAAGGAAAGAATGTATGTTACAACCCACTTCCTGGGGCATTTCTTATCAAGGTACCCTATGGGCATACAGGCTAGCTTACAATATGCCACTGGATATTCTCCCTTCCAACTAGTTTATGGGATATTGCCAATTGAACCCTTTTAATTTTTACATGGATCACCAAAAGTAGCATTCGTGCAGGGCAAGAAAGATTGTGGTGTCTCTCACAGGCTTGGAGCACTGCATAAAGTGGAGGAGATACGTCTGCATGTAGCTAAACAATTGATAGAGACTCAGATGAAGAGGAAGGAGGCACACGATCAGAATCTGTGGAACAATAACATAGAGCCAAGCATGTTAGTTCTTCTCCATAGACCTCAAATCCATACACAAGTTAGAGGAAAATGGCTTCCACACTAGGAAGGACCTTATCAAGTTAAAACAATGTTGAATTGGGGTGCTGTGGAGTTAGAGACACTAAAAGAAGAGGCCTTGCCATTGGTCAATATATCAAGGCTCAAGGCTTATCATCAGCACAAATGAAGATTCCAGGATCACGTGGAACCTGCAGAATTGTCTAGGTTGTACATAGCCTTTTCATGTCATTTTGCCTTAAGTTTTAGTAGTTTTTATCCACTTTCATACTTGTTCCTTTGAGTTTTCAGCAATTTTAGCAACCCTTTCATAGCTTTTGCATGACTACAATTTTTGGAAATTTTTTAGGAATTTTTCAAGCTTTTTTGAAAATTTTCTAGCATTTTTCATCCATTTCACATATCATTTTCTTGCAAAATTGGAGGAATAAGGGAAGATCTCTGTGGTTTTGAGTGAGGAAATTGACCTAAACCTGTAGAGAATTTTTTGAGAATTTTATGAGATTTTTTTTTGGATTTTTTGTATGTTTTTTAGATTTTTAGGGAGTTTTTTCAAATTTTGGGTATTTTCACCACCACTAAAAAAAAAGGCACATACACACACACACGGAATTTTTCAAGAAAAAAAGGCCGCCCACCCGCCACCTCAAAAAAAAAACGCCCCCCTTGCCCGCCCGCCCTACCCCCGCCTCCTCCCCCACTCCCCCCCCCCCCCCCCTACCCCCTCTCTACCCCCCCTCTCCGCCTCCCCCCTGCCCCCCTCCACTCAGCCCCTCCCCCCCACCCTGCACCGGCCCCACCCCTCCGCCCCACCCCCTACCATCCCCACCCCTCCCCCCCACCCCCCTACCATCCCCACCCCCCACCATCCCCACCTATCCCCCCCATCCCCCATCGGCCCCACCCCTTCCCCCAATCCCCCCACCGTCCCCACCCCTCCCCCCAACCCCCCCACCATCCCCACCCCTCCCCCCCACACCACCACCCCCCACAGTCCCCACCCCTCCCCCCCACCATCTCCACCCCACCCCTCCCCCCCACCATCCCCACCCCTCCCCCCCACCATCCCCACCCCTCCCCCCATCCCCTACCCCCCACCCCCCACAGTCCCCACCCCTCCCCTCCACCCCCCATAGTCCCCACCCCAACCCCCCACCGTCCCCATCCCTCCCCCCACCATCCCCACCCCTCCCCCCATCCCCCACAGTCCCCACCCCTCCCCCCATCCCCCATAGTCCCCACCCCTCCCCCCACCCAACCCCCACAGTCCCCACCCCCCACCCCTCCCCCCCCACCCCCACCGTCCCCACCCCACCCCCCACAGTCCCCACCCCTCCCCCCACAGTCCCCACCCCTCCCCCACACCCCCCATAATTTTTAATATTTTTATTTATTGTTTGTTATTTATTTATTGATTTATTTATTTATTTTTGCTTTATTTTCTTTTAGATCCATGCATTCAGTATATAAATTGGAAAAAAATCTTATTTTCTATATTATTTTCATAATTCAAAAATTATATATATATTTTTTATTTTTTTTATTTCCAATGGTTCAATACTTTTGGTTTTAAATTGCGCTTGGGATGGCCAAATTTTTCAAGCTTGGAGTCATTTTCATGTATTTTGGCACTCTAGATTCATTTTTTGACTTAGATTTTTTCAAAATATCACCTTTTCTTTAACTTTTGGTCAAAACGCATATGTTTTGAGCACGTTTAGCATATGTTTTTTCTTAATCATAGGCTCCACATGGTCTCTTCTCACTTTGTTTTATCTTATGTTTCAAAATGTCGCATACGCACCCTCTATAGCTTTCCTGTTTTCTCATTTCGGCCCTCTACAAACCCCATACTCTTGCTCCCTAACCCTCCCTCTACCCTTCTGCCTAGCCACACCCTTACCCCTACCTACCATATCCATCTCAGCCCCCTCAGCCCTCCCTTCCCACTCCTTTCTACCATTCTCTTGCCCTCCCTATTTTTTAATGTGACAAGTTTTTAATGAAAGTATGCATTTAATCCGAGTATGCATCTAGGCATCCTTAAAAAGTTTTTGTAAGGTTAAATGCATTTTTGGCATACAAATAAGTATCATGATTCCTAAAAAACAACCATTGGAGGAGGTTGAGAAGATATGATGGACCTCAAGTATGAAAATAAGTATGATGATGCCTAAAAAACAACCATTGAAGGAGGTTGAGAAGATATGATGGACCTCAAGTATGAAGTATCGAACAAGATAGACCTCCCTATGGGAGGAACCAAAGGATGGACGCTAAAGTGATGCATGCTAAATACTATTCTTCAATTTCTTTGTTTTCCATGCTAAAGTGATGCATGAAAGAATGATTTCTAGTAGGGTAGGTGAGATCCATATGCGCTTAGAAGGGTGTATGAGTTTAGCCATTAAAGTGATGCACTTAAGGCATACATAAATAGAACAAGATGTTTTTCATTAGCATGGGATGGAATCACCAATTCATGATAGAATAATGAACATAGAATGTCCATTATATCATGGAATAAGCTCAAATAGAAAAAGAGATCATCAGAAAAATACACATGCATGATTTGAATGGAATTCCAAGGATGAATTACATGCATGCTTTAAAGAGGGGTTCAATTTTTGAACTTTATGCATGCCAAACATCTTCAGGTAAAGATGTATAAGCTTTGTTCATATATTACGTATGCATATTAGTGAAGTATATTATGTACTAATGGGTTCATGGGACATGAGAGAGGAATTAAGTTCAATAAGTTTAAGGTTTAAGATAGGAAAATGAATTCTTTATAGGAATTCAGAAGCATAAAAGTTGAATGGTATGTTGAGATTATGTGACTCAATAACCATTAATTTTTATGCTTTTTATATGTTGGATTAATTAAAAAGCCAACAAAATTTAGCATAGAGAGAGAAACCTTAAGCTTTGAGTCCTATTTATGGACCCTTAGTTCCATAAAACCCATGGTGTGGCTGATTAGAAAGTTTAGGGAGTTTTCCAAGTTAAACTCCAAAAATAAGAAGCTTACTAAAAGTCAATCCTATTCAATTATAAAGCCTTGAATAATAGAACGATCTAGAAAAGATCATCTTTTTTCATCTTTAGATGAATAAGCAATTCAAGAATGTTCACTAAGTTCCTAGAGGGCTGTTGATGGAAAGAAAGAGGTATGTTGGGGGATTCTTTATTGAAAGGGACTTTAGTGTTTGTAGGAGAAGAATGGAGACGAAAAAGAGATATGTGTGAATGTTCACTAAGTTCCTAGAGGGGTCTTGATGCCAAGAAAGAGGTATCTTGGGGGATTCTTTGTTGAAAGTGACTTGAGTGTTTTTAGTAGAAGAACGGAGAAGAAGAAGAGATACAAATGCATGAGAAGCCTCTATGTCTTGATTAACAATAAGAAATATAATATCCTTGTCTAAAATGAGATAATTTTTTTGCCTATACATAGCACATAAGCTAGATAGCACACACAAGTATATGAAAATGCCACAATTTCTTTTGTGGTCAACCTCCTTTGTGTTAGTCCACCAATTTTTCCAATAGCTTGCCCTTGTGCACACCTTGCACACAAGCTTCCAATAAGGGTTAAGGAAGGATCACTCTCGATTGTCGAGGCACAACCATTCCTTGAGAGTACTTGTTTCACCTTAGGTGTTCACTTACTTGCTCTCTACATACTCACTATTCAAGTCTCTTCTCTTTCTCTCTTGCTCTCTAGTGTAGACTATGCTCTTGGTTGCTTAGTCTAACTCCAAGAATGCCAATGCCTTGTTATGAGTATCAATTCCACTTACGTACATTGCTTCAACTACTAGTGTATCTTGGTGCTCACTTTTATGTCCCAATAATCACTTAATGTGTAAAGCCAATGGCTCCCTATTTGTCCTATTGTAACTTTAGGAGAAACACAATTTTAAATGGAGGGCACACATAAACTTTTTACGTATCGCTTTTTATTCATATGGATTCCACTTTTGAACTTCAATTCTTCAAAATGTGTGCATAAGGGAGGGTTCAACTTAATCTTCCAAAACACTTAACACCCTTGAAAATGTTTCAAAAAGACCATTCTATAACATGCATCCAACTTTTCCTACAAGACCATTGTGAGAAAACTGTTTGTGCACTACCTATGCACCCTTGTTCTCGACCACTTGTGCACCACCAATGCACCACTTTGCAGTTTTGCACCACCTCTACATCACTTGGAGAGTCATCACTTTGACCTTTGATTGGATCCACAATTGTTCACTTTGACCTATGACTAGTTTGACCTTTGACCAACTCAAAAAGGTACCTTTCTTGAAAGCCTTTAGATCTTAAACAAATAAATCTTGAATCATTTAACTATATAGACGATATAACAAGATGGTGTCTTAATGGCTTGATAAGTATTGAAGGAATGGGTAAGAGAAATTATTTGTTCCCTTTTGCAAAGTTTTGGTGACCTTTGAGATTAGTATACGTAACTATCTTGGGTATAAACCAACTTTGGTGCAAGATAGTTAAGTAATATTACCCTTTCGAAGAATTGATAAGCTAAGATTAACAAAGAACTTGGGTAGAGATCTAGAAGAAAGGTCTATCAAGTAGTGCGGATTCCTAAAGACATGATTTTAGTCATTGGATCAATATAACCTTGAATGTCAAAGATTTTCCAGATGATTAAATTATGCAAGGATTGAGATATGTTCCAAGGATTAATCTAGATAATTAATGATGATCATGACAAGGATTGACTAGTAGAAATCAACTTTCAAGTTTGGTTGTATTATCTATCGTTCAGAATACTTGAAAATTATGTTTCAAGAAAAGGTGGATGATTAATATAAGTCCGCATAACTTGCCAAAGAATGAGAAGATATTATTTTTCTTCATTTTACTGAGGATGTTTTGGTAGGGACTCAATAAAATCACTTTGTGAAGTTCATACCTTTAGCTAAAGTCCTACCAAATACAAATAAAGTATATTTGTATTTGAAAAAGACTATAAAAGAGTAAGTCAGGTACAGAACACCTAGTGATTTCTCTCCTTTTTGTTGAAAGTAGGAGATGAAACTAGCTTTTGACCCTTTCAAGATAGATATAGGATTGTTATCACACATTCTTAAAAATTTCAAACTTCTAAGAAAGTACAAAGTGTACATAAATGTAATATTTTATGGAGCTTGAGGTTTGTGAAAGTGCCAGAAGGAAACAATTAAGCACTAAAGATGTCCATCCATTTCACTAGTCCATAGGTACAATACACATGCACATTCATTTGGACTGAGGGAAATTGATTTTGGAATGGATTTTGATTTCTTTCCCTTCAAATCAAGGAAGGTAATATCCCTTATCTGATTACATGAATCTCAAGAGAGAGATAACCATGATCAGAGTACATATCATTGGGCATAGGGGAATACTCCACATATTATACCTACAAACATTTTCAAGCATGAAAATGTTGAAGGGGGGAAGAATGTTGTATAACCATGTATCCAAGCATGAATTTTAAGGGTTCAAATCCCCTTGGAGAACCCGTGGAGTTCTATGAGAAAAACTTGGGAATGTATTTCCAACTATAGTCCTTGAGCCCTTGAAATATTTAATCAAGTGAACTCCCATTTGAAGTGTCTCAACCTTAGACTTGATTTATACTAAGGTAGGGGAACATTAGTCTTGGGAGAAGCTTCTCTTTATGACACCTTAGGGTGTAAATGATAGGAGGGGGCTCACTTGATTAAGCCATATGATATCATGTGGTTGGAAATTAGGGAGGTGTCCGCATGAGGGACACTTGGAAGTGTCCAAGGACATGCACACCTTGTCTTGCAGGTATATATATGGGTGGAGTTGCTTGGGTGCAGAAGTGCTCTCTCTTAGGACTGTGGCCTTGCTAATAGTTACTTTGTTTGTACTAGCTTGTTATTTAACAGTTGTCATGTACCTTTGACCTTTTGACTAGCTAGGAAATCTTGATTTGCAACATGCATAATAAACTTGTTCTACCTAGAATAATCTTCTTGCAACAAAATAGAGACTGACTCCTCAAATGTTAAGGCATTTTGATGTCCTTTCATCATGAATCAAAGAGTAGAAAAAAAACTTTGATATGAATTTGGAAGACCATTAACAATAGTCTGCTCAAATAATCTCCTTCATTCATATGCTCAACAACATGAGCCTCATTTTGTGCCTAGTATAGAGTGTTAAGTGTATGCTAAGCATCATTTACTATTTTTCAAGTGTGAATGTGAGGGATGATGGCATGTTTGATAGGCAAAGCTATCAATGCATGTTCCTAAGCATGTCTCCTATCCCAAAAAAGTTGCTCTATAGTAGGTGTAGAAAGATCCACAACACAAACAAGAATTGAAGATCATCATCTTCAATGCCATCTGCATCACCTTCGATAATTATATTTGCAGTTGTAGTAGAAAGTTTTTCAACACCCTGCACAATATTCCATAGATCTTTCTCTACCAAAACATGAAACATCATATAAGCCCCATAATGGGTAATTAGTACCCCTCCAACATATCCATAATAGTCAACATATGGAATACATAATTCCTTTCAACCATGGCCACTGACTAAATACCTTGATGCAAGAAAATGATTGTCTCTCGAAAAGTTGAATAGAACCACCTTTTCTAGCTTTAGTAAACCTATACAAGACTTTGAGGTGCTTTTACTTGCAAATTGAAACATGTATACATGTTTGGCACAGAAGGACAAAATTTTCTACACAAGCACTATGATAGTGCATTTAGAGGTGAAAACAAGCTCATATCAAAATTTCAATGCCAGACAACAAAGCTATTTTGAACTTGTTATCAGGTTGAGTATGCTCGTCAATTTTCATGTGATTATGAGATTGTGACCGGAGGGGTGTTGATGATGTCCTAGATGAAGCAATGGACTACTAGAGTTTGAGGTCTACAAAAGCACACGAACAACACAAGGAAGAAGGAGAAGCTTGGAGCACAATACAAAAATCTATGCTTTACGAAGTGACTATACAAAGATGAGTAACTTGTTAGAGTCATAGGCATATATACAATGTTGGAGTTGATTGATCTCCAAAGTACAGCTAGAACTAGGTGAAACCCAACAGGACCTAGTTGACTTTTTCACAAACTTGTATGCACAGACCAATTTTCTTGCAGAGCACATTTCTCTTTACTCACTTAGAATTTTCCAAAACTGTTTTACACACATAAACTAGACTCTAAGAGCTTTCCAACAAGATATAGAACACCTCAAATGGATAAATACACAATCAGCTATGACCTCTGCAATATGCAGCTTTAATGGAGACCTTGAAACAGAGATGAACCTGAGGACACACATCACTTGCAGAGACTACTGCTCTTAACTCACAACTCCAATGACTTTGAAACTTTCCAGAATACAATTAAACTTAAAGAGATTTCTAACAAGCCAAAGAACACATGATTTGGATACATACAAAAGGATATATGACCTCTACAAGTGTGAGGTTTAATGGAGACCTTCAGCAGGGATAAAAAACAGAGAACACACACTACTTGCAGAGAGTATTGCTCTCAGTTCACAAATCCAATGATTATGAAAATTTACAGGAAGAAAGTAGACAGTAAGAGCTTTCCAATGAGCTATAAAACATGTAATTTGGATATATAATGAGGGAGCTCCAAGCTCTTCAATCTCTGCATACAAAACTACAGCAGTGTAGAGATACACATATGACTCTCTTGGACATCCCACAAGATCACGACTTTTCTCCTCTTTTTATAGCATGGGAAACTAATCTAAAACCTTCCTAATACATCTAAATTCGTGGTAGACACTTGGATGGAGGTATTACATGACTCAAGTGCTCAAATAAGCAAAGTATTGATGGACTTTGAGAACTAGCCACATCGACCTTCCACTAGGACACCACTGAAGCTCCCTTGTGACTCACTAATTTGACTCACCATGTTCTAGAACTCACGTGGTATTTTTGCTAAATTTTATAAATAATATGAGCCTTCTTGAAGTATTTGAAGACTTCCCAAAGGTATTTACATAATTTGAAACTTGTACCCTACATAAAACAAATGTTCGCAACATACAATACGTGGGAAAAAAAACCTCCTAAAGAGGGAAAAAATGTAAGACAATAGTTATACAATATAAAACAGGAGCAGTAATATAGAAGATAATAGATATAGGAGAATCTCAACAATTTTCTACTAATATCGAGTACAAAGATGATGGTCTTATCCACCCATGCGCTCTCAAGGTAGAGCTTAAACGGTTATCTAGACAACTCTAGATAGGGAGATATAAGGTACATGTATGCTAGCTCAATTCGATGTCTAAGGTAGTGCAAAAGTCATGTATATATAGGATCACGGGTGGCCTTCCGTGGACGGCAATACATGGGTGGTAGAGCATGGACGGCCATCGCCCGCATAATTGCCTTACATGGCTTAGGCCGGTTGAATAGAGCTAACAAATATAAATGATTTTTGACCTCGATAGGGAATATTTCCTTTACCATCACCTAAGACCCCACAATTGGGGACCTTGGTAACTCCCTTTTCTTACAATACCTTACATGGTTCAATATGACCTTTCTCCAACATGCAAGTTGGGATTGGGTAATGTGTGCTTGGCTTCTCCTCATAATGGGGGCCTTACGAAATGTGCATACAATCATGAGCGGAGACATTGATCATATAATAACACCCCTGCTCAATGTTTACCGATGATAAATCAAGTAGGTCTCGGTCCTATGCCTATCTGTTGAAGATGCATGTTGAGCTACTCTCTTCCAAGTGCTTTAGTGAATATGTCAACACCATTTTCCTCTGTTGGGCAATATTCTAGCTCCACAATTACATCTTCAATTAGCTCAAGAATGTAATGGTATTGTACTTATATGTGCTTGGTATGAGCATGAAATACTAGGTTCTTTGCAATATCAATACAACTTTGATTATCACACTTGAGTAAATTCACCATATTTGATGGAAAGCCTAGATTTGCAAGAATTCTCCTTAACGAGACTGCCTCACAAGAAGCAAAACAATTTGTTTTGTACTCTGCTTCAATGGAGAGTGCGAGAGTTGGTTGCTTCCTACTTACCCAAGAAAATATTCCTGAACCAAGTGAGAAACAATATCCAGAAATTGATTTTATACAATCACAATCTCCAGCCCAATCTGAATCACAATATCCTTGAAATGTATCCCCTCTGGTATAAAAAATACCAAAAGCCAAGGTTCTTGCAATGTGCCTTAGAATTCGCATTCCACCATTCTTGTGAGATGAAAATGCCATCCTTCATTTTCCATAATTCAATTCCCAGAAAAAAATGGAGTAGACCTAAGTCTATCATTTAAAACTCAGTTCCCAAGCTGATCCGAGTTTGATTGATAAGTTTGTGATGATCTCTTGTAATGATCAAATCATCGACATATACAATGATAACAACTAGCTTGCTATCCCTTTTCATTACATACAAGCTAGCATCAAAAGTACTTCTTTCAAAACCCTCATTGGTACCAAGCCCGTGGAGCTTGCTTAAGTCCATATAAAGATTTCTTCAACCTGCAAACTTTATTTTATGAATTGGACACCTCAAAACTTGGTGGTTGAGATACATATACCTCCTCCTTGAGGTGACCATTAAAAAATGCAAATTTGACATCCATCTAGAAAATAGGCTAGGCCTTTTATGCAACTATTGCAAGTGTCATTCAAATAGATGTCATGTGTGCTGTTGGTGAAAAAGCTTCTTGAACATCAAATCCTTCAATATGTGAAAAACCTTGTGCAACTAATGTTGCCTTATACTTTTCTAAAGTTCCATCTACTGTATACTTAGCTTTCCAAATCCATTTAGTACCTATTACCTTCTTCTTTGGTGGCAAGCCAACTAGATCCCATGTATCATTTTTTAGTATACTATCATACTCAGAGTGCATTGTTGCTCTACAACCTGGATCATCAAAGGCTTCTTCAATGGTGGTAGGTTTCTTTATGGAGCCCATGATATTTCCCATTAGAGCCATGTTAACAATGTGTTCTGAGACTCTTCTTTTCTCCTCTATTCTCTTTGATCTTCGTAATCCATCCAAGGATGATTCTGGTACATCTACATGTGGATTGTGATCATCAAAGAGCTATTGCGCCCACTTTGGTAGTGGCTTACGCTATGCAGCTACAACTCATTGGCTTTTTATTGAGGAAATTTCTCCATCAGATGTTTCCTCCTCCTCAACTTTAATCTGTCTTTTGATAGGCACAAGGTGAGATATTTCTTCGTTTGATGAGATAGTAGATTTACCTTTATCTTCTACTAAGTGTGGTCATTCATCAAGCACCACATCTCGATTGACAAAAGTCTTCCTTGCCTCAGGATCCCACAACCTGTATGCTTTAAACTCTTCACTATATCTTAGGAAGACACACTTTTTACTTTTTGAATCGAACTTGTATCTTGTTGAATGAGGAATATGTGCATAACAGAAACAACCAAAAATTTTGAAATCCAAAATTGAAGGCTTTTTATTAGAGTATGCTTCTTGAGGATTCATCCCCTTTAGAGCTTTTTTGTAGCTTCGATTGAACATGTAGACTACTATCTTGACCGCTTTTGCCCAGAATAAATCAAGCATGTGTTGAGCCTTTAACATACAACGAGCCATTTCAGCTACTATCATGTTCCTATGCTCAATAATGCCATTTTGTCAAGGTGTATGAGCTGTGGCAAGTTGCCTTTTCACATCATGCTCCTTATAGTAATTATTGAATTCTGTTGACAAGAATCCACCTCCTCTATCTGTTCTGAATTTCTTTAGTTTCCTTCCTGATTCATTTTCCACATACTTATGCCATGTTTTAAATTTTTCAAAAGCATCAGCCTTCTCTCGAATGAAATAAACCCACATCTTTCTACTATAATTCTCAACTAATAGTAGAAAGTAGAAAGATCCTCCTAAAGCAGGTGTAGACATTTTCCTACAAAGATCAGCATGTACCAACTCTAGAGGAGCTTGAGATTGATTGTTGGTCTCTCTTGGAAATGCCTTTCATTGTTGCTTGCCCATCATACAACCTTCACAAGTTTCTTGCAACTCTGAAAATGCAGGCAAATGAGTAACCATCCCTTTTCTTTGCATCTCCTTCAAAACCACAAATCCAAGATGCCCAAATCATTGGTGCCATAACCTGCTTACATCTTTATCTTTTGTAGCAGTTAAAGCACTTAACTCATACAAGTTATCACGTCTTATTCCTTTACCTACTACATTACCAGATGAATCCATGATTCTTGCACCACTCTTATTGAAGTGAACTTCGAGTCCACGATCCATTATTGCAGAAATTGACAACAAATTTATTTTAAGTGTAGGTACATAGAGAACATCAAATAACGTTTTCTCAACACCTAGAGAAGTGATAAAACAGATGGTTCCAATTCCTTTTGTTGGACACTTGGAGTCATTTCCCACCACTACATTGATGGATTCTCGCACAGGCACTAGGGAATTATACCAATCCTTTTTAGTGGTCAAATGGCAAGAAGCTCCACTATCTAAAATCCATAGTTCATCAACACGAACTTGAGCAAATCAACATACCTCTTGAATAGCTACCCATAGTTCCATCTCTGTGTTGTTTGTAGACTCTTTGTTCTTCCACGATGATTTTATAGTCCCATTCCGTTCATCATCTTGCTTCTTTCTACAATCCTTGATGGCATGGCCTTTCTTTTCACAATAGAACAAAGTGTACAGTTGGTTCCATCCAGCTTCCCTTCAATAAATGCAGGTGGGAGAATTTGAATAGGTGCAACATTAACATTAGTTGAAGCACCAAGACCAGTGTTCAATGATGAAGCCATCATGTAATCACTCTAATAATCTACTGATATTCTAGTGTGCTAGTAGCCTAAAATAGTGATACTTCTCAAGCTATTCGAACCTTATGGCTCTGATATGATGTAAGACAATAGTTATGTAATATAACACAGGAACAATAGTAGAGAAGATAACAGATATAGAGGAATCTCAACAATTTTCTACTAACAACAAGTACTAAGATGATGGCGTTGTCCACCCCTGTGCTCTCAACGTAGAGCTTAAATGGTGATCTAGACAACTCTAGATGGGGAGATACAAGGTAGAGGTATGCTAGATCAATTCGATGTCTTAGGTAGTGTAGAAGCCATGTATATATAGGATCATGGGTGGCCCTTCGTGGATGGCTATACATGGGCAGTAGAGCGTGGGCGGCCACCGCCCACATAATTGCCATACATGGCTTACGTTGGTTTAACCGACCTAACAAATATAAATGATTTCTGACTTCGACAAAGAATATCCCATGGAATATTCTTGTTGACCCCCTTGGACCCCCCCATCCAGGGCTGCTCATCGTTGTCTCGGACCCCACAATTGGGGACTTAGGTAACTCCCTTTTCTTACATTACCTTAAAACGTCCAATATGACCATCATCCAACATGCAAGTTGGGATTCCCATCAATTGGTTAATGCATGCTTGAATTCTCCTCATAATGGGGGTCTTAAAAACTTTGCATACAATCATGAGGGGTAGACATTGATCACATACTAACAAAAAGTGTCTGGACTATCCTAATTGTCTTCACACACATTACTACCAAAATATATCAACAACAATGGCCCATGCTAAACCATGAAATTCATATAATTCAACAAAGCCAAATAACTCCACTTCACTAGAATGGCTTAAGCATAAATTCCCTCTTGTGGAATTTCGAATTCCATAAAACCCATGGCATGATTGATCAACAAGGGCAAGGATTTAAGTGATAGGTGAAAGTTTTCTCTTCTTTAACCACAAGACAATGGTGGTAGAGTAATTTATTATCAAAGATCTAGAAGAGAAAAAGTGTTCAAAAGAAATATCCTTTGAATAATCATAGGATAAGATTCTTTCAACTTATGATTGAAAAATCATTAAAATATCATCTTTTTGAAATATCAATTCCTCTCATCAAGAAAGTTCTCTATTTGTGAGAACGAAGAACTATCTAAAGCTTTTCATAATTATTTCAAGTAAATATAAATTTTGAAGATAAACTAGGAGGTTTTTATATATTCTAGGTTACCATTTAATTATGTCCTATTAGTAAAGGGACAATTTTCCAAATGGTAAAGGGTGTTGATATCTTCTTCGTACAAACAATGTTATTGGCTAATCAATTATTCCTTCGCACTTTATATTCCTAAATATGTCGATAGACAATACCTAGTTGAGAAATAATAGCTCTATTATTAGGGGATATAAAAATAATCTTATAGAGTACATCTGAACAAAGAAAGCATTGATTCAAGTCTTTTCAAGTTGTAAGTACAAGTAAGACTTGGCACGTTGAAAGTTCATGGAATAAACAGCTTTCAAGTCAAAGGAGTGATACCAAGGAGTGATACCTCTCAATTGATTAGGCTAAAAGAAGGATTGATCTCAAGGCTTGAGCTTAACTTATCTATACTAAATTGGAAGTGTATGTCGGATGGTATGGACATCTAGGCTTCCACTAACATTGAACTAGATTTGGTGGTAGTAAGTTGGATTTATGGGTAATGAAAGCATAGAATTGGGACATACGTTTAATAATCTTGGAGAAAAGAACGTGAAAAGATCTAAATAGTTCCTCTCACTAAGGAGAATAATAAAATACTTCAAACATTGATTGAAATAGCATAACTTTCAATACACATTTAGATAGTTTTTAAGGATGAAAAATCTTTAAGCAGGGTGGAAAGTGCCCAAGAATCCATACTCAATGATCTAAGAAGATCAAATAAAGTATACCAAGGTAAATTATATGCAAGGAATATAGAAAGATGGAGTTCTCAAGGATTTGGAGTTCTAAACAAAACCCATGTGAGTGGGGACTTTCATAAATCATACAATTTTCAAAATCCAACGTGGTTAATAAAAACAAAGAAGAAATTTAAATCATATGCTAAAGATATATTGATGCTTCATGATATATTACAAATTAAGTTGTGGATTCCAATGATAAAGTTTTAAGGATGAAGCGTTTCTTGTATGAAGCATAATAGCTAGAGCCCTAAGTAAAACCCATGGGTAAAATATTGAATATCAGATCCAAAAGAGGATCTAATCGAGAAAAACCTAGTCTTATGTCTAAGAGAAGCCAAAGGACCAAGAGGATCAATGATTAATTAGATCAATGAGACCACATTAAATGGTTAACCAAACAATCTTGAAAGGCTAGTAAGATCAATTATGGTGCATACAAAGTATCTTCCACTAGATATGAGCCCTATACAGGTGAAAATATTGACAAAAATACACATGGAAAAAATGGCCGCAATGTCAATATAAATTCTGGTATATGCATTGGTACAATAATGTTAGTATATGCACTAGTGAGTGATGTCAGCATACGTGTTAGTATATGCATCAGTATAAAGCATCCGTATATGCATCGGTATTTTATCGCCCATATACGTGTTGGTATTGACTGTGTACCAACATTGATATATGCCTTACAATGATTGATGATATAAGCATCACTAATTGTTTAGGAATACTAATAGTATATGTGTTGGTATTTTGCTATCGATATACTTGTTGGTATTTTGCTATCAATATAGGTGTTGGTATTGATTGATTACTAGCATCATATATGCCTCAGAATGATTGACGGTATAAGAATTAGTAATTCCCTGGGAATACTGATGGTGTAAGCATCGATAATTCCGTGGGAATACCCGCACCTATATCGATGACCATATCTGCAAAATTTCTTTTGGGTAGATTGCAAAGTCCCTTACTGCAACAACATGACAATGTTGTTGTGTAGCAAAGGACAATATACTCTGCCCAAAAAAAAATTGAGTACATGTCGTACTCTTGTGGTTGTTGATTTAGGATTTAGATGATTGAGAACCAAAACAAGATTTGATAGAGCAAAACACATTGTCGAACATAAAAAGAGATATGTACAAGCACAAAGAACCATGAACCATATACAAAAGAGATATTCCATAAATGAGCCATGTACAAAAGAGATATTCCATAAATGAACCATGTAGAAAAGAGATATTCCATAAATGCAACATATATAAAATTTTGGTAAACCACTTCCATATGTGAGCCAAATACAAAATGTGGCAAATCATTGCCATATATGAGCCAAATGCAAAATGTGGCAAACCACTATCGTATATGAACCAAATACAAAACTGTGGCACACCATTGCCATATATGAGCCAAATACAAAACTTTGGCACACCACTGCTATACACAATAGCACCTCGATCAAGACATCTATATCTCTAGTCTTGCAAAAAAGCACATTCATGAAATCACATAGATTTAAATGATGTTTATAAACAACAAATAAAAAATGCTAAACTAAGTTTAGAAGCTCACCTCATAGTAGGTTATTCCATGAAATGACCACACCATGTCCCTCCGAGTCTTGTAACAGTGCATCTAACACATGAAGATATATGTAAGTCTCCTTTGCTCATGTCGGAGGATGACCCACTGCCAACTCCTACAACAAATATGCAAAACAAGAGATCAATGAGCATGTTTGTCTATGTGTGTGTATGCATGTGTATATATATGTGTATGTGACTTTATGTGTGTGTATGTGTATGTATGTACTATATGTGGGTGTATGTATATATGTGTGTATATATGCATGCGAGTGTATGTGTGTGCATAGGTGTATGTATGTGATGTATGTATATGTGTGTGTATGCATGTGTATGTATGCATATGCATGTGTGTATGTATATGTGTGTGTATGTCCATGCATATGCATGAATATGCATCTGTATGTATGCATGTGAGTGTGTGTGTGTGTGTGTTTCTATGTGTGTACATATATATGTGTATATGTGTGTAAAAGTGTGTGTATGAGTATGTGTGTATGTGTATATATGTGTATGTGTATATATGTGTATGTATGTGTGTATGTGAGTGTATGTGTGTCTCTTATGCATTTGTATGTATGTGTGTGCATATGTATATGTATGTGTTTGTACATACATGTGTGTGTATACATATGTGTGTGTATGCATGTGTGTATGTATGTATGCAAATGCATGTGTGTATGTATGCATGAGTATGCATGTGTTTGTGTGTATGCATATGAGTGTGTTTGTGTATATGTGTATATGTGTATATGTGTATATGTGTATAGGTGTGTGTATGATCTAAAACCAACATTATGTGTATATGTGTCTATATGAATACCAATATCTCCCTCATTTTTTTCTGTCTCTCTCTCTCTCTCTTTCAATCTCTCTCTCTCATTTCATCTCTCTCTCTCTCTATCTCTCTCTCTTTCTTTCTTTCTTTCTCTCTTTCTATCAATTAAGGTTTTTTTATATCTCTCTTTGGCTCTTTCAATCTCTCCCTCTCTCTCTCTCTCTCCCTCTAATAAAGAAAAAACAATACATGCATGTACATAAATCACTCACATCGATGTAATTTTGGAATGCTCAGGAAAGCACACTTGACATTGCCTCTCATCAAACAAAAAGCTTATGCCAAAAAGCTCTTGCAAAAGAAAATCAAAGAAAAATTAGGAAATCCTAAACAAAAAAATAATAGAGAAAGGGAGAGGGTGAAGAAGTGCATCACTTACCAAGATGTAAGAGGGAGAGAGTTGTACATGTTTAGAGAGAGGGATATCTATGTGTGTGTGTGTGGAGAGAGGGAGAGAGAGAGATCTGTGTGTATGTGTGTGAGGGGGTGTGGATGTGTGAGGGGAGAGACAAAAAGAAAAGAGTGAGCACAATGCAGGTGAGATGGAGATGCTTCACACAAAAAAACAGAGTGGTTAGCATTTGAGTTAAAAAAAAATGACTAGTACTCAACTTTTGGCTTCGAGTTATTAAACACGATGTCAATATAAAAGCCAGTATAGACATCAGTATAGACATCAGTATAGACATCAGTATAGGCATCAATATGGATACCAGTATAAGTGTCCATATCTCCAATAGAATACTAACACCTATACCGATGCCTATATCAGCATCAAACGTTTTTGACGCTCATACCGGTTTCCAATGATCATATGGATGCCATACTGGCCATCGGTATGGCTAGCATGGTTTTTCCAAACATTTCCCACAGTCATATGGACACTATGGGTAACTGTCAATATGGCTATAATTGGTATGAGGCTCATATGTTGTAGTGTTAATCTTGGTTGTCATAATGTGGTAGCAAAAATCATAGCATATGATTTAGACATGATTAAAGAGGATAGAGAAGGTGAAATACAAAAGTATAGAGATGCAAGTATGTGGATTGAATGAAGAACCGACTGGTATGGGATGGTTGGAGTTGAACCCTGTTGAGTACTTTTTCTTAATGTCTAGAAGAAAAAGACACCCATGATCCAATGGAATACATTAAGAAGATAATGTTTCAAAATAGGCATCATCTTCAATTATACTCTCAATGGGAATAAGAGTTGTTCCAACAAGATTATAAATAAGAGTTATTCCAACAAGCACAAGGAAGTAGAAGAAGCTTGGAGCACAAACACACAATACTGAATGTATTACTAGAGAATGTACAAAGATAAGTAGCCCATTAGGGCAATAGGCGTATATACAAGCTGGGGGAAAAAAACCTCCTAAAGAGGGAAAAAAGCGCCCTGGTGGTCCTAGTGTGTTCACACACATCACTACCTAAATATATCAACAAATCCCCCCTCGGAGTGATGCGGTGAACAAGGAGCTAGCACTCATGTATAAGGAAGTTCCAAGCTATGTGGAAATCACTCCACAAAAGGAAGTAAGCCCAAAGCTTTGCAGAAAGCTTCAAACTTCTCCCTAGGCAGAACCTTCGTGAAAGGGTATGCAATGTTCTCCTGTGTGGGCACATATGCCAAGCTGATCTCCCCAGCAGAGAACTCTCCCTGACATAGTGATAATGCACCTCAATGTGCTTAGTGCGAGCATGGAACACAGGGTTCCTCGCAACTGCCAATGCACTCTGACTGTCAGTGAAGATGGTGGTGGCAAAACACTGGCCAACACCCAAATTAGCCATAAGGCGTCTGAGCCACACACACTCAACAGTCATTGTGAAAGCTACCCTATACTCCGCATCACAACTAGAAGTGGCCACAGTAGCCTGCTTCTTGCTCAACCAAGATATACATGAGCTACCAAGCATGAAGCAAAAACCACTGGTGGACACATGAGTGTCATAGCAACCAGCCCAATCTGAGTCAAAGAAAGCATGCAAATCTGGCGGTAGTGATCCCCCCTTGGGATAAAACAACCCAAGTAGCCAAGTACCACTCAAGTAGCGAAATATGTGCTTAACCACCTTCCAATGTGTGACTCATGGGCAATGCATAAACATGCTCATCTGTGAGACAACAAACTGAATATGTGGTCGAATAATGCACAAGTAAATCAAGCATCCAACACCCTACTAATAGAGAACAACATCAAATGCATCTCCAACATCATGAAGACTCAATCATAAACCTGTCTCCATAGGAGTGGCAATAGGCTTACAATCTTCAAGGCCAAAATGCTGTAATAATGTGTCAATATATTTCCTTTGACACAAAGCCATTCCACCATCAACTTGCATAAACTGAATGCCCAAATAGTGATGCAAATGCCCCAAATCAGACATCTCAAATGAGGCATGCAAATCAACCTTAAAATCAGCAATATGCTTCTCAAAAGGACCAGTGAGCAGCATGTCATCAACGTATACAACAATGATTAGAAGCACATCATTAGCACGCTTAACATATAAGGGGCTTTCAATTGGACTATTCTCAAAACCATGTGCAATCAGATAGGCATGTATGTTCTCATACCAAGCACGTAGTGCTTGCTTTAAATCATATAATGCCTTTTTTAACCTACACACCTGGTTTTCATGTCCTTTCTGCACAAAGCCACGGGGCTAAAAAACATACACTTCTTCATGCAAGTCACCATTCAGAAAGGCTGTTTTAATGTCCAACTGATGTACATTCCAACCATGATGGGTTGCAAGTGCACAAATGCTCCGAACAGTAGTCATACGGCATGTAGGTGCAAAGGTCTCATTCCCTCTTTCCTATGCATAACCCTTTTCAACAAGCCTAGCCTTATACTTGTCAATTGTACCATCAGGTTTATGCTTCAACTTGTATACCCACTTAGTGCCAATGGCCTTCTTGCGAAGAGGCAAGTCACATAAAGACCATGTACCATTCTTCATTAGAGCATCATATTCAGATTGCATATCACCCATCCAATTTTCTGAATTCGGTGCTTCATCAAAAGAAATAGGCTCATTCTCATCACAAAGACTAGACGCCGCAATAACATAGAAATGTGATGCAAAGGAGGCACTATTGTTGGTGCACTTTACCCAAGCCTACATGCTTGATATATTTGATATCATCCTCGTTTGTAAGTCACATGAGTAGTCATGTGAACACCTCTTGTAAAAGAGTTCATTTTTATCTCTTGTAATTGAAAAAAAGAAAAAGGAAAAGGATGGCTTACCTCATGCATGATGTAAAAGCAATTTCATGGCTCTAACTACCAAAACCCACGACTTTTTGAGCTGAGGGAATATCTCCTAACTTTGGGGATCACTTTTAGGTGGAGCCATTCGAATACGAATTCAAAACTCCCTCCAAGAATAGCTATAAAAGGAGCAAGCAGGAAGAGGCGATTAGCAAGCCTTGTACGTGACCACTTCATGTCATTTTGTAGAGATTGAAGAGCTTACTCCATAGCTCTATCATTCTACTCCCATTGTGCAAAGATTTATTGCCAATGTGGTTGTAATCATATGTGAATCTATACATTTATTATCATCTACTTCTCTGTTTTGTTCTCTGCTATACTTACTCAGAGCAGTACCTTCAGAAGGTCATATCTCGAGCTATACTGATTTTTTTTCAGTGATTTAATGTGCCTTGGATAGCTCTTATTGTCTAGTTTCTGCATATCAATTTTCAAGGTCATTGGATTTATAGTTTTGGAGATATTCGCAATTTATTGCTCACTGGTCTATCTCTGCAGAGCCTCAAGAATGGTGGGCATGTTCCAGAAATTGATGAAACTTGTTCTCAGTGCTCAGTCCATCATTTGAAGTTTTTTAACTTGGATTGGGAAGCTTGCTAAGTCTATTTGCTATGCCCAAAAGTAATTTTTCTAATTCCTTCCAGGTTGAGAGCATGGTTTATTTTCTCCAGCAGGTGTATGCCCAAAAATAGCAAGTTTTGGGAGCTAGTCATTTTGCAACTTGCCTGTCTTGACTTAAACTTTTGGGATACATGTTCCAAAGTACTTGGCTGATATTTTGGTGGATTTAGGAAGCTCAAAGGGTCTACTAATCAACTCTGAAGTCTCAGTTAGCTGGTGTGAAGCTAGTTGTAGCGGCACCTACTCATCTTTGGATTGCATCCACCATCTCTCTTCACAGTGGTATCAGAGCATAGTCAAGCAACATGGGAGATGGATTTCCATCAACAATTGACAAATTGGATCGAAACAACTACCCGCCATGGTCTCTAAGGATGGAGGCTTATCTTCAAGGGAGGAATTTATATGGATTCATATCCGGAGATGAAGCAATGCCAACCATGAGGAACAAAGGGCAACCATCACATGAAGAAGTGGAAGGACTTTCGAATTGGTGTTCGAAGGATGCACTTGCAAGGTCCTATATTCTAAACTCAATCTCTGATGATCTTTTACCTCATGTCAAGGGATGCAAGACATCAAGAGAAACCTGGAATGCACTTGCTTCGTTCTTCTCTTCCAACACTCGAGCAAGGAAGAACCAATTGTGGATGGAGTTCACAACAATGAAGAAAAGCCCGAAGCAAAATGTGACTGATTATCTCACAAGGATGAAGGAGATTTCCGACCAACTTGGAAGAATTGGAGAGGTAATTGAAGAGGAGCAAATCATAAGACAAATCATGAATGGAATCAAAGCAGACGACAAGTGGGAGTCATTCACAACAGCCATGGATTTATACATGGATATGGATGTACCCGACCTCAACACACTCATGGGCCAACTCTTCACTCATGAAGCAAAGATTAGCAAATGTGGTGAGTCCTCAAGAGGTAATCAAACTTTTGCCTTATATTCCGATAAAGCTAAGGTCAAGGACAAGTCAAAGAATAGGAAGAATGAAGATGAAGGAAGCTCTTTCCAAGCAAACTTTGCAGGTAGAGGAAGAGCTAGAGGAAGAGGCAGAGGTGGAAAGCAAGGCAGGGGGAGATTCCAATCATCTCAACCTTGCAACATATGTGACTTATCTATACTACTGAAGAATGTTTCAGGAACTTGAGGAACTCAAGAGGAAGAGGATTCAATAGAGGTGGCTATGGATCAAATAGAGGTAGATACAATGGAGGCTACAACAAAAACAACTACTACAACAACAACTATCAAAGTGGCCATAGAGGAAGAAGAGATTATGAATCTATCAGCGAAGAAGGGTAAGGATGATGATCACATATTTTACATTCATTCGGGATGCTCGAACCATGTAGCAGGAAATGTGGCTTTACTTTCTAATTTGGAAGATCCTCACAACAAGCATGAAGTGCAGACAGGAGATGACACAAAGCACTCAGTGGAGAAGATAGGTAATGTGAAGACATCAGATGGGAACATGAACCTCTTAAACAAAGTCTTGTATGTCCCTACAATTACCAAAAAATTAATAAGTGTTGGACAGATTGTTGAAAAAGGATTGCAGGTTAGATTCAATCGATTTGGAGCATATGTTGAAGACCCAAGGCAAGGCTTTCGAAGGATTGCCAAAGGAGAAAAGACAGGAAGGCTTTTCACTTTTGAAGTGGAAGATACAAAGAACATAGCTTTGTTTAGCTATGGATCTCAAACTCTAACAGAGTTGGAGATATGGCACAAAAGGCTTGCTCACATTGGTGAGAGGACACTCAAACAGATTTGCAGGGACCAAAGTGTACTTGGTTTGCCTAATATCACAAGGCAACACATGATTTATAAGTGTGAAGCTTGTCAACTTGGCAAGGCTCATAGACAACCTTTCAATAAGAAAGGATATATGTATCAAAATCCTTTGGATCTAGTGCACACGGATGTGTGGGGTCCAAGTAAGGAGCCATCTATATCAGGTTCAAGATATTATGTGTCTTTCATAGATGATTGTAGCAGGTGGACCATTCTGTTTTTCATGAAGCACAAGGATGAAGTGTTTAATTGCTGTAAGAAGTATATTGCTCTTGTTGAAAACCAAACAGGTAGGACTTTGAAACGACTCAGATCAGATGGTGGAGGAGAATACTTTTCTTCTGAATTTGATGCCTTCTTGCATGAAAGAGGCATTAAAAGGGAAGTCACTACAAGGTATACACCCGAACTCAATGGTGTAGCAGAGAGGAGGAACAGAGCTATTGTCGAAGCAGCAAGGTCCATGCTCAACGAAAAGGGATTGCCAAACTACCTATGGGCAGAGGCTGTGTCTACAGCCACATATCTCATAAATAGACTTCCATCTAAGTCACTAGATGGAACCACTCCATATGAAGTGTGGAATGGAAGAAGACCTAGTCTAGAGCATTGCAAAATCTTTGGATGCTTAGCCTATGCTCACATTCCTTCTCAAGTAAGAGGGAAATTGGATCCCAAGGCAGAGAAGTGTGTATTTATTGGTTATGACCAAAACCAAGAAGGATATAGATTGTACAATCCAACCAATAAAGGATTTTCTGTGAGTAGAGATGTAATTTTTGATGAAAACAAATCATGGTTTGATGATGACAGGAAAGTGAAGCTTCCATATGACTTGGATGAAGATTTTCCATCACTTCAACCAAAGGAGCCAAAGCAGATTGAAGAAAGTGATTCGGAGATTGACTAGAAGACTTGGAAAGACTAAAGCTATGGAAGAACAAAGGTAAACTCCTAGAAAACCTCATATGGATGCAGCCAAAAGGATAATACTATTAAGTATTTTAAGGGAACACTTAATGAAGTTCTACATTATCCTTACACATTTGATTTAAATGTGAATCTATTCACTGATGCAGATTGGGCAGGTTCAAAAGATGATAGGAGAAGTACATATGGATATCTATATTTTGCAGGTACAAAGCTTATTTCTTGGTCTTCAAAGAAGCAACCTATTGTAGCTCTTTCCTCAACTGAAGTTGAATATAGAGGGTTGGAAAATGCAACACAAGATCCAATGTGGATCAAGACCCTATACACAAATTTAGGGTTGGATTTTGGCACTCCATTTATATTTGGAGATTACATAAGCTCACTTCATTTAGCTGCTAATCCTATATTTCATGCTAGGGCTAAGCATATAGAAGTCCATTTGCATTTTGTTAGGGAAAAGATTTCCAACAAGGAGATACAATTGACCTATGTATCTACACATATGCAATGTGCAGACATGATGACTAAATCATTGGATGGAAGCAAACTTAACATGTTCAAATATACAATTGGATTATAGGAAATATCCTAAGGATTGAAGGTTCGAGCATCTTAGGCTTCAGGGGGAGATGTTGGTACATTTTAATATCCTTGATGCTTGAACAAATATCAAAGGTTTATTCAATGTGGTTGGTTGATTACTCATAGACCATACATGAACACCTTTTGTAAAAGCATAGAGTTGAACTCTTGAGATGAAAGTAAAATATATTGATTGAAGGAATCTCCTAGCATTAAAAGTTTTATAGCACAACTAAGTGGTTAGAATCAAATAAATCACTACCAAAAATATAGGAACACTTTTAGGTGATATATTCAAATTCAAATTCACTTCATGACTATAAAACTATATGGCTTTTACTATTGCAGGTATGGAGCAAAGATGAAGGATTTCTTGAGCTTCAAGATTGTGGCTACACTAAACCCACATATGTATGAGTAATTCTAAATCATCTCCCCTGTACCATACATTCAAAATTATATACATTTGATTCATTTAGTGCAAGTCATTCTCTATATACTGTTGTCTATTGCGAAGTCATCATTTCAGTGATTTCGATCAGTCAAGTTCTCTGCATATACTCATCCATTTTATGTGATTCAACTTGGAATAAGTTATTCTCTGTTTATGTGTCCCATATCATATTTCATATCATTTGGTTCATTAGATTGTGAGGTAATTTCTCTACAACTAACCTATATCTACTCACTATCATCTTCCTAAAAAGTCGCGATTACACCCCCAACTTCTTAATATAATTTCTCATCATATAATCATCCTCAATCAGTGAAATAACTTCTAATAGTGAGCTAAGGTCATTATTTAGCTATTTGTAAAAGATCATGGGTCAATTGTAATCAAGGGGTGAGCATTGAGTAATGTTTTGAGAGGAACCTAGTCCATAAATAGAAAGTTTTTGGAACCCTTCAACTCTGAAAGTTACTTGCATTGCTATAACTATTTGAGGATGATTCTCCAAGGTACATAGTGGGTCCAAATGCATATTTGGGAAGCTAAAGGTGTCTAATAAGGTAATATAAAGCTCCATTGGTAGGTATACATCAGGATTTGTGCAGCACCACCTCATCTTTGGAGTGTATCCAACCACCTCCTCACACAAATGACTGAGAAAATGTTGAAAAATGAAGTGCAAAATCTCAAGTTTTGAGTGGATCAAACATGTCCCCAAGGAGTAGTTCCAACTCAAATCCATGGAGTGGAAGATTTCATGGAAATTTTAGTCCAACAAATTCATCAAATACATCCAAAAAAGGTAAACAAAAGCTATATGTTGGTAGTAAAACATCTACAAGTTTTGAAGACATTGATGGAGATTCAAGCAGTCCAAAAAAGAGCCTTGATGAGGAACTTGGATTGCCCTCTCTGAAGAATGAAGGAGTAAGAAAGGCACATGTACATGATACAAGGAGAAGTGGTTCAAAACCAAGAAGATATGGGAGGATGCGAAATTCAGTGCAACAATTCACATATGACAGTTACATAGCTCGTCATTGTGCCTACATTACAAAGGTAATACAAGATGTTGAGCCCGCTTATTTTGAAGATGCAATTGGAAATGGAGATTGGAAAAAAGATATGGATGAGGAGATGCCTACACTTTATGGCAATGATACATGGAAGTTGGTTCCGTTTTTGCAAGGAATGAAAACCATAGGTTGCAAGTGGGTTTACAAGGTAAAGCACAATGCTGATGTTAGCATAAGTAGGTACAAAGAGCATATACTTATGGCATTGATTATGAGGAAGTGTTCAGCCCTGTAGCTAAAATGTCTACTGTCAGAACACTTATTGCATTAGCTACAAGAAAATGATGGTATTTGCATCAGATGGATGTGAAGAATGCTTTCCTACATCATGAATTACAGGAAGCAGTATACATGGGACAAACACAATGATATGAAGATTCAAAGCACCCAAAATATGTTTGTAGATTGCAAATGGCTTTGTATGGACTTAAACAAGCCCTTTGTGCTTGGCATGGAAGGATTGCTCACTACCTAACCACCACTGAATTTTCTATGTGTGATGCAGATCATTCATTACATGCAAGGAAGGGTGATGATGGCATCATGATTGTGGCTATTTATGTTGATGAATTTATTGTAGGAGGCAACAATGAAGCAAGCTTTAAAGAGGTAAAGCAACTCCTAATGCAAGAATTTGACATGAAACATCTTGGTGTGCCATGCTATTTCTTGGGCATTGAGTTTATACATACAAAAATAGGTATATGGATTTCACAAAGGCAATATGCCTTTTGTATGCTAAAAAATTATGGTAAGGCTGATGGTAAACCAATTTCTATGCCATTAGTTTGGATACTACATCAGGTGAATGATTGGAAAATGCTACTATTTATAGGAAAATTGTGTGAAGTTTGATATATCTCACAATTAGAAGGCCTGATCTAAGCTACATTGTTAGACTTGAAAGTCAATTTATGCAAGTTCCCATGAAGCCACATTTAGATGCTATAAAACATAATCTACATTACATAAGTGCTACTTTGGCTTATACATTGTTTTATGAAGTTGATGTAGATTTGTCGGTTCATGAATACACGGATGCAGATTGGGTTGGAGGTATTCCAGATAGAAGATCTACTAGTGGCTTTATATTCTCACTTGGGTGTGTAGCTATTACATAAGCAACCCACTATTTCTTTGTTGAGTACACATGATGTGAATACAGGTGTTGCAATGGTAGCATGGGAAGCATCATGGTTAGAGATGCTACTTGTATATTTAAGTGTGGAAGTGCAAAAGCCGATCACCATCTATTGTGATAATCTTAGCACCATTCAATTAGCACAAAATCCTATTATTCATGCTAGAACAAAGCATATCGAGGTACATTATCACTTCATTAGAGAGAAGGTATTAGACAGTGATATTGATCTTGTTTATGTGAGGATAGATGAGTAGGTTTCTAATATTTTCACTAAAGCACTTAAAGCAAGAAGCTGAAGAAGTTTCAGAAGATGCTTGGATTAGAGGCCATGACATTGAGCTTGAGGGGGAGTGTTGAGATATCAGCTCAACATGTCACGATCTAGGATGACACGTATCACTTTTTCATTTCTTTGACATGTATAGTGGTCATGCTTGTATATGTTAGGGATACTTCATTGAGCTTTACTAGATTTATCTACCACGAGTGATGGCACATTTGTTTCTTGCTAGCTCACTCATTTGTGGACATTAGGATTTTCTTTATGTACTATTCTTTATATATTGCACTTTTTGTATTGTTTTTTTACGTCATTCTTGTACATTCCTTTTATGTCATACAAGAAGAAGATCATTCTTCCTTGCCTCAATCTATGTGTGTGCTCCTCTTTGATTGTGAGTTAGTGTGTGTGAGCTCTCCTGCTTATCTCCTTCCTCATGAAATCACTTTTTCTTAGATGTACACATACTTTTTATCTCTAAAGTAGCAAAGTCAATGGATTTTTTGCATATCACTTGTAATAAAGAGATCAATCTAAATAGAGGGGAATTCATTTTATAATCCCCACCTACTTAATAAAATGTTATAGGTAGATTATCTACCTCGTTTTAAGAGGATATAACATCCTCTTTAGTTTGGCGAGAATAGAATATTGAAGGTGGGCTGAAGATCTTTCAAAACTTTGCCTAATTTTGAGATTCTTTTTTACGAGACTAGAGCCGATAGGAATGGCTCTGGATTTTGAAGATTCTAATGTGTTGAAACAAATTTTACTTGTTCTTCCAAAAATACTAAGATCATGATAACTACATCTTAAAATGGAAAATCATAGTGCAAAATATCCTACTATCTTTAAGATCACAAGTATTCATAGGAATGGATTATTCGAAGCAATTATTCAATCTTGCGTTTGATACTTAATCCTTATGGATCTTTAGCTAGATCTCAAAACCTTATAGATATTCTTGATTCCTCAATATTTCTGCCCCCTTTACACTCTAGATTTTTTTTAAAAAGATGTCCTATGTTGACATCGTACCTAGATCTTTCTTTTATTCTCATTTACTTATTGACTTGAATTATCTTAGAATTTAAAGATGATCTTTCTCACTTTCTTTCAAGCTTGGCTTAAGATCATCTCTATGTTCCTTGAATTCAAGCCAAATTTTCTTGGATGAAGTTTAGAGCTTCAATGTTTGGATTTTACTTTCAAACTCCCATAAGTTGATCCTCTCTTTATGTTGATATATTTAGGTAGTGATGTGTGTGAACACACTAGGACCGTCGGGGCACTTTTTTCCCTCTTTAGGAGGTTTTTTTTCCCCGGATTGTATATACCCCTATTGCCCTAATGGGCTACTTATCTTTGTACATTCTCTAGTAATACATTCAATATTGTGTGTTTGTGCTCCAAGCTTCTTCTTCTTCCTTGTGCTATTTGTGTGCTTTCGTAGACGTCTATCTCCAACAATTGGTATCAGAGCAGGTCGTCGCTTCATCTAGGGTGCCGTCGACACTCCTCCGTTTGGAGTCTCAGATTCGCATGAAAGTTGGTGAGCATACTCAAGGTGTTTTAGAGATGAAAACGGCTTCGCTTTGTGGTGCCGAAATCATGATCTGAGCTCCTTTCGACCTCCAAACGCACTATTGCAGTGCTTGTGTAGGCTATTTCATCTTTTTGTGCCAAAGATATATACCAATTTTTGTTCGCCAATATAAGCATCTCGAAGTCTGCTACAGGTCTAGCAGAATTCATCATCGGTAGTTCTGTTCAACTTTTTGAGATACAGTCAATTTTCTGCATCAAGGTATTTTAGTCACTGGCCATGGCTGAAAGTAGTGATGTATTCCGTATGTTGGCTGTTGCGGATAAGTTGGATGGTACCAACTACCCGTTATGGGCTTATATGATGTGACATGTATTGGTTGCAAAAGGATTGTGGAACATTGTGCAGTGTGTTGAAAGACGTCTTGTTACACCTCTGACTACAGGTACTGCAAATACAGGTGCTGGAGCTGATGAAGATGGTGTCGAAGATGATATTCCACAGATTGCTGTTCGTTCTACTGTTTCTATTGCACCTACTATAGAGCAGATTTGTTGGGATGGCAGAGATGCCCAAGCACATGCATTGATAGCTTTGTCTATCAAACGTGCCATTATTCCTCACATTCGCTCTTGCAGAATAGCTAAGGATGCTTGGGATACACTTACCACATTGTACCAAGCTAGGAATGAGGCTTGTGTTGCTTACCTCCGAAAAGAGTTGGAGAGTGAGCACATGAATGAAGGTGATTCTATGGACAGTTTCCTAATGAAGATCAAAGACTTGAAGGAACAGTTGATTTCTGCTAATGAGGTTATACCAGATAGCTCACTTGTGTAGACCGTTCTGAATGGTCTTCTTGATTCATATTCGAGTTTTGCTTCTACTCTTCGGTTGATGATGAAAGGCAATCCAAATGCCTTATCATTTGATGGGTTATTCTCTGTTCTATTGTAGGAAGATCAGTCTAGGCAAAACAAGTCCATTATGCGAGTTGCATATCAAGCTTTCCTGGCTAGTCAGAAGGGCAAAGGAAAATGGAGCTCTTCAACTAGTAAGCAAAAATCTGCTAATTTTGCATATTCGAAAAAGGAAGATAAAGATGAGAAGAAATCAGAAAAGCAAAAATTGTTTTGTAAGTACTGTAAAGGGAATGATCATATCCTAAAGAACTGTCCAAAACTGACTACTAAAGAGGCAAAGAAGAAAGAGGCTGGAATGGTTGTTGTAGAGGCCTCTACACCAAAAACAGAGTCTGCAAATCTTGTGCAAGAAGAAGAATGGGTGTTTACTACTATCTGCAGTTTTGACCCATCTTCTCATGAGCAGTGCATGTCTATAGTAGACTAAGATGGTTGGTATTTTGACAGTGGGGCGACCAAGCATATTACCTCGCAGTGTAGTTTCTTCTCTTCACTCGAGCCTGCCCCTACACGGAATAATGTTACATGATCCAACAACTCCTCTTATCCTGTTATGGGAGTTGGTAAGATCATTTTGACTACTGATGATGGTAGTTCTTTCACTTTGTCAGATGCTTTATTTATGCGAGGGATAAAAAAGAACCTATTATCAGTTTCTGCATTAGCCAAGATTGGCTTGGTTGTGAAATTTGTTGATGACAGGTGTATAGTTCATGATCTGTCAAATGGCGATGTGATTATTGCTTCTAGCATTTTATGTCGTGGGCTGTATAAGCTCATAGACTATGATAGATCTGTAAATGATTTGGCATGTGCAGTAAATGATTGTCAGGCTATGTCAGATGCAAAGCTTTGGCATGCATGCTTTGGTCATTTGAATTTTGCTAGTTTGCTACGCTTACGGAAATCTGAAATGGTGTCCTCATTGCCCAAACTTAAGGCACATGGAAAACATGTTTGTGAAGGCTGTATTTTGGGAAAAATGCAACGTTCATCCTTTCCAAAAGATGGTTCAGTTCAGGCCACTCAAAAATTGCAGCTTGTACATAGTGATGTCTGTGGTGCTATGCAGACACCTTCTTTTGGAAATTACCTTTACTTCATGACTTTCATTGATGATTTTTCCAGGCATGCATGGGTATATCCACCCAAAGAAAAGTCCGAAGTGTTCATGTGCTTTAAAACATTTTTGGTTTTGGCTGAAAATCTGTGAGCATGTGAAATGGGAACCCTCCGTTCTGATCGAGGGGGGGAATATATGTCTTCTGATTTTAATGCATTTCTGGCTGAACGTGGGATAAAACACTAGTGTACAGTGATGTATACACCTCAACAGAATGGAGTTGCTGAACGAAAGAACAGGTGACTCATGGAGATGGCGAGGTGCATGGTCAAGAGTCAGGCTTTACCACATAGTTTTTGGCTTGAGGCTGTCATGTGTGCAGCATATGTACTGAATAGGTGTCCCACTAAAGCACTGCACTCTATCACTCCATATGAGGCTTGGCATGACCGCAAGCCATCTGTTGCTCATCTGCATGTTTTTGGTTGTTTGGCATATGCACTAGTGCCTTAACAACATCGCATAAAATTGGATGATAAGGCAGTAAAATGTATTTTTGTTGGGTATAGTTCTGAAAGTAAAGGCTATCGTTTGTATCATCCACAGACTAAACGCATTCTGGTTAGCCATGATGTTCTCTTTGTGGAAGATGCTATTCAGCCATTGCTTTCATGTACTAAGGAGACATCTGTTAGCTCCAAAGACATGTATGATACTTTGATGCCTCTTTTTACAGGTGGACAGTCTAGTGCTGGTCCTAATGAGGCAACTTCTTAGACTTTGCAAGTTTCATATGATGATGCAGATCATTCCATTTTTTATGCAGATTTACATGATGCACTTGTTCATGAGAGAGATCATATTGAGCAGGAAAAAACTATGCCAAAATGGCTGGTGTAGACTTTGCGTGACAACAAATTAGATGCACCTTTGTCATATCGTACTCGTTTAGGCTCTCATAGTTGTGAAGAGAGATGGTGGATGCAATCCAAAGATGAGTAGGTGCCGCTACAACCAGCTTCACACCAGCCAACTGAGACTTCAGAGTTGATTTGTAGACCCTTTGAGATTCCTAAATCCACCAAAATATCAGCCAAGTACTTTGGAACATGTATCCCAAAAGTTTAAGTCAAGACAGACAAGTTGCAAAATGACTAGCTCCCAAAACTTGCTATTTTTGGACATACACCTATTGGAAAAAATGAACAGTGCTCTTAACCTGGAAGAAATTAGAAAACTTCCTTTTGGGCATAGCAAATAGACTTAGCAAGCTTCCCAATCCAAGTTAAAAAACTTCAAATGTTGGACTGAGCACTGAGAACAAGTTTCATCAATTTCTGGAACATGCCCACCATTCTAGGGGCTCTGTAGAGATAGACCAGTGAGCACTAACTTGCAAATATCTCCAAAAATATAAATCCAATGACCTTGAAAATTGATATGCAGAAACTAGACAGTAAGAGTATCCAACGCACGTTAAATCACTGAAAAAGGATCCGTATACCTCGAGATATGACCTTCTGAAGGTACTGCTCTGAGTAAGTATAGCAGAGAACAAAACAGAGAAGTAGATGATAATAAATGTATAGATTCACATATGATTACAACCACATTGGCAATGAATCTTTGCACAATGGGAGTAGAATGATAGAGCTATGGAGTAAGCTCTTCAATCTCTACAAAATGACATGAAGTGGTCACGTACAAGGCTTGCTAATCGCCTCTTCCTTCTTGCTCCTTTTATAGCTATTCTTGGAGGGAGTTTTGAATTCGAATTCGAATGGCTCCACCTAAAAATGATCCCCAAAGTTAGGAGATATTCGCTCAGCTCAAAAAGTCGTGGGTTTTGGTAGTTAGAGCCACGAAATTGCTTTTACATCATGCATGAGGTAAGCCATCCTTTTCCTTTTTCTTTTTTTCAATTACAAGAGATAAAAATGAACTCTTTTACAAGAGGTGTTCACATGACTACTCATGTGACTTACAAATGAGGATGATATCAAATATATCAAGCATGTAGGCTTGGGTAAAATGCACCAACAGCTCCCCCTCAAGCCTAACATGCTTGGCCTTCAAATAAGTCTTCAATTGTCCTTGATTTCCTGCAAGCCAATCATCAACTTGAATCTACTTAACTTTGTACCATCAAGAGCTTTAGTCAACATGTCTGCACATTGCATATCTGTAGAGACATAGGATAGTTGAATATCCTTGCTCATTAGCTTCTCCCTTACATAATGGTAGTGGACTTCAATATGCTTGGTTCTAGCATGGTATACCGGATTAGCTGCTAGATGTAGTGAGCTTGTGTTGTCACCAAAAATATGAGGTGTTGAAGAATGAAGTCCAAGATCTGTGTACAAAGACTTTAACCACATGATTTCTTGAGTTGCATTAGCCAAACCTCTATATTCTGCTTCAGTAGAAGATAATGCCATGGTTGGTTGCTTCTTCGATGACCAAGAAATGATTTTTGAACGTGCAAATGATATAAACCCGGATGTGCTTCTTCTATCATCTTTAGATCCGGCCCAATCTGCATCTGAGTAGACCTTTAGCTCAATATCTGAAGTAAATGAATAAAACAAACCTTCATTCATGGTCCCCTTTAGGTACTTGAGGACTCTCTTGACCGCTTCCATATGTGGTCTTCTCGGCTTATGCATGAACTGACTCAGTATGCTAACACTATAGCATATATCCACCCTTGTGAGTGTTGCATAGTTCAAACTTCCAACCAAGCTTTGATAGCTTGTGATGTCTTCAATTGGCTCTCCTTCATAAGCACTAAGCTTATGATTTTGCTCCATAGGTGTACCTGCACACTTGGTATTTTCCATCTTGAACTTGACGAGCATGTCATGGACATACTTCCTTTGTGTGATGTATATACCTGAATCTGTGTAGATCAACTCCAATCCAAGAAAATAAGTGAGTGGTCCGAGGTCACTTATTTTGAACTCCTCCTTCATTTGACTCTTTACCTGTTTGATTCCTTCAAGATCATTGCCTGTGATAATAATATCATCAACATACACACATAAATAGATCACTTCAGATCCATTCCTCTTTATGAACAAAGAGGTATCTGCCTTGCTAGCTTTGAATCCTTGGTCCTGCAAATAAGTCACCAATCTGAAATTCCAAGCTCTTGGAGCTTGCTTCAATCCATACAAAGCTTTCTTTAGTTTGCATACATAGTTAGGATGATGTGCATCCTCATATCCAGGAGGTTGTGCCATATACACTTCCTTAGAAATCGATCCATTCAAGAAAGCATTCTTTACATCAAGTTGATAGAGATTCCAATTTCTAGATGCAGCAAGACTAATGAGAACCCTAATTGTAGGCATTTTTGCAACAAGAGAGAAAGTCTCCTCATAATCAATACCATGGGTTTGAGCAAACCCTTTAGCAACTAACCTTGCTTTGTGTCTATTTATACTTCCATCTGGATTCCTCTTGATTTTTTATATCCATCGAGATCTAATTACCTTCATAGATGGCTTGTTAGGTACAAGCTCCCAAGTGTCATTCTCCTTCAAGGCTTCCATTTCTTCATCCATTGCATCTCTCCAAGCTTTCTTGCTTTGTGCTTCTTCGAATGTGGTAGGTTCTTCATTGGTTGAATCCTTTGCAATGTAGATTGAGTGCTTGGTGACCAAAGAAGTATCATTACCAAACCTCTCTGGTTTCTTCTTCTCCCTTGAAGACCTTCTAAGTGGTTGATGTGAGCTCTCGAGTCCATATGTAGCATCCTGCATCTTTTCTTTACCTTTGTTCTTCCATAGCTTTAGTCTTTCCAAGTTTTCTAGGTCAATCTCCGAATCACTTTCTTCAATCTGCTTTGGCTCCTTTGGTTGAAGTGATGGAAAATCTTCATCCAAGTCATATGGCAGCTTCACTTTCCTGTCATCATCAAACCATGATTTTTTTCATCAAAAATTACATCTCTACTCACAGAAAATCCTTTATTGGTTGGATTGTACAATCTATATCCTTTTTGGTTTTGGTCATAACCAATAAATACACACTTCTCTGCCTTGGGATCCAATTTCCCTCTTACTTGAGAAGGAATGTGAGCATAGGCTAAGCATCCAAAGATTTTGCAATGCTCTAGACTAGGTCTTCTTCCATTCCACACTTCATATGGAGTGGTTCCATCTAGTGACTTAGATGGAAGTCTATTTATGAGATATGTGGTTGTAGACACAGCCTCTGCCCATAGGTAGTTTGGCAATCCCTTTTCGTTGAGCATGGACCTTGCTGCTTTGACAATAGCTATGTTCCTCCTCTCTGCTACACCATTGAGTTCGGGTGTATACCTTGTAGTGACTTCCCTTTTAATGCCTCTTTCATGCAAGAAGGCATCAAATTCAGAAGAGAAGTATTCTCCTCCACCATCTGATCTGAGTCGTTTCAAAGTCCTACCTATTTGGTTTTCAACAAGAGCAATATACTTCTTAAAGCAATTAAACACGTCATCCTTGTGCTTCATGAAAAACAGAATGGTTCACCTGCTACAATCATCTATGAAAGACACATAATATCTTGAGCCTGATATAGATGACTCCTTACTTGGACCCCACACATCCGTGTGCACTAGATCCAAAGGATTTTGATACATATATCCTTTCTTATTGAAAGGTTGTCTATGAGCCTTGCCAAGTTGACAAGCTTCACACTTATAAATCATGTGTTGCCTTGTGATATTAGGCAAACCAAGTACACTTTGGTCCCTGCAAATCTGTTTGAGTGTCCTCTCACCAATGTGAGCAAGCCTTTTGTGCCATATCTCCAACTCTGTTAGAGTTTGAGATCCATAGCTAAACAAAGCTATGTTCTTTGTATCTTCCACTTCAAAAGTGAAAAGCCTTCCTGTCTTTTCTCCTTTGGAAATCCTTCGAAAGCCTTGCCTTGGGTATTCAACATATGCTCCAAATCGATTGAATCTAACCTGCAATCCTTTTTCAACAATCTGTCCAACACTTATTAATTTTTTGGTAATTGTAGGGACATACAAGACTTTGCTTAAGAGGTTCATATTCCCATCTGATGTCTTCACATTACCTATCTTCTCCACTGAGTGCTTTGTGTCATCTCCTGTCTGCACTTCATGCTTGTTATGAGTATCTTCCAAATCAGAAAGTAAAGCCACATTTCCTGCTACATTGTTCGAGCATCCCAAATCAATGTAAAATATGTGATCATCATCCTTACCCTTCTTTGCTGATAGATTCATAATCAATAATGAATCTTCTTGACTTTGGTCCTCTGCATAGTTATTGTAATCTCTTCTTCCTCTATGGCCACTTTGATAGTTGTTGTTGTTGTAATTGTTTTTGTAGTAGTTGTTGTTGTTGTAGCCTCCATTGTATCTACCTCTGTTTGATCCATAGCCACCTCTATTGAATCCTCTTCCTCTTGAGTTCCTCGAGTTCCTGAAACATTCTTCAGTAGTATGGTTAGATAAGCCACATATGTTGCAAGGTTGAGATGATTGGAATCTCCCCCTGCCTTGCTTTCCACCTCTGCCTCTTCCTCTAGCTCTTCCTCTACCTGCAAAGTTTGCTTGGAAAGAGCTTCCTTCATCTTCATTCTTCCTATTCTTTGACTTGTCCTTGACCTTAGCTTTATCGGAATATAAGACAGAAGTTTGATTACCTCTTGACGACTCACCACCTTTGCTAATCTTTGCTTCATGAGTGAAGAGTTGGCCCATGAGTGTGTTGAGGTCGGGTACATGCATATCCATGTATAAATCCATGGCTGTTGTGAATGACTCCCACTTGTCGTCTACTTTGATTCCATTCATGATTTGTCTTATGATTTGTTCCTCTTCAATTACCTCTCCAATGCTTCCAAGTTGGTCGGGAATCTCCTTCATCTTTGTGACATAATCAGTCACATTTTGCTTCGGGCTTTTCTTCATTGTTGTGAACTCCATCCACAATTGGTTCTTCCTTGCTCGAGTGTTGGAAGAGAAGAACGAAGCAAGTGCATTCCAGGTTTCTCTTAATGTCTTGCATCCCTTGACATGAGGTAAAAGAAAATCAGAGATTGAGTTTAGAATATAGGACCTTGCAAGTGCATCCTTCGAACACCAATTCGAAAGTCCTTCCACTTCTTCAAGTGATGGTTGCCCTTTGTTCCTCATGGTTAGCATTGCTTCATCTCCAGATATGAATCCATATAGATTCCTCCCTTGAAGATAAGCCTCCATCCTTAGAGACCATGCCGGGTAGTTGTTTCGATCCAATTTGTCAATTGTTGATGGAAATCCATCTCCCATGTTGCTTGACTATGCTCTGATACCACTGTGAAGAGAGATGGTGGATGCAATCCAAAGATGAGTAGGTGCCGCTACAACCAGCTTCACACCAGCCAACTGAGACTTCAGAGTTGATTAGTAGACCCTTTTAGCTTCCTAAATCCACCAAAATATCAGCCAAGTACTTTGGAACATGTATCCCAAAAGTTTAAGTCAAGACAGGCAAGTTGCAAAATGACTAGCTCCCAAAACTTGCTATTTTTGGGCATACACCTGCTGGAAAAAATAAACCGTGCTCTCAACCTGGAAGGAATTAGAAAAATTACTTTTGGGCATAGCAAATAGACTTAGCAAGCTTCCCAATCCAAGTTAAAAAACTTCAAATGATGGACTGAGCACTGAGAATAAGTTTCATCAATTTCTAGAACATGCCCACCATTCTTGGGGCTCTGCAGAGATAGACCTGTGAACAGTAAATTGCAAATATCTCCAAAACTATAAATCCAATGACCTTGAAAATTGATATGCAGAAACTAAACAGTAAGAGCTATCCAACGCACGTTAAATCACTGAAACAAAATCAGTATAACTCGAGATATGACCTTCTGAAGGTACTGCTCTAAGTAAGTATATCAGAGAACAAATTAGAGAAGTAGATGATAATAAATGTATAGATTCACATATGATTACAACCACATTGGCAATAAATCTTTGCACAATGGGAGTAGAATGATAGAGCTATGGAGTAAGCTCTTCAATCTTTACAAAATGACATGAAGTGGTCACGTACAAGGCTTGCTAATCGCCTCTTCCTGCTTGCTCCTTTTATAGCTATTCTTGGAGGGAGTTTTGAATTCGAATTTGAATGGCTCCACCTAAAAGTGATCCCCAAAGTTAGGAGATATTCCCTCAGCTCAAAAAGTCGTGAGTTTTGGTAGTTAGAGCCATGAAATTGCTTTTACGTCATGCATGAGGTAAGCCATCCTTTTCCTTTTTCTTTTTTTCAATTACAAGAGATAAAAATGAACTCTTTTACAAGAGGTGTTCACATGACTACCCATGTGACTTACAAACGAGGATGATATCAAATATATCAAGCATGTAGGCTTGGGTAAAGTGCACCAACAATAGTGCCTCCTTTGCATCACATTTCTATGTTATTGTGGCATCTAGTCTTTGTGATGAGAATGAGCCTATTTCTTTTGATGAAGCACCGAATTCAGAAAATTGGATGGCTGATATGCAATCTGAATATGATGCTATAATGAAGAATGGTACATGGTCTTTATGTGACTTTCCTCTTCACAAGAAGGCCATTGGCACTAAGTGGGTATACAAGTTGATGGTACAATTGACAGGTATAAGGCTAGGCTTGTTGAAAAGGGTTATGCACGGGAAAGAGGGAAATGACACCTTTGCACCTACATGCCGTATGATTACTGTTCGGAGCATTTGTGCACTTGCAACCCATCATGGTTGGAATGTACATCAGTTGGACATTAAAACAGCCTTTCTGAATGGTGACTTGCATGAAGAAGTGTATGTTTTTGAGCCCCGTGGCTTTGTGTAGAAAGGACATGAAAACCAGGTGTGTAGGTTAAAAAAGGCATTATATGGTTTAAAGCAAGCACTACGTGCTTGGTATGAGAACATACATGCCTATCTGATTGCACATGGTTTTGAGAATAGTCCAATTGAATCTTTGCACAATGGGAGTAGAATGATAGAGCTATGGAGTAAGCTCTTCAATCTCTACAAAATGACATGAAGTGGTCACGTACAAGGCTTGCTAATCGCCTCTTCCTTCTTGCTCCTTTTATAGCTATTCTTGGAGGGAGTTTTGAATTCGAATTCGAATGGCTCTACCTAAAAGTGATCTCCAAAGTTAGGAGATATTCCCTCAGCTCAAAAAGTCATGGGTTTTGGTAGTTAGAGCCACGAAATTGCTTTTACATCATGCATGAGGTAAGCCATCCTTTTCCTTTTTCTTTTTTTCAATTACAAGAGATAAAAATGAACTCTTTTACAAGAGGTGTTCACATGACTACTCATGTGACTTACAAATGAGGATGATGTCAAATATATCAAGCATGTAGGCTTGGGTAAAATGCACCAACAGCTCCCCCTCAAGCCTAACATGCTTGGCCTTCAAATAAGTCTTCAATTATCCTTGATTTCCTGCAAGCCAATCATCAACTTGAATCTACTTAACTTTGTACCATCAAGAGCTTTAGTCAACATGTCTGCACATTGCATATCTGTAGAGACATAGGATAGTTGAATATCCTTGCTCATTAGCTTCTCCCGTACATAATGGTAGTGGAATTCAATATGCTTGGTTCTAGCATGGTATACCGGATTAGCTGCTAGATGTAGTGAGCTTGTGTTGTCACCAAAAATATGAGGTGTTGAAGAATGAAGTCCAAGATCTGTGTACAAGACTTTAACCACATGATTTCTTGAGTTGCATTAGCCAAACCTCTATATTCTGCTTCAGTAGAAGATAATGCCACGGTTGGTTGCTTCTTCGATGACCAAGAAATGATTTTTGAACCTGCAAATGATATATACCCGGATGTGCTTCTTCTATCATCTTTAGATCCGGCCCAATCTGCATCTGAGTAGACCTTTAGCTCAATATCTGAAGTAAATGAATAAAACAAACCTTCATTCATGGTCCCCTTTAGGTACTTGAGGACTCTCTTGGCCGCTTCCATATGTGGTCTTCTCGGCTTATGCATGAACTGACTCAGTATGCTAACACTATAGCATATATCCACCCTTGTGAGTGTTGCATAGTTCAAACTTCCAACCAAGCTTTGATAGCTTGTGATGTCTTCAATTGGCTCTCCTTCATAAGCACTAAGCTTATGATTTTGCTCCATAGGTGTACCTGCACACTTGGTATTTTCCATCTTGAACTTGACGAGCATGTCATGGACATACTTCCTTTGTGTGATGTATATACCTGAATCTGTGTAGATCAACTCCAATCCAAGAAAATAAGTGAGTGGTCCGAGGTCACTTATTTTGAACTCCTCCTTCATTTGACTCTTTACCTGTTTGATTCCTTCAAGATCATTGCCTGTGATAATAATATCATCAACATACACACATAAATAGATCACTTCAGATCCATTCCTCTTTATGAACAAAGAGGTATCCGCCTTGCTAGCTTTGAATCCTTGGTCCTGCAAATAAGTCACCAATCTGAAATTCCAAGCTCTTGGATCTTGCTTCAATCCATACAAAGCTTTCTTTAGTTTGCATACATAGTTAGGATGATGTGCATCCTCATATCCAGGAGGTTGTGCCATATACACTTCCTCAGAAATCCATCCATTCAAGAAAGCATTCTTTACATCAAGTTGATAGAGATTCCAATTTCTAGATGCAGCAAGACTAATGAGAACCCTAATTGTAGGCATTTTTGCAAGAATTGGTTAAGCACACTTACTCTGTAGCAAATATCTACCTTTGTTAGGGTAGCAATGTTCAGGCTTCCAACTAGACTTTGGTAGCTCGTAATGTCTCCAACTAGTTCTCCTTCATAAGCACTTAATTTGTGATTGACCTCCATGGGAATACTTGCAACCTTCATGTCTTGCATTTGAACTTTGCAAGCATGTCCTTGATGTAATTCCTTTGTGTAAGGAACATTCCTTGATTTGTGTTGACCACTTCCAATCCAAGAAAATAAATGAGCAATCCAAGATCACTTATCTTCAATTCTTCTTTTATTTGAGCTTTAATGTTCGTGATTCCATAAACATCATCACTTGTAAGAATGATGTCATCTACATATGCACACAAGTATATAAATTTAGATTTACCTTTCTTAATGAAAAGTGAGGAATCAGCCTTGCTTAATTTGAATCTTTTATCTTGCAAGAATTTAGTCCATAGAGAGCTTTCCTGAGTTTGCATACATACTTAGGGTGTGATTCATCTACAAATCTAGGAGATTCTGCCATATAAACTTTCTTTGAAATCCAACCATTCAAGAATGCATTTTTGACATCCATCTGATAGATGTTCCAATTCCTTGAAGTAGCTACACTCATGAGAACTCTGATTGTTTGCTTCTTTTCCACAAGAGAGAAAGTCTCCTCATAATCTATGCCTTGGGTTTGATCCAAACCTTTAGCCACAAGCCTTGCTTTAAACCTATTTATTGAACCATTTGAATTTAGTTTTACTTTATAGATCCACCTAGATCCAATATTCTTTATGGATGGCTTCTTGGGAACTAGGTCCCATGTCTGATTCTTTTGGAGGGCTTCTATTTCTTCCTCTATTGCTTCTCTCCACTCTGATCTCTTGTTGGCTTCTTCAAATGTTGATGGATCCTCTGAGTTGATATCTTGAGGAATATAGATTGAATGCTTAGTGACTAAGGAGGTGTCAAATCCATACCTTTCTAGCTTCTTCTTTTCTTTAGTTGATCTCCTTATTGTTTGTTGGGAAGATTCTACAATATCTCTCAACTCCTGCATCTTCTCTTTGCCTTTATTGTTTCATGCCTTGATGTTCGTCTTTGGTTTCTTCTAATCATTATCAGAATGACTTGTATCTTCATGTAATTGATCTTTTACCTTTTGTAATGAGGGAAAGTCCTCCTCTAGGTCATATGGTAGCTTGACTTTCCTGCAATCATCCTCAAACCAAGACTTGTGCTCATCAACGACAATATCTCTGCTAACAATAAAGCCTTTACTACTTGGATTATAAAATTTGTGCCCTTTTTTTTAGATCATATCCAATGAATACACTTTTCTCTACCTTAGGATCCACTTTACCTCTGATTTGTGATGGAAGATGTGCAAACTATGCTATGCATCCAAACACACAAACTATTCCATCCAATGTCTTTGATGGGATTCTATTAATGAGATAGGTGGTTGTAGATACAGCCTCTACCCATAGAGAGTTGGGCAATTTCTTCTCATTAAGCATGGACCTTGCTGCTTCAACTATGGTCCTATTTCTTCTTTTTGCCATTCCATTCTACTCTTGAGTGTACTTGGTTTGGATCTCTCTCTCTCTCTCTCTCTTGATGCCTCTACCATGGAGATAGGCATCTAATTCGTGGGAGAAGTATTCTCCCCCTCCATCTGACCTTAGCCTCTTTAATGCTTTCAATCTTTGATTTCCAACAAGAGCAAGATATTTCTTGAAATAATTAAATACTTCATCCTTTTGATTCATAAAATATAGGATGGTCCATCTATTACAATCATAAATAAAAGATACATATTACCTAGATCCTAAAATTGATGGTTCTTTGGTAGGTCCTCAAACATCGGTGTGGAATAGCTCCAATAGGTCACCATGGATGTAACCTTTCTTCCTAAAGGGTTGTCTATGTGACTTCCCAAATTGGCAAGCACTGCATTTGTATAACATATGTTGCTTGGATATATTAGGTAGGCCAAACATTTACAACTTCTAATGTGAGACAAAAAAAAATATGAGATAGAGTTGAGGATATAAGACCTTGCAAGTGCATCCTTGGAGCACCATGTGCTCAATGTTTCTTGCTCTTCTTGTGTTGGTTGATCTTTGTTCATGAAACTTGGCATAACTTCATCTCCAACTATATAACCATATAACTTCCTTCCTTGAAGATAAGCTTCCATCCTTAACAACCAGGTTGAGTAGTTACCTCTATCCAATTTTTAAATTGATGAAGGAAATCCATCTACCATGTGCTTTGATACCACTCTTAAAGAGATGGATTTGATTTTGGAGAAGATGAAGTGATGCTGCAAAAACTTTGCGCTACACTAGAAAAATAAACTCTAGTGATATATAGTGGGCCCTTTTAGCTAGCCAAAGGATGTATTTGCAACCTATGTACCTTGGAAGATCACCCCAAAAAAGATGAATCAAAACAGCTAAGTTTGAGTTGAACCATGAGTAAAAAAATTGCTATTTTGGTTTATACACCTGTCCAAAGTTTTGAACAATTGTCTGGAGAGAGAAAAAATTAATGTAAGTACTTTTAGGGAACTCTTAGTAAACTTAGTAAGCTACCAATCATGAGTGATTTGATAAAAAATGATGAACCACATAAAGAGAAAAAAACTTAACGTCATAGCACTATCCTGATTTTCATGGGCTGTAGTAGTACTCAGACCCATGAGCAGAAAAATGATAATATCTCAAGATTCTGAAATGCAATGCTTATGAAATTTTGTATGCATATACTATCCAATAGGCAGATTCTAGAAAGCAATGAATCATGGAAAATTATGAATTACACACTCCAAATTAGCTCTGTGAAAAACACTGATCTGATGGAGTGGTGACAAAGAAGTAGAGAATGAAGCAATATAGTCTACTTCAACTGAACATAAGTCAAGATTAATAACACCAATTGCAATACAAAATTGTGATTATATAGTAGATGTATAGAGCTAACTTCAACAATTTGAGTCACTGAAAATGATGCACCAAGCTCAGAGAAAGCATCTTTGCAAGCTAATTGACAAAACTCAGAGATATGGTAGTGAAGAGTACACTTCACAAAAGCATGAAAATATGAAATCAAATGATCATGAAAATGAAATTATATTGATTGTAAACTACAATGGTCTTACTGATATATATGTGTGCCTTGAAACCACACCTTGATATGGCATAAAGCTCAGCTCATGGAGGTCTTAGAAAATGCAACTAGAAGGCCATGTATTTATAGTGATCTTTGGAGCCAAGATTTGAATTTAAATCTTCTTATAATCACTCCCCAAACTTTTTAGTGATTGATTTGATTCTCCAAATACCTTAAATCATGAATTTGTGGCTTTGTTTCTATTTTTTCACCAAGTGGACGCAACCACTTTATATTCCTTTTACTTTTACATGAAGTAAAGACAAAATGTTACAAGGGATAGTTCACAAGTGGACTCTTCAATTTCCATACATTGTCTTCACTTTAAAGCTTTGATTATGACCTTGTGAGACTCAAGCCAATAATTAGGCTTGTCATAGACTTGATCCAACAATTTCTACATCTAATTGAAGTATCTTCCAATTCTTGGAAGAGGCAATGCTAAACAAAACCCTAATAGTATGCATCTTTGCCACAGGAGAGAAGGTCTCCTCATAATCAATTCCCTGAGTTTGTGCAAAGCCTTTTGCCACAAGCCTTGCCTTATACCTCTTAATGGATCCATCTAGGTTCTCCTTCAACTTGTAAGTCCACCTTGAGCCTATCACTTTCATTCATGGAGACTTGGGAACCAACTCCCAAGTGTTATTCTCCTCAAGAGCTTCAATTTCTTCTTCCATTGCATGCCTCCATTCTGATTTCTTCTTTGCTTCCTCAAATGTTGAAGGTACCTCTTGATTTATGTCCTATGCTAGATAGATTGAATGTTTAGTGATTAGAGAAGTATCAAACCCATACCTTTCGGGTTTTCCTTTCTCCCTCATGGACCTTCTTAAGCCATGATGTGATGATTCTGCCTCTTGTCCAAGTTCCTACACTTTTTCTTTACCTTTAGACTTCCACATTTTGAGTTTTTCATACTAAGTTGCTTCATCATCTTCTTAGGTATCCAACTCTTCAAGTTTAGAAGAATTATCCTTAACAAGTTTTGGAAAATCTTCTTCAAGATCATAAGGTAGGTTGAGCTTTCTACATGAATCTTCATACCAAGAACTATTCTAATCAAATAGTACATCCTTACTCACCAAGAATCCTTTGGTTGTTGGGTTGTATAATTTGTAGCCCTTTTGATTGTTGGCATATCCAATGAATACACACCTTGGTTATTTGGGATCCATCTTGCCTCTAACCTAAGAAGGAACATGAGCCAAAGCAACACATCCAAAAATCTTACAATGATCCAAGCTTGTTCTTCTTCCATTCCAAGCCTCATATGACACCGTCAAGTGATTTTGAAGGTAACATGTTAATAAAATAAGTGGTTGTGGATATAGCTCAGCCAATAACTAATTAGGTAAGCACTTCTCATTTAGCATAGACCTTGTAGCTTGAACAATTGTCCTATTCCTTCTTTCTGCCACTCCATTTTGCTCAAGAGTGTACCTTGTAGTGATTTCTCTTTTGATTCCTCTTTCTTGAAGAAAGGAATTACTTTCATGGGAGAAGTACTCTCCCCCTCCATCTGACCTTAGCTTTTAAATGTCTTACTTGTTTGATTCTCCACAAGAGCCAAATATCTTTTGAAGCATGAAAAGACTTCATCTTTGTGCTTCATAAAATATAATAGAGTGCATCTACTGCAACCATCAATGAAGGAGACATAATGCCTTGATCCAAATATTAAAGCATCCTTGCTAGGTCTCCATACATCTGTATGAACCAAATCCAAGAAATCTCGATGCATATATCCTTTCTTCATGAATGGTAACCTATGAGACTTTCCAAATTGACATCCACTACACATATAAATCATGTGTTGTTTTGATAAGTTAGGGAGTCCAAGTACACTTTGGTCCCTACAAATTTTCTTTAATGATCTTTCACCAATATTTGCTAACCTTTTGTGCCATACTTCCAATTCTGTGAGTGTCTGACTACCATAATTAAATAGAGCAATGTTTCTAGTGTCTTTTAATTTAGATGTGAAAAATCTACGTGTCTTTTCACCTTTCGCAATTCACCTAAATCCTTAACTTGGATCTTCAACAAATGCTCCTGCTTTTGTGAACCTAACATGTAGGCCTTTTTCCACAATCTGTCCTACACTTATCAAGTTCTTTGTGATGGTAGGCACATAGAGTACCTTGCTAAGTATGTTGATATTTCCATCAAGTGCTTTCACATTTCCTATGTTTTCCACCAAATGCCTTGTATCATCACCTGTCTACACTTCATGCTTGTTCCTTGGATCTTTTAAATCTAATAGGAGTGCCACATTTCCTAGCACATGATGGGAGCAACCTGAATCTATATAGAAAACATGCTCATCAGATCTACCTTGTGGCATGGCCATATTCATGATTAGCAATGAGTCCTCTTGATTTGAGTCTTTTGCATAGTTATTGAAGTCTCTTCTTCTCCTATTGCCTCCTTGATAGTTTGAATGGTTGTAATTTTTATGATTGCCATGGTAATTCTTAAACCTTCCTCTTGAATAGCCATACCTCTATTCTAGCCTCTCTCTGATTCCTGGAATTCCTAAAGCAATTTTTAATTGTATGATTAGTTAATCCACAAATAGAGTGTGATTTAGAGTCTTGGGATCTCCCCCTACCTTGCCTTCCTCCTTTGCCTCTACCTCTACCATGTCTTCCTCTACCTGCATAGTTAGCTTGATGTGTACCTGCTTCATCATCCACTTTCTTTCATCTTCCTTTGTTTTCTTTTGACTTGCTTTTATCAATATACAATTCTAAAGATTGATTACCTTTGGAGCTTTCTCCATTCTTGATAAGCTTGGCCTCTTGAGTAAGTAGTTGTCCTATGAGTGTGTTGAAATGTGGTACATGCATATCCATGTATAGATCCATAGCTATGGTGAATGCTTCCCACTTGTCATCTACCTTCAAGCCATTGATGACTTGTCTTACAATTTTTTCTTCATCTATTACCTCTCCAATGCCTCCCAAATGATCTGCTATGTCCTTGAGCTTTGTGAAAAAATCATTCACATTTTGTTTGGTAGGTTTCTTGAGAGTTGTGAAGTCTAGCCATAGTTGATGCTTCCAGTCCTTTGTACTTGAAGAGAAGAATTCTTCAACTGCATTCCACACTTCTTGAGTTGTTTCACAACTTCTAACGTGAGGCAACAAAAAATCTGAGATAGATTTGAGGAGATAAGACCTTGCAAATGCATCCTTGGAATACCATGTGCTCAATCTTTCTTGCTCTTCTTGTGTTGGTTGACCTTTGTTCGTGAAACTTGGCATAGCTTCATCTTTAGCTATATAACCATCTAAATTCCTTCCTTGATTATAAGCTTCCATCCTTAATGACCAAGCTGAGTAGTTACATCTATCCAATTTGTCAATTGATGAAGGAAATATATCTGCCATGTTGTCCAACCTTGCTTTGATACCGCTATGAAGAGATGGATTTGGACTTGAAGAAGATGGAACAAGCTGAGTAGTTACATCTATGCAATTTGTCAATTGATGAAGGAAATATATCTGCCATGTTGTCCAACCTTGCTTTGATACCGCTATGAAGAGATGGATTTGGACTTGAAGAAGATGAAGTGGTGATGCAAAAACATTGTACTACACCAGCCAAATAAACTCTAGGCATATGTAGTGGGCCCTACCAACTTTCCAAATGATGTATCAAACACCCTATGTACCTTGGAAGATCACTCTAAAAAACATGGATCAAAATAGATAAGTTGAAGTATATTCAAGAACAAAAAACTTGTTATTTATGTTCATACACCTGTCCAATGTTTTGCACAATTCTCTGGCCACAGTAGCAATTGACTTGATTACTCTAGGGGAACTCTTAATAACTTATTAAGCTAACAATCAAGATATATTTCATAAAAAATGATCAACCACATAAGGAGAAAATTGTTTAGCAAGTTGTAGCATCACCTCGATTTTCTTGGGCTATAACATTACTCAAACCCATGAGCATGGAAATGATAATATCTGAAGATTCCAAGATCAAATACTTATGAAAGTTTGTAGGCATATATTAGACAATATGATAATTCTATCAAGCTTTGGAGCATGGAAAATGATGAAGTACACACTGAGAACTAGCTCTCAGAAGAACACTGATCTGATGGAGTGCTGACAGAGAAGTAGAGAACGAATAGATATAATCAACGTCAAATGAGCATAGATCATGATTAAAAAGAAAAATTGAAAATAAACTTTGTGGCTATATAGTAGAATTAGGGATTTAATTTTACCAACTTAAATCATTGAAAATGATGCACCAAGCACAAAGAAATCATCTCTGCAATCTGGCTGAGAAAACAGAGAGATATGGTAGTGAACTGTACACTTGCAAAAGCATGAAATTATGGACACAAATGATTATGAAAATGAATGTATATTGATTGTAAAATACAATGGACTTAGTGATACATATGTGTGCCTTGAAATCACACTCTGATATTGCATGAAACCTTGCTCATGGAGGTACAAAAAAATGGGACTAAATTGCCATGTATTTATAGTGATGGTTGGAGCCTAATTTTGAATTTGAGTCTTCCTATAATCACTTTCCAAACTTTTTAGTGATTTCTTTGATTCTCCAACTACCTTGAATCACGAATTCATGGCTTTTCCTTTTTTTCATCAAGTGGACTCAACCTCTTTAGATGCTTTCACTTTTTACATGAATTAAATACTTAAAGATTACAAGAGGGACTTCACAAGTGAACTCTACAAGGAATTGACATTTCCTTTAAATTTCTAAACCTTTTGATGACTCAAGCCATGACTTGGACTTGCCATGGACCTGTTCCAACAAATTTTTGGGATTCTTGAAACAATTCTCAGTTGTATGGTTACTCAAACCACATATAGTACATGGGGAAGAGCTTTGGAATCTCCACCTACTTTGTCTAACTCCTCTACCTCTTCCTCTTCTACCTATACCTCTTACTGCAAAATTAGCTTGGGAGGTACTAGCTTGATCATCAGATCTTTTGCATTTTCCTTTGCTATCCTTACTCTTATTATTAACAATGTATTGGGTAGAGGATTGGTTACCTTTTGAGTGTCATTGTTCTTCACAAGCTTGGATTCCTGAGTGAATAGTTGCCTCATAAGAGTATTGAAGTCAAGTACTTGCATTGATCACTTGTCTCACAATCTACTCTTGTTCAATGAATTCTCCAATGCTTCCAAGTTGTTCAAATAGGTCCTTCATTTTGGTAACATAATCAGTCACACTTTGCTTGGGCATCTTTTTGAACATGGTGAATTTAATCCAAATTTGATTTGTCCTTGCTCTAGTGCTTGAAGAGAAGAATGACGCAAGGGCATTGCATGTCTCTTGTGATGTCTTACAATTCTTAATGCGTGGAAGTAAGAAATAAAAAACTTAGTTGAGAATGTAAGACTTGGCTTAAGCATCCTTTGAGCACCATGTTGTTAACCTTTCTTGTTCTTCTTGAATAGGTTGTCCTTTGCTTCTGAGTATTGGCATCAACTCATCTCTACCTTGAAGATATTCTTCCATTCTAAGTGACAAGGCAGAGTAATTAGCTTAATCCAATTTGTCAGTAGATGATGGGAATCCATCTCCCATGTTGAGTTGATGATAGCTTTGATACCACTGTGAGGAGATGGTTGGATACACTCCAAAGATGAGGTGATGTTGCACAAATCTTGCTCTACACTTCACAATCTAGCTCCAAATTACCTTAATAGACACCTTAAGCTTCCAAAATATGCATTTGGTCCCACTATGTACCTTGGAGCATATCCTTAAATAGTTATAGCAAAATAGATAACTTTTAGAGTTGAAGGGTTCTAAAAACTTGCTATTTATGGACTAGGTTCCTCTCAAAAAATTACTTAGTGCTCACTCACTAATTACAATTGACCAAAGAGCTTTTAGAATAGCTAAATCAAGACATGAGTTAAAAATTAGAAGTTATTTCACTAATTTAGGATGCGTATATGATGAGAAATGATATTAAGAAGTTGGGGGTGTAATTCCAACTTTTTAGGAAGATGACAGTCAGTAGACATGGGTTAGTTGCAAAGAACTTATACAAGAGGTGTTCATATGTGGCCCATGAGTAATCAACCAACCATATGGAATAAACCTTTGATATTTGGTTAAGCGACAAGGCTTGCCAAATGTACCAAAAATTTGGTTCAAGATTAAGTCCACCTTTGGCATCTGCATAGAAGCTTGCCATTTCATCAAAAACCACATCTCTGATTACCTTCACCTATCATGTGAGTGGGTTTTAACATTTATATCCCTTCTTGTCAAGGGAATATCCAATGACGATACATTTTTCTGCCTTTGTATCAAGGTTTGTCCTCAACTCATTTGGAACATGCACATATGCAATACAACCAAATACTTTCATATGTGATAAGTTTAGCTTTTTACCTATGAACTTCTCTTCAGGTGTAACTTGACATACATACAAAAATCAAAGTTTTCTTTATGATGTGCATACAATAGTGTGCATAGCTTCGGCCCAATAGCAATGAGGCATATTCTTCTCACCCATCAATGCTCTTGCTATTTCTCCAATATGTCTATTTTTGTGTTCAGCAATTCCATTCATTTATGATGTGTACGTGCATGAAAATTGATGTCCAATTCCATGACTTTTTAGAAAGTTACTAAACTCATGTATTCACATCCTCCATTAGACCTTAATGTTTTAATATACTTTCCTATTTGCTTTTCAACCATAGCCTTAAAATTCTAGAAATGAGTGAACACCTCACTCTTCTCTTTCATGAAACACACCCATATTTTCCGAGTATGGTCATCAATGAAAGTAACATAAACCTGCAACCACCCATAGATGTGGTCTTTTCAGGGCCCCAAACATCTGTATGTACTATTTCTAGCACATTCTCACTAACCTGTGAACTTCTCTTTAGGTGTTACTTGATGTACAACAACAATCAAAGTTTTGTTTATGATGCATACAACAATGTGCATAGCTTTTGCCCAATGACAATGAGGCATATTCTTCTCAACCATCAAGGCTCTTGCTATTTCTCCAATATTTCTATTTTTGTGTTCAGCAATTCCACTCTTTTATGATGTGTACTTGCATGAAAACTGACGTCGAATTCCATGACTTTTTAGAAAGTTACTGAACTCATTTGACATGTATTCACCTCCTCAATTAGACCTTAATGTTTTAATATACTTTCCTATTTTCTTTTCCACCATAGCCTTAGAATTCTAGAAGTGAGTGAACACCTCACTCTTCTCTTTCATGAAATACACCCATACTTTCCGAGTATGGTCATCAATGAAAGGAACATAAAACTGCAACCACCCATAGATGTGGTCTTTTCAGGACCCCAAACATCTGTATGTACTATTTCTAGCACATTCTCACTAACATGCTTGTTATGTGGAAATGATGCTCTTGACTATTTACTAAATTGACATGCTACACATACCTTTTGCATTTTTGCAACATTGAAATTTGGTAGCCCATTGACAATCTCCTTTGAGTGCATCAATTTTAGCCTCTACAAGTTTGCATGTTCAATTCATTTGTGTCAGATCTCTATACGAGCAATAACTCTTGCAACTTTTGCAAACATGGCTGCATTCATTTAAAAAATTCTCACATTTAAGGTAAACATCATATGCACTTTGTTTCCTTTTCCATCTTGTTTGTACTCTTCTTTATATAACCCATCAACATTGAACCTGAATTCTAATTCTTGGTCAAACATTTGTCCAACAAAAAACTAGATTCTTTGTTATATTTGGAACATGCAACACATCGGCAAGATGTTTTACCTTCCTATCCTCCATAGACAATGCTATGTTTCCTATATGCTCGATATGGTGCGATGTGTCATCACCTCCTTGAACATATCCAAGAACTAGCAATTTTTGCAAATAAGTAAACTATTTTGTATGAGTATTTATGTGATTTGAAGCATGTAAATCAACATACCAGACCTTACCATTTGATTTCAAAACATTAGAAGACATCATATTCATCATATGATGTGGAACCATGAACAACTTCTCAAAATCATCTCCACTTATGGATTTATATTTGTTTTGTTGCCTTCCGTTATTTTGATTCTTCAACTGTTATTTTGATTCTTCAATTGTTATTTTGATTCTTCAACCTACAATCACATTCAAAGTGTCCAAATTTACCACAATTCCAACATCCTTTGCTTTCATTATTTGAATCATTTCTTTGGAAATTTCTACAGCCTCTTTGGCTCCTCCTACCTCAAAATTGTCCTCTACCTCTTGCCTGATTTTGATGTTGACCTTGGACTTGGTTACTATTTCCTCTTCCACTTCCAAAACCTCTATCTCTACCTCTTCCTCTGATAGAGTAGAATACCTACTCAGAACTAGGTTTTCCTTGGGAGTTTGAGTCCTCACATAGATTCTTTTCTTCAATAATCAACATGGACACCAAATCAATGAAATTCCAAATATTTTCCCTCGTCTCTATAGAGGTACTGAACTACTTATATGTAGCTCCTAAACCACAAAGCCACACTTCCACCTTATCATCGTCATCTACATTCACACCAATAGATGCAAGTGACTAAAAGATGCTTTTGATTTTCAAGGTGTAATCACTTACCAACATGTCCTTTTTCTCTAGTCTATGCATCTCGTTCTTGAGTTGCTATTTTGTGCCTTTGTATTCGTCTTATAAATGTGACCAAATTGTTCCAAGCCTCTTTCAAAGTCTTGGCATCCTATATGAGCCTAATCACACTATCCTATATGCTAAAAGATATCCAATACATTACCTTTCATGCTCCTTGATTCCATTCCTCATATGCTCTTAACTGGTCGGTAGTCGGATTCCTCTTTGGTAAATGCAGAGCATTTTTGTTCTCTCCTTTGATGTACTTCCAATAGCCTTTTCCCATCAAGATTTTTTTCATTTTAAATCTCCAAGTGTGGAAGTTGTTATTGTCCAGCTTATTGCTCATAAGATAACTCATTCCATTTGCATTTTCCATTTTTGCATCAATTCATAACATTGCAAAAACGCTACAAGCAATACTTCTCCTTGAACACTGTTGCATTATGACATGACAGTTCAATCTCAAAAAAACAGAGTTTTCGTGTGTGAATAGTACACGAAATCACTTGAAATTTTGGATCTAGAATATATGAGTGTTCTGGAATAGGATGCAAGTTTAGAATTTTTAAATTGACCTGGTTTCTTTTTCTTAGGGTTAATCAAAATCATGGTTTGTTGTAAAAGAGTTCTAAACGATTCATATTCTCCATATTGTCTCTCTCTCTCACACACACGCGCACACTCTTCATACCTCTTAGGCACTTAACACACAATTTCTTGTATCTAGTTGCTATTTCTGCCTAGATTCAGATATTGTCACTTTGTATCATATTCACACATTGAAATTTGACATTGGAATATAAGATAGTGTGGCTGAGCATCCTAACTTATCGTACACTTTGAAAATTTTTCTATTCTCTCTCTATCTATCACTCATCTCTTTTTGAGTATTAAGGTATGTATGCTAAGGTTCATGCATTGGAAGATTTTATAAACCTATGATTAATTGTTATTGAGGCCCACCGCACTTCTAAAATTTGGTATTAGAGCATACTTGACATACACCCTTAAAAAGATGAGTGACTATAGACTTGAGAATGAAGAAAAGCTTGAACAAATTTGGATTCTTGCATTCATCCATAAAAGGGGGGTGATGAACCTTCGCAAACCCTAAAAGATGCACTTGATAAAGGTTAAAAGATAATTTTCAAATATTTGTAGGGAACTTCAATTATGCTATGGTATTTCTGAAGTCTACACATTTCTTACTTAAAGGTTTTTCATATTTTGATTGGGTGGGTGATAAAGACTCAAGAAGAAGCACAAGTGGCTATAGTTTCTTTCTAGGAGATTGTCTTATCTCTTTATCCAAGAGAAAGCCTATAGTTGCTACATATTCAAGTGAAATAAAGTATAGGGCTGCCTTTATAGCTACACTTGAATGAGTTTGGTTATAGAAGATTCTGAGCTATCTTGATGTTCAAGTTCATATTCGAGTCCAAATATTTTCAGATAGTCATAGTGTTATTGCTATTGCAAAGAACCTTGTTCATCATGCTCAGACAAAGCATATGGAGGTCCAGTACCACTATATTTGGGAACATGTATCTAAGAAGCACATTGAGCTAGTCTAGATACCTACAAGTGAGAATGTTGCATATATTTTTACCAAAGCATTATCCACAAAAAGTCATAGGAAGTTTTTTAGGTTATCAAACCTTGTAACATTATCACATTGAAGAGGGGATTGTTGGAAAAAATGTCCAAATAGGTCGAAGACTCATCAACCAAACACCATATCTATTATATTTTGTAGACTCTTCACAAAAGAAAAGTCATCAATATTGTGGTCTACGATAAATGACGTGTAAACATCGCAAGTGGTGCAAGCTCAAATCCTGATATCGATAGCAACAAATTAATCTATCTTCCAGAGTTACTATGAGTAACAAGTCTATTTTTGTCTCACTTGGTCATTCACTAGTTTTTTTATTAATGTTAATCAAAATTCGGGCTTGTTGTAAAACAATTCTAAATTGTTCATATTCTCCATATTCTCTCACACACAACACACACACTCCCTCCATGCCTCTTAGGCACTTTGCACACAATTTCTTGTATCAAGTTCCTATTTCTACCTAGATTTAGATATTTTCAATTTCTATCATGTTCATACATTTTAATTTGATATTGGAATATAAGATAGTGTAGGTGAGCATCCTAGCTTATCATACACTTTGAAAATTTGTCTATTCTCTATCTATCTCTCATTAACCACTTTTTGAGTATTAAGGTGTGTATGCTAAGGTTCATGTGTTGGAAGATCTTGCAAAGTTGTGATTAATTATTATTGAGGCCCACCCCACTTCCAACATTTGGTATGAGACCATAGTCGACATGCACCCTTAACAAAATGAGTGACTATAGACTTTAGAATGAAGACAAGCTTGAACAAATTTGGATGCTTACATTCAGCCATACAAGGGGGGTGATGAACCTTCTCAAACCCTAAACAATGCATTTGATAAAGGTAAAAAGATTTATTTTTTTAATATTTGAAGGGAAATTCGAATTATGCTATAGTATTTCCGAAGCCTTCACATTTCTTACTTAAAGGTTTTTCAAATTTTGATTGGGTGCTCTTACACACATGTGAGTAGGGTGATATCCTCCACATATGTCGCATCTTCGCAAGATCGATATTCTTATTGATGGATGCTAGTAGTTCCGCTGTCCGTGGACTCCTAACTTCTTGGCTACCAACTCTGCTAACTCTTCTACATTGCTAGAGTTGGATTTTACAGTGCTTCTAGTGTCTTTTGCTTTCGTAGGACTGGGTGTACTTTTGAGATCATCTGCTAGGTTGTCCTCTAGGTCAATACATTCTTGAAGACATTCATTCAACATCTGTAGCCTCTTTACATAGACTAAATTTCGTAAAGTCCCATTCGTCAGTCCATCCAAGAATAATGATATCATTTTTTGCTCTGTGGGTCTTTCCACTACTGGGCATCTATCAACATATTGATGGAATCTTCGAGCAGCTGTTTTCACAGTTTCATTTGGGTTCTATTTGAAGCTATGGATTAAAGATGAAGAATTGTGTTTAATCCCTCTCTTAGTGAATTCCCCTATGAATTCTTGAAATAATTGGTCAATATCTCCAAATTGGTTGGGATCTAGTGGTTGGAACCATGACAAAGCCGTTCCTGTGAGAGTGAGTCCAAAGGACTCATATTGCACAAAGAAGTCATCATCCACTTGTTCAACCCGTAGCACTTGTTTAAATTCATCCATATGATTGTATGGTTCTCCCATCCCATCATAATGATTTCTGATGCACTTGGCCATATGAATCGGTCTTAATCTTCTTATGGGCTCTAGTTGTCTAGGCATTACAGGAGTTACTGGTCTGATTGGAGGCCTTCCAAGCTGCACTCCTAGAGGTGGTCTTGGCCTCATTGGTGGCCAGTATTGGTTGCCTAGTCCCGGGTGAGTTTGACTGTGTGTTTGTTGCCCCGGCATTGCGAATTGCACATAGGTGCGGTTGGGAACACTCTGATGGCTTGTGTGTCTCGACATTGCATTTTCTGCCTCTTGTTGTGTCCTAAAGGGATTCTGAGAAGTGGTTGCCTACTCTCGCTAAGGGAATACTGGAAACCCCATATAATTCAATGGAGCCCTATCAATGGCATCAACAAGCTAGTATCTTCTTTGGTTCTTGTCCCCCTCTCAAGACTCGAGTTACTAAGGATTTGCCTCTAGGAGTGGTTACCATCTCTTCAGGGTCTAGTCTTCCTAAATTTCCTTGTTCTTCCAACTCTCCTCTCTCATTGATCAGATCTAGGTATTCTATCACTACATAGATGTGACCCAACTTATCCATCTACACTCCTCCTTCATACTTGACTGCTGGTCTGGGCACAATTGTGGAATTAGTGGAAGTTAACATCTTGGCTACTGATCTATTTAAAGCATCCAAGTAGATGGGAATCTCTTAGGAATTAGTAGACACATATTGCAGAGAGGTACGGTATTCCCCCTCCACCATGGACATGAAGTTTCTCCTAGGAACAGGACCTTGCATGTCTTCTGAAGCCATGGGTATCTCCTCCTCCGAGTCACTAGAGGTGTCGGAATAGATAGAGCAGTGACTTGCCTGAGTTGCACTTCCTACCAATGAAATAACACTTATGTGGCTACTTAGCACCTTTTCTGATCTCAAGTTCATCCATCCTCCTCACTATCCCCTAATTGGCTCCTCAATTTATCCCAAATTTTTCCCTTAAAAAGGCTCAAAATGCTCTAGGCGATACCAATCTGGCGATACTTCACTAGGCAATACCACTCTTGCCACGATACGATACCACTATTTACTATGATATGATACTTTTGTAGGAGGCGATACGATACTTGGGACAGTCGACAATAGGATACCACAATCCTCACAATACGATACTATTTTCTTGACGATACGATACCAGTGAATTCACACGATATGATACTATGTGCTCAGGTGATACGATACCATGTGAATGCGCGATACGATATCGCTACACAGCATGATACGATACTAGGATCCTTGTGATATGATACTAGTGCAAGGCACGATATGATACCAAAACTTTGCACGATATGATATTAAAGTTCCTCATGATACGATATGAGGTACATGATACGATACCACGTTTGCATGCGATATGATATCGTTCAGTCGAGGATATGATACCGTGACCAAGACGATATGATACCAAGTGGACTGCGATATTATACCACTGGTAGATCGCTATCACGATACCAACTTGCCAATATGATACCAGATGTGGTATCACGATACCTCAAGTGGTATGCGACGATACGATCCTTCGCGAGTATCGCGATACTAGGGAATTTTAGTATCACGATACCAAAACTTGATCAATCGCAATACTTCAGCCAAGATCGCTCCAAACACAAGGATTTTTGTGCCCCCTATCTTATCTCTCACTTCTGTTCACCCTTGACCCTCTGTCTCTCAAAGAACCTCTCAAAACTCCCTATTCCACCCGAGATACCTAATATGTCTTTAATCATGTGTAAATGCATTTTTACCATACTTTGGATGTTAGAATCTTAATGTAGCTTACCTTGGGGATATCTTGTTTAAGTCTTGAGCTCACAAGGTAGCTCTTTGGGCTTGTAGGGTGCGATACTACTCAGATGATACCAGTCACTGTCTACAGACGATACCACTTTATGAGCAAGTGCCAGATGAACTTTTTTTTTTGTTTTTATAGTTAGTGATGCCTAAGGCCTATTCCACACTAACTTAGCATTTTTTTTGGAATTTTTCTTGATGGTTTCAACTTACTCCTACTCCACTCCTCTCCTTGACCTTACCCTTACTCCTCCTTCTATCCTTCACTCCTAACCCTAAACCTAAAAACTCATTACATACACCTCTGGGATGTGAAGTAACAAGTGCTGGAGTGTCTAACTACTTGCCACTGAACGAATTCACTTATACAAGTATGATTCCTTCACTCAAGAGCTATAACCATCACAAAGGCACCGTGGTTGAATTTGTTCCCCGCCAATGGCACCAAAAACATGTGTACCTAAGTCACGAGGCCTTAGGGACTTTTGCCAAAGAGACTAAATCTCATTTGCCACGCAAGTGCATATAGTGGTGGATTGACACATGCTTAATTATCAATCCGTAGAACCTACTCAACCAAGTGTATGAGGATATATGCGCACATGATGGAAAGTGAATTGGTTCAGCTAAAATGCATGAGAAAAAGACTGAACTACCTCTCCAACTCAATCAATCTCTGAAAGTGTCTATCATGATACCACTTACAATAATAAATACAAATGTGAATATTTCTCCTAGCTCGGAACTCCGAAAAATGGTCAGTAGCAGGTTCTTTTTAAAGCTCTCGATGAGACACATCTACAATGGTACTTTCACTAGATTCTAACACCCTTTCTTCAAGCTATGGCCAAAATGGTGAATGGTGGGAACCACCTTCACTCACTCCAAAAATCGTACTTGCTTACACACACTACAATAGCTCAAAAGTGATAGGGAGGGGTAGACAAAAATCCTACACACACATTCCAAGCATCGCACACACACAAAAGAACATGGAGAAGTTGAAAATCTACAGGAAAAAAGAAAATTCGAAAGTCTCAACTCTCCTTCTTCACAATGGCAAAAAAGTGTTTACAAAGAGTCACAAAGTGACTTATATACATGTGCCCTAAAAATGGTCCTTTCACACAAGAGAACGACACTTTATTAGCTAATCTCTAATTTCTTACTATTTTACAAGAAATATATTACAATGAGGTGGGCCTATTCATCTAGAGGACTCCTGTAGTACATTTACATAGCTTCGAGGGAATTATCTATGATTTTGAAGAAGAAATTCATGCCCATTAATTTAAAAATTTTGGGGCTCCTCTTTTGTGCCTCTTTTCTCTGCAACAACACCTTATATGTTAATCGTGCTAATGATGTACTTCTGATAATTGTGGTTTATGTTGATGACATGCTGCTCACTGGTCCTCATGAGAGGCATATTGCTGATTTTAAGGCTGATTTACGTGCCTCATTTGAGATGTCTGATTTGGGGCATTTGCATCACTATTTGGGCATTCATTTTATGCATGTTGATGGTGGAATGGATTTGTGTCAAATAAAATATATTGACACATTATTGCAACATTTTGGCCTTGAAGACTGTAAACCTATTGCCACTCCTATGGAAATAGGTTTATGACTAAGTCTTCATTATGTTGGAGATGCATTTCATGCCATTCTTTATCGACAGGTTGTTGGATGCTTGATTTAGTTATGCATTACTCGGCCAGATATTCAGTTTGTTGTTTCATAGATGAGCAGGTTTATGCATTGCCTAGGAGTCAAGCATTGGCAAGGGGTTAAGCACATCTTTTGCTACTGTAGTGGTACTTGGCCACTTGGTTTGTTTTATCCCAAGGGGGGATCACTATCGCGAGATTTGCATGCTTTTCTGACTCTGATTGGGCTGGTTGCTATGACACTCGTGTGTCCACTAGTGGCTTTTGCTTCATGCTTGGTAGCTCATGTATATCTTGGTTGAGCAAGAAGCAGCCGAGTGTGGCCACTTCCACTTCTGAGTCTGAGTATACGGTAGCTTTCACAGCGACTCTTGAGTGTGTGTGGCTTAGACGCCTTATGGCTGATTTAGGTGTTGGTTAGTCTTTTACCACCACCATCTTCATTGACAGTAAGAGCACATTGGCAGTTGCAAGGAACCCTATGTTCCATGTTTGTACTAAGCACATTGAGGTGCATTATCATTATGTAAGGGAGAGGTTCTCTGATGGGGAGATTAGCTTGGTATATGTGCCCATGTAGGAGAAAATTGCAGACCTTTTCACAAAGGCTCTGCTTAGGGAGAGGATTGAAGCTTTCCACAAAGCTTTGGGCTTACTTCCTATTGTGGAGTGATTTCCACATAGCTTCGCACTTCCTTATACATGAATGCCAGCTACTTGTTCATCGCATCACTCCCAAGGGGGATTTGTTGATATATTTAAGTAGTGATGTGTGTGAACACTCTAGGATCATCAGGCCACCTTTTTCCTTCTTTAAGAGGTTTTTTCCTCTGGCTTGAATATATCCCTATTGCCCTAATGGGCTACGTATCTTTGTACATTCTCTAGTAATACATTCAGTATTGTGTGTTGTGCTCCAAGCTTCTTCTTCCTTGTGATGCTCACGTGCTTCCGTAGATGTCTAACTCCAACACTCTAATGGAAAAGTCTCTATTGCATGTATTTATAGCTTTTTATTATGTCCAAATAAAGAGTTGCACAATAGTCAAGACAATACATAGCATTGGGTGCAATCTCCTCCCATGCCCTCTATTGGACAAGTCTCTAATGCATGTATTTATAGCTTTTTACTATTTGAAAATTAGGCATGTGAGTAAAATGTTGCTCACTTTTAGAGAGAGCCTTAAGTTTTATTTACAAAAATGCTATGAACGTTAGTAATTTAGCATGTAGGAGCAAAGGTCTCATCAAAATCAATGCATCTTTCCTAAGCATAACACTTAGTGCCAATGACCTTCTTTCTAGGAGGCAAGTCACATAAAGACCAGGTACCATTCTTCATTATAGCATCATATTCAGATTCCATAGCAACCATCCAATTTTTTTATTTTTGTGCTTCATCAAATGAAACATGCTTATTCTCATTGGAGAGACAAGAGACAAGCATATAATAGCAATATCATGTAAAATAAGCACTCTCCGATCCATAATGGGTATGATATTATAAAGGTGCACCTAATTTGCTATCATCCAAAGTTTGCACTAGCCATTTTCACATAGTTTTTGCCTCCTCAATATTAGCTCTCTCGTCAACAAGTGAATCATGTAAATTTGCATTAAAAATGGAATGATGTGCATCATGACATGAAACCTATAAAGGTTGAGAATTTGCCTCATTAGCACTAGCACTAGACTCTCCACCTATAAAAAGAAGCAACAAAGTGTCATACACATCTTTGGATCTAAGTGATGTCTCCTTAGTACATGAAAGTAATGGATGAATAGAATCTTCCACAAAAACATCACAACTAATCAAAATGCGGTTAGTCTATGGATGAGACAAATGATAGCCTTTGCTTTCAAAATTGTACCCAACAAATATACATTTCATGGCTTTATCATCCAATTTCCTACATTGTTGTTCTGGGACTAATGCATATGCCACAGGCAAAAATAGTCAGGTGAGCAATAGATGGCTTACAACCATGCCAAGCCTCATATGGAGTGATAGATTGCAATGCTTTAGTGGGACACCTGTTAACTATATATGTTGCACGCATGTCACTCTAGCACAATGGAAAGTACCAACATGAGGAGGTCCACCTCATAAATGTCAATCCACAAAGACTTGAGGGACTGGTATGAAGACCATGAGCAAGTCAAGGCACAAGTGTGTGAGTGAGAAGCACACTAGCATGCACACACTTACACATGCACACAATGTAAGAGCAACGAGTGGAACAATGGAAAACTTCTATTACAAATGAAATCTCTTACAAAGGCTGAAATCTCTAATAGGCTAACCCCAAAAATGAGCGCTCTGTCTCTTTTTGTAGTTTTTTTACTAGTTTTGGCCCTATCCAGACCTACTGTCTAGCCTAGTTAAAAATTAGGTTCTAGGGTTTACTTGAGAGCTCAAATAGAGTCTAAAAATTATGAAAATTGGTATACAAATACTTATAATAGTCCTAAACAAAATGGAGTTGAAAAAGTATGAAATGATATTTATAATGTTTCTACTAATAAAAATCACTATTTTTATGGGGATTTCTTCTTGAAATTTGACATGTGCATCTTGGAGCTCCCTACCTTCTCCCTCTCCTGGTGTTTCCACTTCTTTAATGTGCTCCCATGCTTTGTGCTTGACCTTGAGTGTCCAAAATACATAATAGCTTCAAGCCAAAAACTATGTGGTAAAGCTAGTATCTTGACCATACACCTCGCCATCTCCATGAGTGATGTGTTCTTCGTTTTAGCAACTCCATTCTGTTGAGGTGTATGTGACACTCCACACTAATGTTTTATCCCACGTTCATTTAAAAATGCATTAAAATCAGAAGACAAACATTCCCCAATCGATCACAATGGAGGGTGCCCAATTTACATGTGAACAAATTGTCAACCAAAATCAGAAAGTGTTTGAATCATATATGCTTCTGACTTTGATTTCAATGGATATACCCATGCATGCCTAGAAAAATCATCGATGAAATTCATGAAGTAAATGTAGTTCCTAAAGGAAGGTATTTGCATAGGACCACAAACATCACTATGTATAAGCTATAGTTTCTGAGTGGCTAGAACTAAACCATCTTTTAGAAAGGAGGAACACTTCATATTGCCCAAAATACAGCCTTCACAAAAATGTTTATGAGGTGCATCAATTTTGGGCAAAGAGGACACCATTTTAGATTTCTATAGGTGTAGCAAACTAGCAAAATTCAGATGACTAGAGCATGCATACTAAAGCTTTGCATCTAAAATCGCCTACAAATCATGTATTTCACATGCTAAATCATTCACAAATTTTTCATAGTCTATGAGCTTATACAGCCCACGACATAAAATGCCAAAAGCAATAGTGACATCGCGATTTGACAAATCATGAACTGCACATCAATTATCAACAAATTTCACAACCAATCCAATATTGGCTAATGCTCAAACTGATAACAAATTCTTCTTGATCCTTGGCACAAATAAAGCATTTGAGAATGTAAAAGAGCTACGATCTACAATAGTAAAAATGCTCTTATCAACTCCCATGATAGGATAAGAGGAGTTGTTGGTGCATGTGACAATATTCCCTGTAGGGGTAGGCTCGATGAAGTGAAGAACTATGCTGCAAGGTAATATGTTTGGTTGCCCCACTATCGAAGTGTTGAACATCTAAGTCTACCACAGACATATATTGTTCATGAGAAGATGCATCATAATTGCAAACAGTGATAAATGGTCATTCTTCATTCTGCACAATATTAGCAGCCTCTATTTTGGGTATAGAGACCTCTACAACAACCATTTGTAGCCTCTTTCTTCCTTGCCTCTTTAGCAGCCAGTTTTGGACAAATCTTTAGGACATGATCATTTCCTTTAAAGTATTTGTGAAACAATTTCTGCCTTTCTATTTTCTTATCATCTCTGTCTTTTGTCTTTGATTGTGCACAATTAGCAAATTTTTGCTTACTACTACAAGAGCTCCATTTACATTTGCCCCTCTCACTAGCTAGAAAATCTTGATCTGCAACATGCATAATGGATAGACATGTTCTACCTAGACTGACCTTCCTGCATGAGAATAGAGACTAACTTCTCAGATGTTAAGGCATTTGGATTGCCTTTCATCATCGATCGAAGAGTAGAAGCAAAACTCTTATTTGAATATGGTGAACCATTTAGAATAGTCTGCACAAGTGAATTGTCAAGCAAGACTTGATCAATAGAAATGAGTTGCTCCTTCAAATATTTTACCTTTGTCAAAAAACTATCCATGGAATCTCCTTCATTCATGTGCTCACTCTCCAACTATTTTCAGAGGTAAGCAACAGGAGCCTCGTTCCTTACCTAGTATAAAGTGGTAAGTGTATCCCAAGCATTCTTTGTTGTTCTACAAGAGCAAATGTGAGGAATAATGGCACATTAGACAAACAAGGCTATCAATGCATGTGCCTGAGCATCTTTGCCATCCCAAAAAATTTTCTCTAGAGTAGATGTAGTAAGAACCGTTGCACGAACAGGAACCTGAAGAATATCACCATCTTTAATACCATCTGCATCACCTTTAGAAACTATGTTTGCATGTGAAATAAGACGTTTTTCAACATCTTGCACAATATTCTGTGGTCCTTTTACAACTAATACATGATGCATCATATAAGCCCATAATGGATAGTTGTTACCATCCAACATATCCTCAATAGCCAACATACGAAACACATTACTGCTTTCAACCATGGCCATTGACTCAAATATCGTGATGCAAAAACATGATTGCATCTCAAAAAGTTGAAGAGAATTAGCCTACAAGATCTACTAAACTTGTAGAAAAACTCGATATGCTTATACTGGCAAACCAAAACATATATATATCTTTGGCAAAAAAAGGAAAATTTGCCTACATAGGCTCTATGGCAATGAGTTTGGAGGCCAAAACGAGATCAGATCACAATTTTGACTACAGATAATGAAGCTATTTTGAACTCCTAATCGTCTTGTGTATGCTCACTGAATTTTGTGTGATTTTGAGACTATGACCAGAGGGGTGTCAACGATGCCCTAGATAAAACAGTGACCTCCTTTGATACCGATTATTGGAGTTTGAGGTCTACAGAAGCACACAAATAGGACAAGGAAGAAGAAGAAGAAGTTTGGAGCACAACACACAATAATGAATGTATTACCAAGAGAATGTACAAGGATTCATAGCCCATTAGGGTAATAGGCGTATATACAAGAGAGGGGAAAGAACCTCCTAAAGAGGGAAAACAGTGCCCCGACGGTCCTAATGTGTTCACACACATCACTACCTAAATATATCGACAATTCCAAATGGAGAAGAACTAGGCTTTATAATTGCTTTTCGAAATAAATCCTTAAATTTTTTTTAATTTCCTTTTAGTGAAAAGTTTCATGCCTATAAGCTGATTTATGAGGAGGAGAACAACGAATAATTAAATATATATTATGGTCAAAGGTATTATGGTCAAAGGATCTGCAACATAGTAATAGTGTAGAAGGATAATTGGACATAAAACAAGAAGTCATAAAAGGTTTATGTGCATCAAAAAGTGTGTGAGTATCATCACTTATGACATTTACAAAAACGATGCATGAGTTCTAACCTTTAGTCAATGCATGTTTTACTTCATTGTGACTAATTAATGAGAAAATTTGGAAGGTACAAAAAGAAATGAGTTGCTCCTTAAATTCAAAATTAAATGTATACATATGATAGTCAATATATGGGTTATAACGATGTGAAAAAGGCAAACCAATATAACATCCTAAGGCTGCAAAGGGACAATTAAAAAGGTTCATGCATCTACATATGAACATATGCAAATTGTAATGCCGTGCACTTCACTTGTTACACTATGACGACTTCCTTGAAACACATCCTTCGCTTTATACAAGGAAGGAAATGAATTTAATTTGAGTTCTAGCACTAAGGTATATGAGATGAAATCACAAGAACAACCATCATCATGTGAAATATTAACTATTTTATTAGTAATAGTGTGATTTGACAAACTCATCCTCTAATGATGCATACTCTTATAAAACAGTGCATATTCTAATTGCATCCAACTTTCATGAGTGCCAAGAGGAAAGTGCTTTTCTTGCTTAGTTTTCATGGTTTCATCATTGCTCTGCCTTGGTCTCAATTGTCGCTGAAGTATTCTAATTTGCTTCGAATCATGGATTAGCTTTTGACGCGTTGGCTTTACTCTATTGTGTTCAATCTGATGTTTCATTCTTTGGTTGTTTCATATTACATGCCCTTGTGGGTTGCGACTGTTCTTGATCCTCAGATTCCTCTTTCTTGAATGATGTTTATTTCTCATAGTTGATTGCTAGTTTCACTTTTCTTCTTTCTTCGTTACTATATTTTATCCTTGTGTTTGTAGAATCTTTGTGCATCCCTAAGCTTCTTAGGTATCCACACTTGATGTTGCTTTAACACTTGAATCTTGGGGGCTTAATAGTCTTCCCTATAATACAGTTGTTCTGATCCACTTGCTTAGCTTGTGCATTGGTTGTTTGTCCATACTTTGAGACTCCACTCTTTGGAATCCATATCGACTTTGTTTGAGTTGTTGTTTTGACTTTGGAAGTCCATGGCATCTTCCTTCTTTATTCCCTTGTATTCCTCACCTCTATCGTACTTATTGCCTCACCCAATATCTCAATTGGGATTCTTAGACCTTGGGCGGAGTTTGATGGAGGTTGATGATTACAAAGAAATGTGTTCATGGCTAGATGTGCAATGGGCACAGTGATGCAAGGAGAAACATGTTGGGGAATAGATTGATGGCAATATTTGAGGTTAGTTTCATGGAAGAACTCATACAAGAGATAGTCTCGACATAATACAATGAAGGTTTTTTGTGGGCTAAACAAGAGGGGAAAGGAGGATATGGAGAGAGAGAAAGAAGAAGAAGAAGAAGAAGAACAGATACACACACTTGCATAGGAGTCTCAAAACCCACATAATGATCTTTTGAGGAAATTATCTATAGAGGATAACTTCTTTCCAATTTCTAGTTCCAATTCTTGTCTTACTCCTTCTTCTAGTCTTATTTAGTCTCCTATTTTAAAAATCCCTCTTGTCATGACCGTTTGTACAAGATCATATCCGATTATTTATTGTACCTAGTTGATATCGCTTAAGTGAGTTCTTGTTATTCAAATGTCTTGTTTCATATCCACGATCCAGGGTTGTGGGATCTCTTGTACCTTATCTAGTCCGACTATCCAAACGTATTAGTCCCACATTGTGGGAATTTTTGTAATAGTCCTATATTCTTGTATTATTTTCCCTATGTGGATAATTTTGCAACAAGAAAACATGTTTTTGAAAACTTGTTCAAGTCTAGACAGAGGGCATAGTCTAGTGCTCCCCTAATAACTCATGGAGACAAAAAACAATAGAAGGTCCCATAGAAATTAGAGATGAAGTCAATGGGGGTAAATGTTTCACTATGTTTGGCATATTCCATCTAAAATAGAACATAGCTGCCTTTTAAGGATAATATTAAATAATAGAATTTCCTTAAAATTAAATATAGAATTTAGAAAACCCAAAATTCTCTAATATTGGAAATATGTTCATGTTTTTTCTTTGCAAGGCTCCTATAAGGATCTCAGCCATAAAGGCATTTCCACAAGGAAAAGAGAACAACAAAAGGCATTTCCACAAGGAAAAGATAACAAACCAAGCTATCATCTAGAGTTGGTGCATGTTGACTTGTGTGGAAAATAGCCTACATAAGCCTTAGGCAGATCTTCCAACTTTATATTACTCATCAATAACTATAGCAAGAAGATGTGGGTGTCCTTAATTTGTGATAAGGTTCAAGCTTTTGGTAAGTTTAAAGAATGGCCTCGGCTTCTTAAAATTAAAACACAGAAGAAGATGAAGAAATTGAGGAAAGAGGATGGTGAATTTACATCAAGAGAGTTTGAAGATTTCAAGAAGAGTAAAGCAATCAAAGACCAACTCACAATTTTGCATAAACCTCAACAAAATGGTGATGTAGAACACCATGGAGATGGCAAGGTGCATGTTGAAGGGAAAGGGCTTTCCAGATCGATTTGGGTTGAGGTTGTTAAGACTCATATATCTACCTTGAATCAAAGTTACACTAGGGAGCTTGATGGAAAGACTCCAAAAGAGGCCTGCACTAGTAAAATCCATTTGTTTGCCATTTCCATATATTTGGAAGTGAATGTTATGTACATGTTCCAATTAGGGAGAGAATCAAGCTTCAACTAAAAAGCATCAAAGGTATCTTCTTATGGTAGAACTAGGATAAGAAGACTTATAAGCTTTATGAGCTTGAGGATAAGAAGATGATGGAAAGTCACAATGTGATGTTTAAGGAGGATTAGCCACATGCAGTGGAGGAGGAAAAAAGAGCTTCCACTTTATCATCACACAAAGGTGCAATCCACATGAACCAAGACAAAGATCTATCTCTTCTACACAAGAGAAGGAAGAATCATATTGAGATGATAATTTTAAATCAATAGAACAAATTGCACATGGAGCAAGGTGATCACAATAATAGAGGAGAGACAGGTAAGCACCTATATTGTAAATACATCCTTACTAGTTGAGCTCATTCAAGAACAAGAAAAGGAACCAAAAACTATGGAAGAGGCACCCCATGAGCCCAATTGGAGGGCTTCCTTGCAAAAAGAATATGATAATATCATGAAGAATAGAACTTGGGAGCAAGTGGATCGACCAGATCCTATCCCATTATTTATTGTACCTAGTTGATATTCCTTAAGTGAGTTCTTATAATTCAAATATCTTGTTTCATATCTATGATCTAGGGTTGTGGGATCTCTTGTATCTTATTTAGTCCAACTATTCATACCTATTAGTCTCGGGTTGTGGGACTTTTTGTAACAATTCTATATTCTTGTATTATTTTCCCTATGTGGATGATCTTGCAACAAAAAACATGTTTTTGAAACCTTGTTCAAGTCTAGTTAGAGGGCATGGTCTAGTGCTCCCCTAATAACTCATGGAGACAAAAAGCAGATCATAGAATCTCTCATAGAAATTAGAGATGAAGTTAGTGGGGTTAAATGTTTCACTATGTTTGGCATATTCCATTTAAAACAAAACATAGCTTCCTTTTAAGGCTAATATTAATTAATAGAATTTAGACAACCCAAAATTCTCTAATATTGGAAATATGTTCATGTTTTTTCTTTGCAAGGCTCCTATAAGGATCTCAACCATAAATTTATGTAGTGCATGGCTAGCAAGAGGTTATCGAAAATATTCTTCATGAGGGATGCAAAGGTTTTCATTCTCAACCTTTTACATATAGGGAGATTATACTTGATGAGTATTAAGGCGTTGACACCACCTTATGGTGTGTCCCGAGAGAGTACAATATACATTATATATTGTATTTCTAGCATGAAAGTAAGTAGTTGAGTTTTAAATCCGTAAATGTGATATATCGAAGGCCTTGAATCACAATCATAAGCAATCAGCCCCATATGTTTTGCAGGAGATAAAATAGATCCCTAAATTTAGCATTCATGATTATGAAGAGAAATATAAGCCAGTAGTTGGAAAACTAGGCTGATCTCTTTGTCTTCTTCTATGAGATTATCTACAGTATAAAACTCCATCTAATACATGGGGTTTCTCTATCCCTTGTGCGAAACATTGTGCTTTTCTCCCTCACTCAGTAGGGAAAAACATGAACCCTAGTCCATGGGCCTTTTGGATTAACAAGTGATTTGGGATGGACCAATGAAAAGAGGGTGGTGGGCACAGTCTAGTCACTTAACCATATATGCTAAGGATAGCCTTCCATGGTTTTCCTATGGTCAAAGAGGAAAAAACCTCCTTGAAATCATTGTTTTAGTTGATTGAATGGGTTTGAAAGGCTTGGGAATGAATTAGAGACCTTGGATTGATTCAATGATCTAGAGGCTGAGGTTGAGTGGCAAAAGTCAAGGCATCTTTAAATATGGCCCCTTGGAATTGTTTGATTGTCAATGGTTAAGATGTATTGATTCCTAAAAAATGTGCCAATGCATAATAGCCATTGGATCTCTCCTTTAATTAGATGTCTTTTCTATTGTATTTGGCCCATTTTGAGTGCCTACAATTATGGTCATTGGATCTTAGGAGGACCTAATGGCTGAGGAACAACCCCCAAAAGGAAGAAGCAGCTTTGGATCTCCACCATTAGATGAGCGGCTCGTCGGATGACTCATGGAAGCTTCGAAAATGATCTTAGCCCCAAATCTAGTTTGCCATTGGATTTTTCAAGATCAAAGGGCTAGAAGAACATGCTAAAAAAGCATGCTTGAGATCATCATTACCTCCACGAATTGTCAGAGGCTCTCTCTAGATTTCATCAATTTTAACCTTAGCTGTTAGATTCAAGCATCTAACGACCAAAATATTTTCCATTTTTAAATTTCAACATAAAATGCTAACAAATATTATACCATTAGTGATTCTTTAAGATCTTAGCTTTTTTATTCCTAAAAATATAAGAATCCTTACAAGAACCGTGCAAGATTCAATATTTTCAGAAAGCAGTTTTTGTATGACTTTCATTCCCTCATATTTTTTTTTTTCTAATATTATCGTACGTTTCTGCAGTATTTTCGAAAAACTATGTTCCTACGACTTTGTTTCTCTCGAAAAAGCCGAATTTGGTATCACAAAAACTCATATTATCACGTTGTTCAATAAAAAGTCAGCAGGCTGCCTCTCAGAGAGAATGAGCCATGGAGCTCAATTCATTTTTGCAGAGTCTCGACAGAAAATGGTCGCCCCAAATCTCTCTCTCTCTCTCTCTCTCACACACACACACACACAGAGCGAACAAACATACAAAGAGCTTCGTCCCTATCGGACATGTCATGGATGATTCAGAATTTCAGAGTCCGCTCTGAGTTCCATGTTTGAAACGCATGGTGATGGTAGCTTATAGCATTTGCTCATCGTCCACGGCCAACGTCCGCCATTCCTTTCTGATGTGAGGGCCTGCAAACTGGTCGGCCTTGAACGAGATGGACTAGTACAGCATGTAGGTAGGAGAGGCATTGAAACGTCTAACAAATTGTGCTCAACTCCAAGATCAACTTGGAAAAACCTTGGATTGGATATGATAGAAGCAAAACATGCTGAGTTTGAAAATTGGGAAATGTGATGTTTCATTGTAAATGATAATGGATCCCACTGAATGATAAAGGATGCCTGATTAAAGGTGGTCTAGTCTTTAGAAGATGCGAAAGGATACAAAAATGGAATTCAAGACCATAGGAAATGATTGGAGAACATTGGGAGAAAAAAGAACATCGAAAGATAAAGACGTAGTTCTACATATTCAAGAAAGTCCTCACTATTATGGGGCAGTAATAAGATGATAGAGTTTAAGGTTCTAGAAAGAAAAAAAGATGTACCTACTTAAACTAGCTGAATACGCTTGGTTGTATTCAAAAGATGGAAAATGGAACAAAGCGATATTTACCCCAGACAAGGCTATCCTCTATTCTCTTAAAGAACATGTATTCTTTTCAATAGAATGCCTATTAAACTTTAGACTTTACAATTTCTTTGGGCAAATATGAGGAAAAGAATCATAAGGTCTTTTCTGAGTTGAGCTCAGAAAGTGAGGAGCTTGCTTAACATCAAGCCTATTCAACTATAAAGCCTTGCTAGAATGATGTTGAAAAGATTGTTATTTTAATTATTTGGATGATGAAGATGCGATTAAATAATTCTCACTAAGTTCCTATAAGGGTTTGGCATATGATGCCAATACAAAGGTATCTTTGCTTGCAAGACCTTGGAACTAAAATCAAAGAAATCTTGAATTATTTAATTCCATTCAATAGATAGAAGATCTACCAAGAAGGTATCTTTATGGATTTATAAGTATTGTTCCTCAATTAGTATGAGGATTCAAAGGAATTAATTAATTAAGAAATTATTTCTTCCTCTTTGCAAAGCATTGGGGACGTTTAGGGTAAGCATATTTAACTATCTATAGTCTGAGCCAAAGTTGATTCTAGATAGTTAGCACTAGTATTCTTTGAAGACCTTCTAAGTTAAGATGAGCAAGGAACTTGGGTAGAGACCTAGACTAATAAGCAATTCAACTTCCTAAAAGATGTAATTTTAGTCTTTGCATCGAGGAAGCCTTGATGATCAAAGATTTTCTAGAAGGATTAAAGCATTCAAGAATAATGAAATATTCTAAGGGTTAATGTAGGTAAAATCAAGCAACATCTTGACAAGGGCCCACTATTAGGGAATGAGATTTCAAAATTTGGTATATTATCTATCACACAAAATACTTGAACATTATTGTTGAATGATTGATACAAGTCTTTCTTACTTGCCAAAAAATGGGAAGATAGTACTTATCCTCATTTTATTGAGCATGTTTAGTTAGGGACTCAATAAAACACTTTGCAAAGTTCATACCTTTTGGTAGTTCCTACAAATAAAAATAAAGTGCATTTTTGTTTGAAAAGGACTATAGAAGAGTAATTTTAGTAAAGAGCATTTGAAGATTCCTATCCTTTCTGTTGAAAGTAGCATGAATGGTACCTCTATGGATTCAAAAATAGTTTTGAGACCTGCCATCAAGTATGAAGGAGGAGTTTATATGGACAAGTTGGGTCACATATATGTAGTGACTTAAAATGCTAACCAGATCAATGACAGAGGGGAACTAGAAAAGCAAGGAACTTCCGAAAGACCTCATAATGGAGACACTGTGACTACCCCAAGGGGCAAGCTCGTAGTGACTCAAGTCTTGAGAGGGGATCTAATACCTCAAGATGATCATTTGATGGATGTGTCTTTGATCCATGGGTCAGATCTACGACATATTATACCCACGATCAGGTTTTGTAGAGCCTCTCAATAGGCTTGATTGGGATTAGAGAATCTCTATTAGAGCAGAAACCCTACTAGGAAAGCTCATCTAAGGAGACGGCTAAACTCAAGGATGAAAGTTGGCGAATCAGTTTTGACACATATTTTGAAGCTTCAAGATTTACGTGATTATTTACTCAATTTCCATTAGGGGAAAAATGAACCCTGCATGGGCCTTTTAGATGAAGGAGTGATTACTGATGGACCAATGAGAAGAGGGTGGTGGACACAGTTTAGTCCCTTAATCACCTAGGCTAGGCATAGGCTTCCCTAGTTTTTTGGTGGTCAATGGTGGTATGAATGACTCAAAACCATGAGTTCTTTTCCAAAAGTGGTTTGATAGTGCAAAATTTTCAATCATAGCCCTTGATGAACTCAAAGATCCAAAGGCTTGTATCAAAATGTCAGAAAAAATTCAAACATACAATTTGATCCATTGGATTTGCCGAAGATCTAATGGTTTAAATTCAAACGCATGATGAAATGCACCTTCAAATATATCCCATTGGATAGATCTAGATATCAATAACTGAGACTGATTTTTTTGAATTTAGGGCCACTTTTATTGCCATCCCTTAGATCCTTGCTTGATCGAATGGTTGATAAACCATATCCTTTTTGAACCATTAGATCTATCATTCATCGGACGGTGTAGAATAAAACCTGCCATGAAATTGTGTTCGGTAGTTTGTCCTTTTCTGCTAGTCCACACTCAACCCATACCTCATTCAATGTTTCCTATTTTGTCCTCTTTTGATAGAGAGACCCTCAATGATTTTGCATGTGCAAAATGTAGATTTTCTATGGGCCTTAGATGTGCCATGATCCAATGGCTATAAATAAATCCCATAAGAAAGGACTCCACCATGCGATGGCTTCCTTTGGATCATCCAAAAATCGAATGACAGAAGATTCTCATAAAAAATAGATCAATGGGATTTGTGGCAGACGCTTGGATGAAAATGCATCTAATGGTCCGAATTGATCTCAGTCACCTCTCTCTGTCTCTCTACTGTGCTCTCCCACACAATCTCTCTCCCACACAATCTCTCACTACTATGCTCCTCAAACTCCCACGTGGGAATATCAAATGGATCCTCATCTCCACTAAAACAAATCCCATCCACTCATTATCTAGATCCGACGGCTTCAAAGTCTTGGCACGTAGCCTTCACATCATATTCATTTTAAATGACTTTTTAAATGGTATGAACCACTAGTGGTTTTATAACGACACAAAATCAAGGTAGGAAATAATGTAAGTTGTCTTATAGAGGGAAAATGTATGATTTCTTTCATTAAATCTAATGGGGATATTAGAAATATTTCAAAGTTCTTGTATTCTCCAAAAAAAAGATCCAGTAGATTCTTTAACTTATCAAGGTCATGAAGGACCTTTTAACAAGACAAGAGCTAAGGTTATGGATAACATTGTTAGGATGTCAGTAAGGAGGCGCAACCTAAATGATTTGTTTGCTCTTAGAACCATAGCCTGAGAATCATGTATTGCACATGCTAAATCATTCATAGATTTTTCATAGTCTATGAGCTTGTACAAACCACAACATAAAATGCCCGAAACAATAATACATTACCACTTGACATATCATAAATTGTACATCTATCAACAACAAATTTCACAACCAAGCTAATCTTGGCTAAAGCTAAAATTGATAACAGATTCTTTTTTATCCCTATCACAAATAAACATCTGACAATGTAAAAGAACTACCATCAACAATAGTCAAAATGATCTTACCCACTCCCATGATAGGATAAGAGGAGTTGTTGGCATATGTGATAGTATTCCCTATAGGGGCAAGCTCAAGTGAAGAAACTACATTGTGAGGTAATATGTTTGGTTGCCCCACTATCAAAGTACCAAATGTCTAAGTCTACTGCAGACATACACTATTCATGAGAAGATGGGTCATAAATGCAAACACTGGTAAATGCCCATTCTTATATATGCACAAGATTAGCAGACACTGTTTTGGGTGTAGAGGCCTCTACACAACCATTCCATCCTCTCTCTTCCTTGCCTCTTTAGCAACCAGCTTGGAGAACTTTTTATCACAGAGAGTAGATGTTATGCATTCCTTGGTGAGCATCATTTTTAGTTGCATCATTTTCAGTTGTGGTTGGGATAGTTTATGCTTATTAGAGGTGCTAGGATTGGGCACAGATATCCACTGCAAGTACTTCATGCGAGAGATAGTCTCCTCTCAGTGGGAGTTCAACCTTATGAGCGCAGTGAGACTCCTCATTTCTCATTTTGTCTACCTACACATAGATCTATTGACATTCATGATGCACATGTATGTCAAGATTCAGATGCTCTAATGGATGCACATGTAGAGCATGTTTGGATGCTCATGATGCTTATATAGAGCATGATTTTATTGATCTATATAGGTTGAGATGTGGACTCTTCCTATACATTAGTATATAGTCCTACATCATTCTTTGTATATTTTCCCACTTATGGTCACATTGACTCTTAAGTGGGAGATTGTTGGGGATATAAGGGTCATGTGACATTACCCCTATATTCATATATATACATCATTTATAGAGCAGTGCCTCAATGGAGATCATTATTTGAGTTTCAAGGCTCCCACACATATATGCACATCTCTCCTCTCCTCTCTCTCCTTCCATCTTCTCCTTGATCCTCTTGTTCTGCACACCAAAGCCCTTCAAATGGTTCATCAATAGGAGTAGGTGGAGCATAGGCAAGAGCAGTAATGATGCCGATCATCCCAATGTTGTAGGTAACACCATCCTTCACGAAAGATAAACTTGATGTTACGAACTACACCTTGTGGAAGTTTGAGATCACTTCTATCCTTCATTTATATGAGCTTCGAGAGACTATTCTTGGGACTGATCATGAGCCCCAAGAAACATATGATCGAATTAATCCTGGTTGAATGCTTTTATTATGAATTATGGAATGTATTGAATAAGGAATTATTGGAGTGTTAATTTATTAATGTGATTTGTTGTTTTGATATAAGAGCTCAAGGTTTGTGAGGGTGTGAAAGGCATGAAAGGGCATGGACATTTTTAATATGTCATGACATCAATAATCAAATTTATATTTTATATAATTTGTAAATAAACTCTTGTAGAGGGTTCTATTTTTAGAAAAAAATAATAAAAATAGTGTTTAGGATAAGGATCATTGTAGATCATGATTTCTATTGATAAAAATAAAGGCTCTCCACAAACGAGAGCAAATTTTACTTTGATGCTTGCTTTTCAAAGCTACCTCATTATAACTACTATTTTTTTTGACACAATGAGAAATCCTATAAATACATACATTGTATGGACCTGTCGAAATAGACTGCATGGAGGGAGGGGGGGGATTGCACTCAATCCTGTGTTCTATCTTATCTCTTTGCATATCCATTTTTCAGTGTGTTTTTCAATACTCATTTCTTCTCTGTGCATGTGCATTAAGATCCTAGCAACAATGGTATCAAATCACTACATGCATAACTATGGAGGGGCCTGTTTTTGTTTGTTTTTGCATTTGATATTTGTTTTTCTATCCATTTTCCAATTCCAATTTCGATTCTAATCCATGTCTCTGTCCATGTTTCAGTTTCAGTTTTAGTTATGGTTCCAGTTCCTGTTTTTGTTCCAGTGGCATTGTCTAAGGCATAAAACTTAGGCATAACTTTGGCATCTTTGGCTTCTCTGGCACCCATGGCACTCTTGGTGACTATTGGCAGCCATTGGCTATGCGCGAACAACTTTTAATTAAGGAGTGGCAATAAGGAGTTTTTTGTACAAAGGAGGGGGGATTTGAACCCACAACCTCAATCTCACAGCTCAAGTGTTTTACCACTACACTATCTCTTTGTTTTGTCAATCTACTTCTCTTTTCTTATATTAAAAACAACTTGCATCTCTCACTTACATGTTCAATTCCCAAGAACCACCCTTCCTTTTTCCCTTTGAATTAAAGAAATCTCAAAATTGTTTTTACATATCCAACAAGAGGGTTTCTTTGTCTACATATTCATGGATCCTAGAAATACCATGGAGGATTTAGGTGAGTCACCTCTACCCAAGGTACTGCTTGAGCAACAATTGGAGCTCTTTTGACACGAACTTTGAGGCTCCCAAAAAGAGATCCGATAATACAACGAAGTACTTCAAAAGTTGCAATCTGACAAAGTTAACCTTGCAAGGGTGGTGAAAGCTATCGCCTCTTTCCAAACTGATGGCATACATTCCAAGATTGGTGTTAAAAATTAATAATTTTTATGGCTTAATGGCCATAAGGATGGCCCTTTAGTTATTTAATGGTTATCACAATTTGACAATTTCTATTCTAATGAATCATATTCTAAAAGTGAAAAAGTAAAATTTGCTATTTGTTATTTAGTATGGGAGACTCAACTTTGGTCGAACATCCCATGTCATAGTGTAGATCAGCCAACCACGTGGAGGGCTTTCCAAGAAAAGATTAAGGAGGCTTTTCTTCCCCTACAATTCCACCTACATGTTCAATGTTTGTGGGACATGTTTACATGGATGGAAGGTGATAATTTTATAATCTATACAAATTGGTTCTAGCAATACCTAGTATTTCTCTGCCCACTTGAAGAAAGATACCATGAAGAAGAAGTATGATGATGGTTTTGAGAAGGAGATTCAAGATAAGCTTCATTCATGCCAACCTATATCATTTCATGAACGTATTTCTTTTGTCATGATGTGAAGAAAGAGTACCAATCGATTATCACAATGATCTGTTTACAACAACCACATCAGTAAAAATAACCTTTTCACGAGTCTAATTTTCTTTTATGATCAAACTTCCATTCTTTCTTTCTTTAATCCTATAGTTCTTTGTATGTTATGCATTTACACATAGAATTTAATATGTAAGCGCATGCTTTAGTTGGACTTCCTCCAAAATAAACTACAATATTTAGAGCATATTCTAGACCATGAATGATTAGAAAAAAAATTGAAATAGTTAGTAATGTGCGTTCTTAATTTATTGACTTACTTGGAGATTATGTTAGCACCTCATAAATAAAATTAATAACTTAACTCCTCCATGAACATTCTCATGCATGTGTTTTTACATATAACATGCTTGTTTTGTTCACGATGGAACATGTGACTGACCATCCATGTTTATTTTTCTTTATCAACTGAGGTAAGTTGTTTTTTCAACTAAGGGGCATGTTATGAGTTATGGAATGTGTTGAACAACGAATTGTTGGAGTGTTAATTTATTAAATCATTAATGTATTTTGGTGTTGTAATATAGCAGCTAAAGGTTTTTGAGGGTGTGAAAGGCGTGAAATGACATGGACATTTTGAATATGTCCATACATCGATAATCAGATTTATATTTTATATAATTTGTAAATAAAACCACATAGAGGGTAAAAGTAGTAAAAAATTAGTAAAAGTAGTGGTTTAGATAAGGATCAGTATTATAGACTACCATTTCTATTAATAAAAGCAACGACTCTCCACAAAAGAGAGCGAATTTTACTTTCATGCTTGCTTTTTGAAGATTCCTCATTTTAGCTGCTATTTTTGACATAAAGAAAAATCCTATAAATACATGCATGCTATGGGCCTATCAAAATAGAGTGTGTGTGTGAGAGAGATTGCACCCTGTAGAGCAGGTGAGCTTGCTAGCATTTGATTGACTTTATTTTAGGAGAAGCTTCTTGGAATTGTTAAAGCATGAGCTTAAGGGAAGGCTCTTGGGACCTTGGGGAGGCTCTTAGGCCACCCTCGACAACCATCACCTTAGGGACTTGGGACCACTCCCAAGGCCATGCCCTCAAGAAGGCAGCATTGTGGACATGAGAAAAGAGCAATTGATCGGGTGGATGAAATTAGGACCTAAGGCATGGGCAAAGACATTTGGAGCAAAGGATCTGGGCACAAGCAAAGGGTAGAAAGTGGATGCAAGACAAGCACCTAGGCTGATCCTTAACCATTGGAGTTGGATAATTCCTTATCATATCTACAGGAGATCTCTGGCCTCTTTATTCCGTGAGGGCGCAACTTCGGCCAAATGAACATGGAGAAATGACTTAATGTGTAATTCACTAACTTTTGTGTTTCATTCCAATAGATGGAACGTGCTTGCCGTTTTTTTAGGAAGCTATTGAATTAACTTCTTGCAATTGTTTAGCAAATATCTCACGCCTTAAAACAAGGCAACTCCCAGGTACCAAGGTGGCATTCTTGCAACTCCCAGGTACCAAGGTGGCATTTTAGCAAATCCCAAGGTGAAGGGCGACGCTTTGTAGCTCCTTATCTTCAGATTGGGCGAGGTGATGCCTTATAAATTGTAACCCCTTATCTTCAGATTGGGCGAGGTGACGCCTTGTAAATTGTAACTCCTTATCTTCAGATTGGGCAAGGCGACGCCTTGTAGCTCCTAATCCTCGGATTGGGCGACGCTATTCCACACAAGGTGAACGCATGTAAATCTTGTACTTGCAAGATGGCAACTCCCACGCTTGCATTACAGAGAAATATGGGCGACGCCTTGATTGGAAAACTTCTCAAGAAAGGTTGTCCTTCCACAATAGTATAAAGGATGATTTGGCATACGCATTCAACGATATCTCACCTCAAATGCCAACACATATTCTAATCATCTCAAACATAGAGATAGGCTCACTCAACTAATCAAGGTGAAGGAACGGGATAAGGGAATCTACTCTATGTGGCAAAGCATATTCCAATGCAAGAAGGCTTAAAGGATAATGTTGGTTCTATTATTATTGGTGGTCCTAAACGATGACAAGTGACTCAACAGACATGTCTTTTTGCACTTGGGCTAGGCGACTACCACTTTGTGGTAAATGGGTGACCACCCATGGGGACTTACCACAAAGATTGGGCGACCACCCATTTTCTCTGCTCACACCCACCACGGACAAGGACCATTTAGGCTACCACCATCTTTTTTAGAGGAGGAGACCACCATCTTTTTGGAGGAGGTGACCACCATCACCACATGTGAAGGAGGCGACCACCATCTTGAGATATGTGCAAGTTGGGCGACCACACTCCTTTTAGCTACACCTCATTACTAAGGTGACCACCATGAGGACCCCCACTTTTCTCACCACGCTTGTGCAAATCAAGGCGACCACCTCCAACCTCTCCCCTCCACCTACTCAATCTACTACCAAGTCGACCATCTAAAGTGCATCAACCTGGACGTCTAAAATCCATAGTCAGGTGACTACTATTTTATGAAGCAATATCAAGTTGGGTGACTACCGACTTAGTATGGGATCCACCATGAGCTACTTGGACGGCAAATGACGGGCGGAGTATATTTTTTCAATAATGTGTCAGAGTGAAACGTAATGCAGGGAATACCGCCACCAAGCTTTGGCAGTGTCAGAAGCTGAAATTGGAGGCCTAATTGAAGTTGGCTACCAGAGCCATAATTAGTCCACTCCACCTCTTTGGCCACCACTTTGGTGTGTGCGACACGTAAGGCTAGGATCTGGCAATGCCACCCCTGGCCTCTCTGGAGTCTATATAAACAGATGTTTGGCACTCATTTGGGGGTGTAAACTCAATCGTGTGGACTATTGTGTATCATCACTACCATCATTTGTTGATATAAGTCGAGGCTATTTTCTAGTTCACTCTCTGCACTCTATTGCTACAGGCACACTATTGGAGGTCACTCTATGATGAGTATACAAAGCGTGTGCATCCCAGTGGAGTTGGTGATTAGCATTAGAGGGTGATTGAGTGGCTTGGATCTAGTCATGCATCGGTGAGTTTCTTGAGGATCAAGTGATCATCTTTATTGTATTCAGTTTGTTGGTCCCACTCTTGTATTGTTGCGAGTTAGTTTTTGGAATGGCATGCTAGCCCACTCTTACATCCTTTTGTAGTATTGTAGCTCTCTGTAATCATTTTCAAAGTTATGAAGTGATTTCCTCTCTCAAGAGCACTTGTTATTGATCCTTTCTCTCCAACCATACATTTTCACTTCTATTGGTTTCTTTGTTGTCAGTGAAGGTATTTGCACATAGGAATGTCACAGGGTATACTTCCCTAACGAGAACCCCCCTTGAGTAGATGGAGTACTGGAATGTATACAATTTGATATTGCGAGAAGTGGATACCGGAGTACCTCCTCTACACACCCAATCTTATGTCCTGTCTTCTCTCTATGCATATCTAATTTTATATGTGTTTTTCAGCACTCATATCCTTGGTGTGCATGTGAATTAAGATCATGGCAACAGATTCCTCCTAATGATGATCTTCTATGTGCTTGGAAATGCAAAAATGCAGATATGCTATGTACTCTAGTTATAAGTACTATTGTAAGTGTTCTTACTCCCATTAATCATACTACCAAGGCATGTGAAGAATGGAATATTGAGAAATCAATATTAAACTTGTAATCATTCATAAATTCAGAACTTGGCAAATTAGCTAGTAGTAGAAAGGTTTTTTGATGGGGAGACTATAGAGGTTTTTATCACTCGCATAAAGAATCTACAAGATCAAAGGACAGTAGAAAATGTACAAAAGTCAAGTGAGGATTTAGCTCAGTGTTGCCTTTGAATCTTTCCACCTAAGTTTGATGGTTTCTTAATTGCTCTTTATACTCAAATGAGACCTCAACCACACACTTTTCAAGAATTCAGTTCCTTACTCATGGAGGAGGAGCTGTGGCTCAAGGCAAGGAGTGGTGGTAGCAAAGGAGATGTTGCATTCATAGAAAATTCCAAAGGAGGCAAAGTGGATTCTTCGAAAGATGGAGACAAACGGAAGAACAAAAAAAAGAAGTTCAAGGGAGAGTGTTTCCACTACAAGAAGAAATGACATAGAATCCAAGATTGTCACATCAAGAAGGCAAAAGAGAAGAATGGCTCTTCAAAAGGTGGTAAGGGCAAGGAGTTTGCCAACATAGCAAAAATAGAGCTTGAGTTATTTGCTATGATAGAGGAGGTATGCTCCTTGGCTGAAGATTCAAGGACAGATGACTCATGGGTGTTGGACAGTGGTGCACCTCATCACATGATGAGCAGAAAAGACCTTTATAGTTCCTTACAACTTGTAAAGGAACCCATCACAGTAAAGATAGGCAACAATTCAAGATGTCATGTTGAGGGCGAGGATACAATTTCTTTCATTATTTCTAATGGGGATGTCATAAAGCTTTCAAATGTATTGTATGTTACACAAATAAAAGAAATATACTTTCAATAGCTTCTATAACTGATCAAGTTTATCAAGTATCTTTTAGTAAGACATGAACTAAGATTATGGGTAGTAACAACAACATGTATGAGTTGTGTGCTCTTAAAAACACTACAAGTGTGGGCACAAATAAGCTATGGCATGAGAGATTCGGCCACATCGGATACCCTATATTGAAGGAGATGCATCATAGGGGCATGATTGCACACCTACTATCCATTGCGGAAATTAAGGAACCATGTGAAACTTGCATGATGGGAAAGCAATGGAGGAATGTGTTTCCACAAGAAAGCAAGAATAGGGCAAGATATCCTCTAGAGTTGTTCCATGCTTGCTTGTGTGGAAAAATGCCTACAAAGGCCTTGTCTAGATCTTCCTAATTTAATTATTTTTTCAATATCTATAGCAGGAACATGTGGGTGCACTTCCTTCGTGATAAGGCTCAATCTTTTTCTAATTTTAAAGAATGGATTTACTAGCTTGTTGAAACTGAAATAGTCAAGAAGATGAAGAAATTCAGGATAGACAGTGGTGGTGAGTTCACACCAACAAAGTTTGAAGATTTTTATAAGAGTAAAGGAATTAAGCATCAACTCATAGTGCCACATAGCCCTCAAAAGAATGGTGTTGTAGAATGTTAGAATTGAACCATAATGGAGAAATGATCATATAGAATAGAGGAACAAAGAGGAGCAAGCTCCCATATTATAAACACAACCGTGATGGCTGATCTCATTCAAAAACAAGCAAAGGAACCAAAATGTGGAGGAGACACTCCACGATCCGAATTGGAGGGCTGCCATGCAAAACAAATACAACAATATCATGAAGAATTGAACTTGGGCGCTAGTGGATCGAACCCCTAAGCATAAAGTAATTAGCACCAAGTGGTTCAGGAAGTGAAAGTACAAGGCTGATGGTACTCTAGAAAAGTACCAAGCAAGACTTCTTGCAAAGGGCTACTCACAAGTTGAAGGCATTAACTTTTGTTAATCATTTTCCCTTACTACAAGGACGACTACTATTTGAGTATTACTAATTGTGGATAAATATAAGAGTTGGCCATTCTATCACATGGATGTCAAATCCACATTCCTGAATGGAGACCTCAAGGAGGAGGTAAATGTGTCTCAACCACTAGGATTATCAGAGCTCAAGATTATCTGTTTTTATAAAGGATGAAGCTCTCACAGGTGTTATCATAGATGAAGGTTTTGGCATCAATTTGATGCCAAATTTCACCATGAAGAATCTAAAATTGAATCCCACGAAGGAAACACCCTTCTCACTTACATTAGCAGATCAACGTCGAGTTGCACCACTTGGCATTGTTGAAAAGGTACTTATGATAGTACAAGGTTGTCACTTTGTTCTAGACTTTGTTGTTATTTCCCAGCCACAGGAGACCTCCTACCCTTTACTCTTGGGAAGGCCTTGGCTAAGGCAAGCAAAGGCTCTACAGGATTGCGGAAAGAACAAGTTATGGATTTCCACATGTACTAACAATCAATTACAGATACATTTGGAAGAAGGATCAGACATCAACAAGGCTACTGGGTATACAATGGACACTCAAGTAATGCCTTCTGAAGATGATGCCCTATTAAATTGGATGATGGGGAGTGTAGAATGTTGTATAGTGGTGATATGTGAAGTAAATGAGGATTTTATAGAAGCAACACAAGGAGGCCAGAAAGAGGAAGAAATTGATGTTTTTCACTTGAACAAGACGTCACAAGGCCCAAAATGGGCACCTAGCTGGTGGTGGCCCAAGTGGGCACCATGAGGCCCAAGTTGTGCACTTAGCCAATAATGGCCAAAATGGGCCAATCCTCTCTCAGGAACTCATTACTTCTCTGAAGCAAGGTAGTCGAGCTTATCCTTTGTAGGCACCTCCCGAAGGATTGAAACCTCCAATTGGGCCACTAGACCCGGGTAGTCAAAATTTAACAATAGGCGCCACTACAATGATATGTAATGAGAAGATAGGTAAACATGAGAAATTGGATGATTTTATGCTTGCAGGACCAGAAAGTGATAAAGCTGTGCATGCATCTGAGGAGGCTAATTTTGACCTTCGTTCTAGAAAAGACCTCCCATTTTCAAATATACCTTTAGGATGGATCAAGGAACAGATTGTGGATCATAAATTGAAATCCGCTCCTGCATATAGTGGGGATGAATTTTCAAGTGTGTCCAATTCTAAAACGTCTGTTCAAGAAGTAAATCTTGGAGATGAGGAGAACCCTCAAATAGCTCACTTGGCCTGTTGGTTGTGGCATTATCCCTATTTACTACAGAAGGTAACTTCTCTACTCTTTTCCTATAAAAATGTCTTCACATGGTCCTACAAAGACCTAACAGGGATACCAGAGGAGCTTGGATTACATCGAATACCTTTAGTTGAAGGAGCTTCACCTGCAAGAAGCAGGCCTTATCGACTCAATCCAAAGTATGTAAAGGCAGTGAAGCTAGAAATAACAAAACTGGAAGAGGCAGGTATTATTGTTCCCGTAGAACATTCAAGGTGGCTCTCTTCCATAGTCATTGTACCAAAGAAAAATAGTGGCAAAATAAGAGTATGCGTTGATTTGCGTGCTTTAAATAAGGTGACTGTTCAAGATGGCTTTCCTCAACCATTCACTTAGCAGGTGCTTGAAGAAGTAGCTGGACACACTCTATATAGTTTTCTTGATGGTTTCAGTGGCTACAACCAGATAGTGATTCATCCCGAAGATAGAGACAAAACGGCCTTTGTTACTCCATGGGGCACTTATGTTTATACCCGCATGGTTTTTGGCTTGAAAAATGCACCAGCTTCCTTTAATAGAACAATGTATCTGATATTGGGAAAATGGTTAACCACCTTTCTGCGCATTTTTATGGATGACTTTTTAGTGTTTTCAGGCACGGATATGAGAGCAATAGTTCAAGATTTCCATATTCACTTGGAAAATCTGAAAGAAATCTTTGCGCAGTGTCTCAAAACAGGTTTGAAGTTAAATCCTGCTAAATGTCATTTTTTGGTCACTAAAGGCACTCTTCTTGGTCACATATTATCGGCCAAAGGGATAACTGTTGATCCGGCAAAGATAACTGCTATCCTCTCCATGCCTATTCCACGAACTCCAAAGGAAGTACAAAGTTTTTTAGGCCATGCAGGATACCATAGACGATTTATCAGAATGTATTCAGAAATAGCTAAGCCCTTGTCCAGGCTTACAAGTAAGAATGTTCCGTTCTCATGGAGTCCTAACGCTGAGAAAGCATTTTGCGAACTAAAATTGACGCTATGTAGTGCTCCACTTTTAACGGTTCCTAATTGGTCATTAGAGTTCCATGTGCATACAGATGCCAGTCTTCATGCAGTTGGAGCAGTCTTGGCTCAACCATCATCACATAAGGTAGACCAACCTATCGCCTATGCCAACAGATTGCTTACCAAAGCAGAAAGGAACTACAACACTACTGAAAGGGAAGGTTTGGCTATCGTATTCACTCTCCAAAAATTTTGGCATTACCTCCTAGGTGTGCATTTTATTGTCATATCTGATCATCAGCCTTTGAAGTACTTGATTAACAAGCCTAGAGTAGCTGGAAGGGTTTGGCGATGGTTATTGCTATTTCAAGAATTTGACTTTGATATTCATATTAAGCCAGGGAAAGAGCACTGTATGGCGGAGGCGTCAAGGACTGCTCTGAGTGAAAAGGCAACATGTATTAATGATGAACTGGTGGATAGTACTCTTTTTCTGGTTGCAATGCAAACCGATTGGTATGATGGAATTCTTCAGTTCCTCTCAGTTGGGAAATTCCCCAAACACCTAACACCAATAGAAAAGAGGAAATTACTCCTTAAATCCAAACCCTACTCACTCATAAATGGAAATTTATACAAATATTGTGAGGATGGTATCTTGAGAAAGTGTGTTTTTCGAGAAGAAGTAAACTTTTTGCTTGAAGCAGCACACAGCGAAGGGCATCTGAAGGGAGAGGATTTGGCTCACAAAATTATCCACAAGAGACTATGGTGGCCTCAAATATACAAAGATGCAATCAACTTTGCTAAGGAGTGCGACATCTGCCAGAGATGTGCTCCTAGGCCAACCAAATTGAATTTTTAACCATTAGTCGTCTCCACGGGATGGCTACCTTTTGAACGATGGGGTCTTGATTTTATTGGTCCAATCAGTCCAACTAGTCAACCTGGTAGTAAGAAATATATTCTCATGGCCACATGTTATGCAACTAAGTGGATAGAAGCTAAAGCCACTATAGATTGCACGTCCTTGACAGTGGCTAAGTGTTTGTTCAAACGTATTTTCTCAAGATTCGGTTTCCCTCTTGAAATTACTAGTGATAGGGGCACTCACTTTGTAAATCAGTTGCTCCAATTCATCTTTGATAGGTATAAAATCTTTCACAAAAGTTCATGTGCTTACTATCCAAGGGCAAATGTCCAAGCGGAAAGCTCTAACTAAATTTTCATTGGGCTCTTACGCAAACTATCCTTTGATCATCAAAGTTCTTAGCCACAAGCATTAATCGGTGCAATTTGGGATTTCCGAACTAGTAGAAGGGGAACCACTAGCGAGAGTCCATTCCGATTAGTATATGGTAAAGAGGCATTGGCATCATTCGAATTTATTATCAGGAAGGAAATCGGAACTAGGACCATTGGAATTGAGCCTCCCATTAGACGACTTGTGGCATTGGAAGAATATAGGGAAGTAGCCATGACGAAACTGTAGGTAAAGCAAGAGGAACGCAAACGGTTGCATGATAGGTATTTAAGGACTAATGAGGTACAGGAAGGATCTTTGGTCCTAGTGCATCAGATCCCGTTGACATCCACCAAATTGGCACCTAAATGGATAGGGCCCTACAAGGTGATCAAGTTATTACCACAAGGAGTAGTTCATTTAGAGGACTTGTAGGGTGAAAGGAATACCCCTAGTCAACATCTCCAGGGTCAAAAGTTATTTGAATTAATGCAAGCAGACAGAATTCACTAACCGTACATACCATAGTTCTTTTCATTTTCTGCAATTCATTTTGTTTGATGGAATAAGAAAATAAATGAGTTGTTGCATCGGGATGGTGCAAAGTCTTGATGTGGGGGTCTGTAGAGCAGGTGAGCTTGCTAGCATTTGATTGACGTTATTTTAGGAGAAGCTTCGTGGAATTGTTAAATCATGAGCTTAAGGGGAGGCTCTTGGGACCTTGGGGAGGCTCTTGGGCCACCCTCGACAACCATCACCTTAGGGATTTGGGACCACTCCCAAGGCCATGCCCTCAGGAAGGCAACATCGTGGACATGAGCAAAGAGCAATTGATCGGGTGGATGAAATTAGGACCTAAGGCATGGGCAAACACATTTGGAGCAAAGGATCTGGGCACAAGCAAAGCGTAGAAAGTGGATGCAAGACAAGCACCTAGGCTGATCCTTAACCATTGGAGTCGGATAATTCCTTATCATATCTACAAGAGATCTCTGGCCTCTTTATTCCGTGAAAGGTGCCCCTTCGGCCATATGAACATGGAGAAATGACTTAATGTGTAATTCACTAACTTTTGTGTTTCATTCCAGTAGATGGAACGTGCTTGCCGTGTTTTTAGGAAGCTATTGAATTAACTTCTTGCAATTGATTAGCAAATATCTCACGCCTTAAAACAAGGCGCCTGCCAAGTACCAAGGCGGCATTTTAGCAAATCTCAAGGTGAACGGGGACGCTTTGTAGCTCCTTATCTTTACATTGGGCGAGGCGACGCTTTATAAATTATAACCCCTTATCTTCAGATTGGGCGAGGCGACGCCTTGTAAATTGTAACTCCTTATCTTCAGATTGGGCGAGGCGACGCCTTGTTGCTCCTAATCCTCAGATTGGGCGACGCTATTCCACACAAGGTAAAAGCATGTAAATCTTGTACTTGCAAGAGGGCGACGCCCATGCTTGCATTACAGAGAAATATGGGCGACGCCTTGATTGGAAAAATTCTCAAGAAAGGTTGTCCTTCTACAATAGTATAAAGGATGATTCGGCATACGCATTCAACGATATCTCACCTCAAATGCCAAGACATATTCTAATCATCTCAAACATAGAGATAGACTCACTCAACTAATCAAGGTGAAGGAACGGGATAAGGTAATCTACTCTATGTGGCAAAGCGTATTCCAATGCAAGAAGGCTTAAAGGATAATGTTGGTTCTATTATTATTGGTGGGCCTAAAGGATGACAAGCAACTCAACGGACATGTCTTTTTGCACTTGGGCTAGACGACTACCACTTTGTGCTAAATGGGCGACCACTCATGGGGACTTACTACAAAGATTGGGCGACCACCCATTTTCTCTGCTCACACCCACCACGGACAAGGACCATTTAGGCGACCACCATATTTTTTAGAGGAGGTGACCACCATCTTTTTGGAGGAGGTGACCACCATCACCACATGTGGAGGAGGCGACCACCATCTTGAGATATGTGCAAGTTGGGCGACCACACTCCTTTTAGCTACACCTCATTACTAAGGTGACCACCATGAGGACCCCCACTTTGCTCACCACCCTTGTGCAAATCAAGGCGACCACCTCCAACCTTTCCCCTCCACCTACTCAATCTACTACCAAGGCGACCATCTAAAGTGCATCAACCTAGACGTCTAAACTCCATAGTCAAGTGACTACTATTTTATGAAGCAATATGAAGTTGGGTGACTACCGACTTAGTTTGGGCTCCACCATGAGCTACCTGGGCGGCAAATGACCGGCGGAGTATATTTTGTCAGTAATGTGTCAGAGTGAAAAGTAATGCAGGGAATACCGCCGCCAAGCTTTGGCGGTGTCAAAAGCCTAAATTGGAGGCCTAATTGAAGTTGGCTACCAGAGCCATAATTAGTCCACTCCTCCACCTCTTTGGCCACCACTTTGGCGTGTGCAACACTTAAGGCTAGGATTTGGAAAGGCCACCTGTGGCCTCTCTGGAGTCTATATAAACAGATGTTTGGCACTCATTTGGGGGTGTGATCTCAATCATGTGGACTATTGCGTATCATCACTACCATCATTTGTTGATGCTAGTTGAGGCTATTTTCTAGTCTACTCTCTGCACTCTGTTGCTACACGAACACTATTGGAGGTCACTCTGTGATGAGTATACAGAGCCTGGGCATCCCAGTGGAGTTGGTGATTAGCATTACAGGGTGATTGAGTGGCTTGGATCTAGTCATTGGCATGCATCAGTGAATTTCTTGAGGATCAAGTCATCATCTTTATTGTATTCACTTTGTTGGTCCCACTCTTGTATTGTTGCGAGTTAGTTTTTGGAATGGCGTGCTAGCCCACTGTTACATCCTTTTGTAGTATTGTAGCTCTCTGTAATCATTTTCAAAGTTATGAAGTGATTTCCTCTCTCAAGAGCACTTGTTATAGATCCTTTCTCTAGAACCATACTTTTTCACTTCTATTGGTTTCTCTATTGTCAGTGAAGGTACCTGCACAGAGGAATGTCACAGGGTATAACTCCCTTAGGAGAACCCCCCTTGAGTAGACGGAGTACTGGAATGTATACAATTTGATATTGTTGGAAGTGGATACCCAGGTACCTCCTCTACACACCCAATCCTATGTTATTTCTTCTCTCTATGCATATCTAATTTTATGTGTGTTTTTCAGCACTCATATCCTTGGTGTGCATGTGAACTAAGATCATGGCAACATATTCCTCTTAATGATGATCTTCTATGTGCTTGGAAATGCAAAAATGCAGATATGCTATGTAGGCTCTAGTTATAAGTACTATTGAAAGTGTTCTTACTCTCATTCAACATACTACAAAGGCATGTGAAGCATGGAACATATTGAGAAATCAATATTAAACTTGTAATCAGACACAAATTCAGAACTTGGAGAATTAGCTAGTAGTAGAAAGGTTTTTTGATGGGGAGACTATAGGCGTTTTTATCACTCGCATAAAGAATCTACAAGATCAAAGGACATAAGCAAATGTACAAAAGTCAAGTGAGGATTTAGCTCAGCGTTGCCTTTGAATCTTTCCACCTAAGTTTGATGGTTTGTTAATTGTTAATTGCTCTTTATACTCAAATGAGACCTCAACTACACACTTTTCAAGAATTCAGTTCCTTACTCATGGAGGAGGAGATGTGGCTCAAGGCAAGGAGTGGTGGCAGCAAAGGAGATGTTGCATTCATAGAAAAATCCAAAGGAGGCAAAGTGGATCTGTTTGAAAGATGGAGACAAACAGAAGAACAAAAAAAAGAAGTTCAAGGGAGAGTGTTTCCACTACAAGAAGAAATGACATAGAATCCAAGATTGTCACATCAAGAAGGCAAAAGAGAAGAATGGCTCTTCAAAAGGTGGTAAGGGCAAGGAGTTTGCCAACATAGCAAAAATAGAGCTTGAGTTATTTGCTATGATAGAGGAGGTATGCTCCTTGGTTGAAGATTCAAGGACAGATGACTCATGGGTGTTGGACAGTGGTGCACCTCATCACATGATGAGCAGAAAAGACCTTTATAGTTCCTTACAACTTGTAAAGGATTCCATCACAGTAAAGATAGGCAAAAATTCAAGATGTCCTGTTGAGGGCGAGGCAACAATTTCTTTCATTATTTCTAATGGGGATGTCATAAAGCTCTCAAATGTGTTGTATGTTACACAAATCAATCAAAATCTACTTTCAATAGCTTCTATAACTGATCAAGTTTATAGTGTGGGCACAAATAAGCTATGGCATGAGAGATTTGGCCACATTGGATACCCTATATTGAAGGATATGCATCATAGGGGCATGGTTGCACACCTATATCGATTGCGGAAATTAAGGAACCATGTGAAGCTTGCATGATGGGAAAGCAATGGAGGAATGTGTTTCCACAAGAAAGCGAGAATAGGGCAAGATATCCTCTAGAGTTGTTCCATGCTGGCTTGTGTGGAAAGATGCCTACAGAGGTCTTGTCTAGATCTTCCTACTTCATGTTGTTTTTCGATATCTATAGCAAGAACATGTGGGTGCACTTCCTTTGCGATAAGGCTCAATCTTTTGCTAATTTTAAAGAATGGATTTACTAGCTTGTTGAAACTGAAATGGTCAAGAAGATGAAGAAATTTAGGATAGATAGTGGTGGTGAGTTCACATCAACAAAGTTTGAAGATTTCTATAAGAGTAAAGGAATTAAGCATCAACTCATAGTGCGACATAGACCTCAAAAGAATGGTGTTGTAGAACGCTGGAATTGAACGGTCATGGAGAAATGATCATATAGAATAGAGGAACAAAGAGGAGCAAGCACCCATATTATAAACACAACCGTGATGGTTGATCTCCTTCAAAAACAAGCAAAGGAACCAACCAATGTGGAAGAGACACTCCACGATCCGAATTGGAGGGCTGCCATGCAAAACAAATACAACAATATCATGAAGAATTGAACATGGGCGCTAGTGGATCGAACCCCTAAGCATAAAGTAATTAGCACCAAGTGGTTCAGGAAGCGAAAGTACAAGGCTGATGGTACTCTAGGAAAGTACCAAGCAAGACTTTTTGCAAAGGGCTACTCACAAGTTGAAGGCATTAACTTTTGTTAATCATTTTTCCTTACTACAAGGACGACTACTATTCGAGTATTACTAATTGTGGCTACATATAAGAGTTGGCCATTCTATCACATGGATGCCGAATCCACATTCGTGAATGGAGACCTCAAGGAGGAGGTGAATGTGTCTCAACCACTAGGGTTTGAGGTTCCCCATTTAGAGAACAAGGTATCCAAGTTGAAGAAGACATTATATGAGCTAAAACAAGCCCCTAGAGCATGGTACGAGTGGATTGATAAGAATCTCTTGGATCTAGGTCTCAAAAGATGTGCTTCTGATGCCAAGTTGTATGTTCTTCTGATAATGGGGGCCTTACAACCTAAAGCACCATGAAACACTTTTTTGGTCACTTGGGGATGGAATATTAAGTATATCTAACAACACCAAGTATTGCACAAGTCAAGGGTACCATCGTATATCAGACCCTTGACTCAACTCTCATCACCATTGGTTTGTTGAGCTAGGAGATAGTCTCTTTAACAAAAGAGTAGAGGTAGAAAGATACATGAGGAAGTTCCAACTAAAGAGCAAACTTGGCAAGATTTGTTTTCGCAATGAATGTCAGAAACCATCTAAAGAGGCACGTCATAGTTCTCTAAATTTTCCACGTTCCAAAGTTGGGGGCTTGAATGTGGATTGCAGGAAGGAATTAGCACTTTGTAACGGTTATTCTTGTTTCAAACCATTAATTTAGAAGCCCCTATCTCATGTTATGGATTAGGGGACGTGGAGTGAACAACTAGCAAGTATGCAAGCTTTGTTTAGTTAATGTCGGGCCTTCGTTATCTCGGCATGTTTTAGCAACACCATCATCTAGGGCTTTCACTCTCAAGAGTGGAGAGAGTCAATTTTTACTTCTACTACGTCCCCGAAATCCACATATCTCGTGATGAGCGGAGCTAGCTCCATGAATGACAAAAGTGAATGAGAGAGAGAGAGTATTTCCCTTTTTTTTTCATTTACTTTTAATTGATTTTTTTTCCCTTTCTCACTTTAATTTTTCCTTTTCTTCACTCCTCTTTGTATCTCCAATTCATGACGTAACTCCTTATAAAACAAAAGCACAAACAAAATGTTTACTAAAGAAATATCTTGGCCTTGTTTGCTCGGACACATTGGCATATTCAAGCCCCTCCCAAACATCGATGGTGACCTCAAGGGTCGATTTGCCTTTTATGAACCCTTTTTGGTTAACATTGATCCTAGATTTTAGGTGGTAAGAATTTTCTTAGCGATGATGTTAACGAAAATCTTGTAACGCATTCGTAACATCGTAATAGGATTGCTTACTTTTTTTTTTTTGAGAAAACAGGAATTAAATTAATGGAGAATGTTACATCTGTGTGAGGGGCAGGCCCTCATTTCAGGATCAAACGCAGCACCTCATGGACAGGATAAGGGGGCTAGAGACTAAAGTGCATAGTACATTAGAAACCTTTGGGAGGAGTACAGTGGGAGCATGGCAGCCTTCCATTGACTATATCTATTATCTTTAATGATACAACTATAGGTCTGGGGATTATCAGGAACATTGTTAATGAATTGGATTGCTTACTTTTGGGATAGGCACCATAGAATCCTGCTAGTTCCTCGCTTCACAGCCCATAATGCAGGTTTTTTGAAATAATCATAGGAAAAGGAACACAAAAATCACTTCAAGGCCGAGGGGTTGTCGCCCAAGTGGTTTATGCCACGAACTAGCTTGCACGATGTCCTGAGCTCAAGTTCTAAATGGCTCAACATGTTTAATGGAATCTTAAGTTGAGGGTTGCTCACTCTTTCATAAGAAATCTTAAGTTGAGGGCTGCCCACTCTTTCATAGTGGATACTTTCCAAATTTCTTGTATTCTCAAAAAAAAAAAAGAAAAAAAAAGGAATCACGTCGGGTTTGAATATTGGTGGCATGAGGGGCAAGTGTTGTTGAAGTGAAAACACGAGAATATCATGTAGAAGGTACCATTAAAAGTGCCAAAATATCACAGCATAGAAGGTATCATTGAGAAGCCCAATATGGTGAAAAAAGTGGGGCTCCGGTAATGCAAACCACGCGGAGCAAAGGTGGATGGCGAGAAAGGGGCAGCAGTCAGTGACTAAATTTGATAGGCAAGACAAACGATCATATGAGAGGTAAAATGTTGCTTCTATCTTTCATATTGCAGATTTTGATATATCTATAGAACTTATATATATATATATATATATATATATATATATATATATATATATATATATATATATATATATAACCAAAAAATTAACCATTTCAACTTTTTATTTTACAGAAAGTTAAAAAAAATACTTGTTCTTGATAGGCAAAGGAAAAATGGATTTTGATAGGAAAAATGCCCGGCAAATTCAGGCATTGGCAATGTAACCAAGTGGTTTGATACCTTGAGTTTTAAGGAGGAAGTCTTGAATTCAAGTCTTTGCTGGATATGTATCTATGAGTTTCTCACAAATGAGTGCCTCGACCTTATGAGGTAGGGTGTGTGAGTGTGGTTTCAATTCATTCTACTCTCAGAAAGAAAAAATTAAGGCATTGATAGCGATACAAGAGCAAGTAAGCACTTCGAAAATATGCCTATCCTTTTCAGCCTTGCCATCTTCAATAGCAAAATTTATAACAAAATATGTATGCCACTTATTAACAAAGCACATGCAGTGACCATATGAGATCCTTCACAGGCAGTCTCCTGCCATCATCGCAATCTAGCTATGTTTTTTTTTCCTCTGATCATTTTTTTCCAAAACAACATTCGTTTTAAATTATATAAAAGGAGAAAAGCACAATAACATCATCAGTGGTCCGAGCTTGCGTAGCCTAGTGGATGATGCCTTGAAGCTGTTGGGGGAAGTCCTGAGCTCAAGTCTTGGCAAGACATGTCCATGAGATTCTCATGATAGATGCCTCTACGTTACGAGGTTGGGTGTGGAGATCACTTTTTGAGTCACCTGAAAATTGTCTCAGGAGCACATGGATGTTTGATGTTCGGAATTTGGATGGACAAAGATGGACTTTGGGTGATCGGATTTAGGTGCACATGAAGATCTTCTCCCATAATCAATTTTTTACAATTGATGGCTATGAAAAGAATTTCTTGGGTCTTAAGGATTGTATGTATTTAATGGTACCAATCGACTTGTGTAAGTAGTTGTTCTATGCAATACAGCTTGTATTGTTTGACCATGATTTGTGCCTCTGTTTGGGTATTGGAATTGGGCATCATGATTGCTTGGCTTAAAGAGTACTCCAAATACATTTGTGCTATTGATTATAGTTAGGATCCCTCTTGATTTGTGACTTTAAGTTCTTGTGATGTTTTACTTGGGTGAAACTGAGAAAAAATAAAGTTTATGATTAGTTAACTATTTGTGTATTGGCCTGTAGCCTTCAAATGGCATTGGAATATCTATATGAAGAAACGAAGTAAGGAACTTTACTTTAGTTCAGTTCTGATGGTTTTATACTACAAATGAGTTTTTCGCAATATTATATTGATTGTTATATTATATGTTGCGCCTTATTATTTCACGGTAACTATTTGCTTCTATTCTTCGATATTTATCATGCATAAAATAGGTTTGTCGTTGGTAAGGTAAGAGATAGATGTTAATATCTTTTCTGGTTTGTTGTTGGTAAGGTATAATGCATAAAATAGGTTTGTTGTTGGTAAGGTAATATCTTTTCTGAACGATTGGTTGTCTTCGTAAGAAAAAGAAAAAAATGTAAAGAAAAAGGAAAAAAGTTCGCAACAATCTGTAGTAAAAAAGTAAGGTTGGATCGTTGACTGTAAGAATATTAAAATAATGCTTTAAGTGTATTTCGGGTGATCCAAATGGACTGGTGTTAACGAGCATTAATCTCCTTGCATTTTGAGTTTCGAATCACCTAAAAAAAGCATTATTTCTTTGAAATTCGTGGAGTATCCCTCATGTATGAGGGCTATGAGTGTGTATTTTCAATTCATTGTACTCTCAAAAAATAAAATATCATCAATGAGAGAGATAAAAAAGATTAACGTTTATGTCCTTTTTGTGGAGGGTTCACTCTTTTAGGTTGTTTGACATTTTATCTTGCTTAACATGAGTGTCCTTTCAATTTAGCTAACAGCACATGGACTCACACCTCGCTTAAGCAGTGTCGATTTTTGATGGCAGTATTCCTCGTTTTGGCTATTTTGAACGTAAAACAAGGTCACAAATTTTTTTATTTTTACCTTCAAATATTACATTAAAAATTTGAAATACATGTATTACCTGTAGATAACCTTTGAAAGGCACGGTAGACCGTCAAGACTCAAAATACAACACTGCTTTTAACGGAGCTCTGTGTACGTGTTCTACTGCCGTACGATCAGGCAACAATGAACTCTCTTTTATAGCTCGGGAGTCGTAACTTCATTTTACTCAAGTACGGCGAACTGGCTCACGCGTTAACCCTACCAGCGAAATCCGTCGTTCCTCCTCGCGTCCCAAGCAGAGGTCATGTCACGAAGCTGTCACACCGTTGATTCCTCAATCCTGACCAAAGGCTTGCGGGACTTTTGTCCACGTTGAAGATCTACGCGCGAGGGCCAGGACTTTGCCACTTCAGATTATAGCTTGTCGATCAATCCATTGTGCAGATTGCAAAAGCTTCCTTGCGGAGAAACCAGTTCGAAGAAGTTCTTCTGAGGCTCGCATGGCTGAAACTTCCTTTCAGAAAACCCCCTTCGCATTCGCTCGTCCACCACGACCAGCCGATTTGAATCATTGTTTGTCCACTGCTTTCGTTGCGCTCGTCCTCATTGTTGCGATCTCGTCTTCACCTATCGACGCAGCAACCAGCGATTTTGACTCCTCCAGCGACGGGTCTTCTGTGACAGCCTTAGGCTGCCCGACGATCCGGTTCACGCCAAATATAGTTGCAAACAAGGAAGATGCCAACCTGAAGGTTCTAGTCCCTAACATCACGACTCTCCGGCAATTCGTCAACTGTTCCGACCCATCGAGAGTGCGGGGTTTCTGCATCGACGTATTCGAGGCAGCTCTTTCCATTGTGAAGCCCGCCGGGTGGCTTTCTCCCAATGTGTCGATTCACTACACCTGCTTCAACTTCTCAGCTCTGCCAGGGGGTGGCCGCCTAAACTACGACGACATGGTGGATCTTGTCGCTAAAGGGGTAATCTTCTACCAAACGTTTTCCTTCTTATTCATGCCTTTACTTTTAAACGATCACTCAAATACAGTAGAAGAATCCTTCCCATACAGAATCATCTCTATTTTCTGTGATTATATTTGCATTCGTCTCGTCCGATGATGTGATACTTTCCATAGCTTCGACCTCTGTGGTTTCTACACCCTTCTTTTCACGTCTGCGTCTCTCCATCATCATTATCATTCATTGAAACAAAGATGTGGTAAAACGTTGCACCTAAACATCGAAGGGGGGCCGGGCTTTAAGACTGTTGGGACGGGCTAGCATTGTAGGCAGAATTTCTTTTCTCGTGAGGCCCGTAGCATGAAACTCGTTCGCTAGGGTCACATAGATTCTCTGCATCCTGCTGTTCAATAGGAGTCCCGTACTATCAACAAGATGTCGAGGCCCAAAGTATGACAAGTCAGATTCTCAGAAGCGCATCAAAAGAGCACGCGATCTTATCAGACACAGAGTTATCCAGGAATCCAACACATCTGTGTCAACACCTCACAAACTAAATGAAATGTAGTTGTTCGATTATATGTGAGATTCAAAGACGGTGCATTGCGGCGCTCAATGCGAGATTGACACAGGAAACGGTGAAGTACAACAACAGGCTTTTCGACTCATCAGTAAGCATGCAACAATCTGTTAAGGCCCCCTTTCAGATAAGGCGGAACCTTCAGAACACAGATCGTTCCTGTCAATTGTATGTCAACAATTGTATAGAGCTATTCACATGTGTATGTGTCGACATATAGATAAGGCTGACAGTCCATTTCATGGAACTGGAAGAGCAGATATGTTTTGACCTCCCCTTCGCCGTAAAGAAGTTCCATCTTTCATGTGGATTAAAATTCACTAAAAGAATTAATTATTCCCTACGAAAGTTGACGGAATTGTATATATCTGTACAAAATTGATGTGGCAAAAAAAAAAAGTTCTTGGGACAAGGGATCTAAACGAGTGCCTAAATTTGATAGGGGGTCTAACCCATATGAGAGGTGAAATGTTGCTTCTACCTTCCATATTGAAAATTTTGATATACATATAGAAGTTTGGAGTTAGAGGTCTGCAGAAGCACACGAACAACACAAGGAAGAAGAAGAAGCTTGGAGCACAACACCCAATACTGAATGTATTACTAGAGAATGTACAAAAATAAGTAGCCCATTAGGGCAATAGGCGTATATACAAGCCGGGGGGAAAAAACCTCCTAAAGAGGGAAAAAAGTGCCCCGACAGTCCTAGTGTGTTCACACACATCACTACCTAAATATATCAACAAATCCCCCCTGGGAGTGATGCGATGAACATGGAGCTGGCACTCATGTATAAGGAAGTGCCAAGCTATGTGGAAATCACTCCACAAAAGGAAGTAAGCCCAAAGCTTTGCGAAAAGCTTCAAACTTCTCCCTAGGCAGAGCCTTCGTGAAAAGGTCTGCAATATTCTCCTGCGTGGGCACATATGCCACGTTGATCTCCCCAGCAGAGAACCTCTCCCTGACATAGTGATAATGCACCTCAATGTGCTTAGTGCAAGCATGGAACACAAGGTTCCTTGCAACTGCCAATGCGCTCTGATTGTCAATGAAGATGGTAGTGGCAAAAGTTCGACCAACACCCAAATCAGCCATAAGGCGTCTGAGCCACACACACTCAACAGTCACTGTGAAAGATGCCATATACTGAGCCTCACAATTAGAAGTGGCCATAGTAGGCTACTTCTTGCTCAACCAAGATATACATGAGCTATCAAGCATGAAGCAAAAGCCACTAGTGGACACACGAGTGTCATAGCAACCAGCCCAATCACAGTCAGAAAAAGCATGCAAATCTGTGGTAATGATCCCCCCTTAGGATAAAAGAACCCAAGTAGCCAAGTACCACTCAAATAGCAAAAGATGCGCTTAACTGCATGCCAATGCTTGACTTTTGGGCAATGCATAAACTTGCTCATCTGGACCAGAATGTGTTTAGTATATGGATGATATAGATGATAGCCTTTACTTTCAGAACTGTACCCAATAAAAATACATTTTATTGCTTTATCATCCAATTTTTTGCGATGTTGTTTAGGCACTAATGCATATGCCAAACAACTAAAAACATGCAGATGAGCAAAAAATGGCTTGCGATTATGCCAATCCTCATATGGAGTGATACACTACAGTGCTTTAGTGGGACACTTCTTGAGTACATATGTTGCCCACATGATAGTCTCAAGCCAGAAACTATGTGGTAAAGCCTGACTCTTGATCATACACCTCGCCATCTCCATGAGTGACCTATTCTTTTGTTCAACAACTTCATTCTATTGAGGTGTACACAACACTGTACGCTGGTGTTTTATCCCACGTTCAGCCTAGAATGCATTAAAATCAGAAGACATATATTGCCCCCTCGATCAGAATGGACGGTGCCCTTTTTACATGCTGACAGATTTTCAACAAAAACCAAAAATTGTTTGAAGCACATGAACACTTCGGACTTTTCCTTCAATGGATATACCCATGCATGCCTGGAAAAATCATCGATGACACACGAAGTAAAGATAATTCCCAAAAGAAGATGTCAGCATAGGACCACATACATCACCATGTACAAGCTGCAATTTCTGAATAGCCCGACCTGAACCATCTTTTGAAAGGACGAATGCTACATTTTGCCCAAAATACAGCCTTCATAAACATGTTTTCTAGGTGCCTCAAGTTTGAGCAAAGAGGAAACTATTTCAGATTTCTGCAAGCATAGCAAACTAGCGAAATTCAGATGACCAAAGCGTGCCTGCTAAAGCTTTGCATTTGATATAGCCTGAGAACCATTTACTGCACATGCCAAATCATTTACAGATCTTTCATAGTGTATGAGCTTATACAACCACGACATAAAATGCCAGAAGCAATAATCACATTGCCATTTGATAGATCATGAACTGTACACCTGTCATCAAAAAATTTCACAACCAAGCCAATCTTGACTAATGCAGAAACTGATAACAGGTTCTTCTTGATCCCTAGCACAAATAAAGCATCTGACAAAGTGAAAGAACTACCATCAGCAATAGTCAAAATGATCTTACCAACTCCCATAACATGATAAGAGAAGTTGTTGCATGTAACAGTATTCCCTATAGAGGTAGGCTCGAATGAAGAGAAGAAACTGCACAGTGAGATAATATGTTTGGTCACTCCACTGTCAAAATACCAAACATCTAAGTCTACTGCAGACATGCACTACTCATGAGAAGATGGTTCAAAAATGCAGACAATAGTAAACGCCTATTCTTCTTCCTGCACAAGATTAGCAGACTCTTTTTTTGGTGTAGAGGCCCCTACAACAACCATTCCAGCCTCTTTCTTCTATGCCTTTTTAGCAGCCAGTTTTGGACAGTTGTTTATAATATGATCATTCCCTTTACAATACTTACAAAAAAATTTCTGCTTTTCTGATTTTTTTCTCATCCTTATCTTGGTTCTCTGAATGTGCAGCATTTGTAGATTTCTACTTACTAGTAGAAGAGCTCCATTTTCCGACTAGCCAAGAAAGCTTGATGTGCAACACACATAATGGACCTATTTTGTATGGACTGATCCTCTTGCAATAGAACAGAGCCTAACTCCTCAAATGACAAGGCATTTGGATTTCCTTTCATCAGGAACCGAAGAGTAGAAGCAAAGCTCTGATATGAATCAGGAAGACCATTTAGAACGGTCTGCACAAGTGAGCTATCTGGTATAATATCATCAGTAGAAATCAATTGTTCTTTCAAGTCTTTGATCTTTGTTAGAAAACTATCCATGGAATCACCTTCATTCATGTGCTCACTCTACAATTGTTTTCGGAGGTAAGCAACACGAGCCTCATTCCTAGCTCGGTACAATGTGGTAAGCCTATCCCAAGCATCCTTAGTTGTTCTGCAAGAGCATCTGTGAGGAATGATGGCATGTTTGATAGACAAAGCTATCAATGCATATGCCTAGGCATCTCTGCCATCCCAACAAATCTACTCTGCAGTAGGTGCAACAGAAACCACAACATGAATAGGAATATGCAGAATATCATCATCTTCGATACCTTCTACATCAACTTCAATACCTGTAGTTGTAATAGTTGCAGGTTTGATAGGACATTTTTCAACACCGTGCACAATGTTCCACAGTCCTTTTGCAACCAATACATGTCGCATCATATAAGCCCACAATGTGTATTTGGTACCATCCAACTTATCCTCAACAGTCAACATACGGAATACATCACTGCTTTCAGCCATGGCCGGTGACTAAAATACCTTGATGCAGAAAATTGACTGTATCTCAAAAAGTTGAATGGAACTACCAAGAGGAGTTTTGCTAAACTTGTAGCAGACTTCGAGATGCTTGTACTTGCGAACACAAACTAGTATATACCTTTGTCACAAAAAGATGAAATAGCCTACATAAGCACTGCGATAGTGCATTCGAAGGCCGAAACGAGCTCGGAAACACGCTGAGTATGCTCACCAAAATTCATGCGATTCTAAGACTACAACTACAGGAGTGTCGATGGTGCCCTAGATGAAGCGACGGCCTGTTATGATACCAATTATTGGAGTTAGACGTCTGCAGAAGCATGCGAACATTGCAAGGAAGAAGAAGAGTCTTGGAGCATGACACACAATACTAAATGTATTACTAGAGAATGTACAAAGATAAGTAGCCTATTAGCGCAATAGGCATGTATACAAGCGGGCGAAAAAAAACATCCTAAAGAGGGAAAAAAGTACCCCGGTGGTCCTAGTGTTTTCACACACATCACTACCTAAATATATCAACAAAATATATACATTTAATATAGATAAGTTTCAAAATCTAATTGTTCTTGGTGGGCAAAATAGATTTTGAGAGGCAAAATGCTCGACAAATTTAGGCATTGGTCGGAACACTAAATAAGGATTCATGATTACAACATATTTACAAGAAAACAGGGTCCACAAAAATGTGAATTGGGCATGCGATTGTTGATGCATGTTCTTATGTCATGCTATAGCAACTTGCATTTGGCTAAGCTTACTGGAGCTTGCTCTTTGCTTTCTATAATGATTACTTTTAAAAAAAGAGGAATCTTGACCACATGATGTAAAACAGAAACTATATGTCTAGCGGGCATGGCCTAATGGTTGCCTTGAACTCTATGGGAGGAAGTTCCAAGTACGATCCTTGTGGCTAAACATACCTACTTCAAGATGATGGGCGCCTCTACCTTATGAGGTTGGGTGTGTGCATTATTTCATATTCATTGTATCTTCAAAAGAAAAACTATAATCTAAGCATACTAAGCCCCTCCTAAGCTTATCACTATCCTAGGATGAAAAGAACTAACCTCTAGAAGCACTCATATTGTAAACATAGCCATGATGCTTGAGTTGATTCAAGAACAAGCAAAGGAACCAACCAATTTGGAAGAGGCACTCCACCATATGAACTTGAGGGTTGCCATGCAAACAAAATACAATAATATCATGATTCATGAAGAATGGAACTTGGGAGTTAGTAAATCCAGCCCTTAAGCATAAAATCATTGGCACCAAGTGGGTGTGGATGCTTAAGTACAATGTTGATGGTACTCTTAAAAAGTTCAAAGCAGGACTTGTTGCACATGGTTACTCATAAGTTGAAGGCATTGAATTTTGTGAATCATTTTCCCAGATTGCAAGGATGAATATTATCTTAGTAGTACTAGTTGTTGTTGCACATAAGCGATGACCAATCTATCACATGCATGTCAAATCAGCATTCTTGAATGGAGACCTTAAGGAGGAGTCCATATATGTGACTCAACTGCCATGATTTTGAGTCCCCGCATTCAAAGAACAAGGTATGTAAGTTGAAGAGAGCATTATATGCACTGAAACAAACCCTTGGAGCATGGTACCAGTGGATAGATAAGTATCTCTTGGATGTAGGTTTCAAAAGAATGTGCTTATGATGGTAACTTATATGTTCTAAAGAGAGGAGGGAAGACAATTGTGCTTGTACTCTATGTAGATGACCTTGTAATTAGAGGAAATGATGATGGTTTTCTTCAACAAATGAAAGATGCCCTGTGTTCAGAATTTGAAATGAGAGGCTTGGCCTTAATGCATTATTTCTTAGGCCTTGAAGTTTGGAAGGAATTAAGGAAGATTTTCATCTCTCAACAAAAGTATGCAAAATAGATATTGAAGGCATTTGACATGGAGGATTGTAAGGAAATTTCTAGATCTATGGAGATCAACCCAAAATTATCTATTGAAGATACTTAACCTCCAATGGATATTGGAGGATACATGAAACTAGTTGGAAGTCTCATCTACTTGTGCAATAGCAAACCAAATATCTCTTATGTTGTTGGAGTAGTAAGAAGGGTCTCTAATAAGCCTTGCCAAACTCATTGGAAGGCAAGCATCCAGATACTCAAGATCAAGGATTTTCTCTTATTGATCGGATCCCGTGGACACACATATGTAGAGGAAAGTAAAAAAAAAAAAATCTCACAAAAGTACTCAAAGAATAGAAAGAGACAAGAGAATTGACACCAAATTGGGTACAATATTCCCCTACATACTCTGATGGATGAGTCTATCAGATCATGTGTGTTTATAGGTATTTTTTGTTACGTCCAAAGTAGAAGACACATGAGGGTGGTGCTTCAAACAACGTATGTTTATGGAAATCCATTTTATTTACAAATCGTCGCTTTTCAAGCAATCTACTATTTTTACAAAAATGTTGCTTTCTAAAGTGATCTACTATTTTCATAAAACTAAAATACTATCTTCTAAATATTCTTCTAAATATCTAAATAAGTCTATGTGCGTTCACACCCTCATGAGTCTTCACTTACTAAATCAAAACACAAATCACATTAAAATCCTCAAGACATCAAAATCCATATAATGTTCCATTATTCCATAAAATATAACATGCCTCCAAGTTGACGAGTAACTAAACTCAGTTGACAAAAGTAAAATAGACATGGATGGCCAGTCACATGTCCCATCATTGAACAATCATAAGCATGTTCCATGTAAAAACACATGCATGGAATTAAAAAATTGGAGTTTAATGTGACTGTGAATGATATGCAAAAATCAAATGATCATAGTGTGAAGTTAATGATGTTTTATGAATCCATTGAGATTCTTCAACTGAGTGATGTTTATATCTAAGTTAATATCTAGGATATTGGTTACTTGTGCATATAGTAGTAACATCATAATCAAGTGTTTTCTCTGGAACTAAAATTTTACTATCCTCTTCAAGTAATGGAGGATCATCTAAATAGAAGTGAGTGGTAAAGTTCCTTTAAAAGATTGCAATAAACTGATATGAAAAGAATTATGTATATTCCAATGAGAAGGTATGTCTAGTCTAAAAGCATTCTCATTAATTTTCTAAATAATATAGAAAGGTCCACAATAACATGGTGCAAGTTTAGCTTTAGGATATTGTGAAATATTTTTCATGCTTCTTTTAATTATTTATATCCATACCAAGTCTTTTCCATTAAATTTTATAGCCACTCATTTCTTATTAGCATTACATATGTAACATTCTTGACTCTTTTTAATGTGCCCATGAACCTCATAAAATATAGAAATATGATTTTGTGCAAAAGAATCAGCCATAGTAATTTTAGTTTGAGTGAGAGTCATGGGAGTGGAAGCTCTTTACCATAAACAATTTCAAACGGTGCACGTCAAAGTAGTGGTATGTCTTGTGTTATTATATGCAAACTATAGCAAAGGAATTTTCTCATCCCAATTACTTGGATTATCTAAAGAATAACAAGATAATAAATCCAAAATAGTACTATTCATAGCTTCACTTTGCCCATTACTTTCACGATGAAATGCAGAGCTAAATTCTATTTTTGAACCTAAATTTTTAAATACTACAACCCAAAAGTGATTACAAAAAATGAACATCTCGATATGAAAGAATAACTTTTGGAAAACCTATTGGGATAGATGGATGAACACTTCAAGAAATGAGTAAGTATTGCAAACTGTTGCTTAGTACCAGCCCCTTGTAGCTTCAGACTTGAGTTGTGGGCCCTCTTAGCTTTCCAATGACACTATATAAGTGCCTATGTACTTTGGAAATGATGTAAGAAAAAATTGAATAAAAAAAACCTACTTCCAACTTGAAGGATCATTGAAAACCTTCTATTTTTTATCACACACCTGCTGCTTGTTATGCTCAATGCTACCAATATAGTAAGAATTAGAAAAATTCCTTTTAGTGGTAACTAATTAGCTTAGTAAGCTAATGATTCCAAGTGGAATCACTTGAAAGGATGCACTATACATAGAGCAATCAATTTAACAATTGAATCATTATCCCCGATTTTTTAGGACCTCTATAGAGTTTGACCAGTAAGTGCTTCGATGCAGTTTTCTCCCGATTGGCTGAATGGATTTCCTTCACACTTTGTGAGAATTTATAGAACTTGGAGATGATTCCAACAAACTATAGATCATTGAAAATGATGGAGAATTGATTGCGATATGAGCAGCACAAATTGACCCTTGTAAATGACTATAACAGAGAGATCATAGATGAACAATGTAGATGTATTGTATTAATGAACAATGTTGTACAAGATCATAGGCTTGAAAATCATAGCATAATGATGGTGAGTAGTGTAGGCTACAATGTAGACAATGTAGACCTCACACTCTTACAGAATGACAATGGAGAACTCAGGAATCGAGCCTTCTTATGATGGCATTTTCAAGTCACTTTATATAAGTGTTTCATTCAAATTTGAATGTGAATTCAACTTTTGGCTCTCTCTAGAAGTTGTCCTTCAATCTAGGAAATATTCCCTCAATGAAGTAGTTACTTTTCTATCTAACAAATCCATGATTTTTTGATAGGTGATTACAAATATTCTCTCAAGTCAAAAAATGACTTTGACAAATGGTAAAGATGAAAAATCTTCCTAGACATGGTTTCCAGGGGGCTTCATATGTTTATGAACTTCATGCCAAATGTGTGGGCTTGAACTTTGCACCAACAGCTCCCCCTAAAGACAAACATTTTGGCTTGGTCTTCATCTCCAATCTTCATGAATATCCTACAATCCAATCATTGATTTGAACCTGCAAAGTTTTGAACCATCTAATGCTTTAGTCAATAAGTCTACACATTGCATATTAGTTGATACATATGCGAATTGAATATCCTTGCTCAATAGTTTCTCTCTCACATAATGATAGTGGACCTCTATATGCTTGGTCCTAGCATGATAAATGGGATTCGCTGCAACATGTAATAAACTTGTATTATCTCCAAAAATCATTGGAGATGTAGTATGAAAAACTAACGATGTGTATAATGGCTTGATCCATATGGCCTCTTGAGTAGCATTGGCCAATCCTCTATACTCTATCTTTGTAGAGGATAAAGAAATAGTAGATTGCTTCTTTGAAGACCATGATATAGGTTTGTCACTTGCAAAGGATAGGTATCTTGAGGTACTTCTTCTATCATATTTGCATCCTACCCAATCTACATCTGAATATATCTTGATGTCCAAGTCTGATGTATAAGGGAAATACAATCCATGATTTTGAGTACCCTTAAGGTACTTCTAAATCCTTTTGGCAGCCTCCAATTGAGGTGCCCTATGCTTGTGCATAAACTGACTTAGAACACTTACTCCATAAGCAATAGCAATCCTTGTCAATGTAGCATAGTTCAAGCTTCCCACTATGCTTTGATAACCTGCAATGTTCTCAAGTACATCACCTTCATGAGCACTTAATTTTTTGTTTACCTCCATTGGAGTACTTGAAACTTTGGCATCCTACAAATGAAACTTCTTTAACATATCATGTTTATACTTTCTCTGAGTAATATAAATTCCAGAGTTAGTGTAGAATAACTCAAGTCCAAGAAAATATTTTAGTGATCCAAGGTCACTAATTCTGAACTCCTTCATCATCTGATTCTTGATCTGCTTGATGCCATTAGCATCATTACCTATGAGTATGCTATCATCAATATATACACATATATATATTACCTCTTAATTACTTCTCTTGATGAATAGAGAAGTATCTGCTTTACTCATGATAAAACTTAATCTTGAAGATAAGTAGTTAACCTATGGTTTGATGCCCTAGGTGCCTGGTTCAATCCATAAAGAGTTTTGTTCCATGTACATAAATATGTTACCTTGTTTGGGTCCTCATAGACAAGAGGTTGTGACATGTACACCTCTTCTGAAATCTAGCCATTTAGAAATACATTTTTTACATCCAACTGATACATGTTCCAATTCTTTGATGCAGCTACACTTACCAATACCCTGATGGTTAGCATTTTGGCCACAGGTGAGAAATTTTCTTCATAATCAACTCCTTGGGTTTGTGCGAAACCCTTAGACAAAAGTCTAGCTTTGTACCTACTTATTGATCCATTAGAATTCCTTTTGATCTTATAGATCCATCTAGAACCAATTACCTTCATAGACTCCTTTGGTACTAGTTCCCAAGTATCACTTTCCTTGAGTGGTTCAATCTCCTCATCCATTGCTTCCTTCCATTTTTCCTTGTTCTTTGCTTCTTCATATGATGATGGATCTTCAAATGATAAGTCTTCTGCAAGAAAAACAGAGTTCTTAGTAACTAAGGAAGTGTCATACCAATATCTCATTGCCTTCTTGCTCTCCCTTTGTGATCTTCTGATTGCTTGGTTGGATGATTCAAGTATATACTCCAATTTCTTCATCTTGGCTTTGTCTTTGGAATTCCATGCCTCATCATCTGAGTTGATGTCACCATTCTGAGTAGACTCCTCTTTAGTGAGGCTTGGAAACTCCTCTTCTAAGTCATAAGGTAGTTTTACTTTCTTGAATTCACTATCAAACCAAGAGTCATTCTCATCAAAGACAACATCTTTATTGACCATGAATCCCTTGTTTGAAGGGTTGTAGAACCTGTATCCTTTCTAATTCAAGTCATACCCTATGAAGATGCACTTCTCTGCCTTAGGGTCTAGAACATCCAAAGATCCTGCAATGATCAAGTGAAGGTCTTCTACCATTCCATGCTTCATATGGGATCATCCCATCAAGAGATTTGGATGGCAACCTATTTACAAGATAAGTGGAAATAGAAACACTCTCTTCCCACAAGTAGTTAGGTAATATTTTTTCCTTTAACATTGACCTAGCTGTTTCAACAATTAATCTATTTCTCCTTTTTGCCACCCCATTTTGATCAAGGGTATACCTTGTTGTGATTTCTCTTTTGATTCCTTTGTCCTGCAAGAATATATCAAACTCATGTCGGAAGTACTCACCTCCTCCATCTGACCTTAGTCTCTTTAGGTTTCTCCTTATTTGGTTCTCAACAAGTGCAAGATACTTTTTAAAGCAACTGAATACTTCATCTTTGTGCTTCATAAAGTACAATACAGTCCAACTACTGTAATCATCAATGATAGATATATAATACCTTTCTAGAGATTGAGGGATCCTTACTTGGTCCCCATACATTTGTATGGACAAGCTCTAGGTAGTCCTCATGCATGTAGCCTTTCCTTGAGAAGGGTAACCTGTGAGATTTTTCAAAACATACATACATACATACATACACACATACATACATACATATGTACATACATACGTACATACATACGTACATACATACATACATACATACATACATACATACATACATACATACACATACATACATACATACATACATACCTACATACATACATACATACATACATACATACATACATACATACATACACATACATACATACATGCATGCATGCATGCATACATACATACATACATACATATACATACATACATACATACATACATACATACATACATACATACATACATACATGCACGCATGCATACATACATACATACATACATACATACATATATGCCTAGTTGTTTTTTGACGTGTCATGAAACAATATTTGATGTTTCTGACCCTCGATGTTTCTAATAGTTGTTCTTCATGGATAGCTGATGCGGCTTTTTTAGAAAACACCCAAGCCTCTCAAAAAAGTATGGAGAACCATCATCAACATCATTACCATCATAAAAAAGGTAGACAATAACAAGTTTGAAACTCAAACGATAAAGTAGAATGCCTAAGGGTTCAATGTGCACCAAAATTCAACCACCATATAGACAAGCAGCTTTGCTATTTGCATCCATGATTTCAATCAGCCAATTTGATGTAGCAAAAAAGAGGTTCAAATGTTCAGTTTGATTTAGCAAGATGGAACTTCTATCATGAAACAATAGAATGATAAATCAGTAGACAGTTGAAAGATAGATTTTGTATTGTTTTGAATCATTTGTATGATTTGGATAGCAAGAAGTTGGACCATGGTCGCTATGTATGTCTACATTGTTTTGGACAATACTTCTTCATGGTCATTGTGCATATCCTATGGTCTTGTTTTGATGCATGGATTGCTTTATGTCTGTGAATATATGCCATGAATATTCAAGTATATTAGTTGGAGGAGCTGAGATTTTATCTTGGAGTGTATAGATATATTACAAGAATGAATCGAGGAAAACCCCAAATTCAGCCTCAAGTGAAAGTGCAACTATAAGCTCATGGTAGTCAACCACAAGAAAATATAGAAGAACAATTCCATTATGTGTATGCTGAATGTTAGATTGCACAATGAACAACTTAAAGTCACTATATACAAGTTAAGACACAATGTCAAATTGCACGAAAAAGAATCTTAGGCAATAAACATGAGGTCCAACTTGAATGTGAAAAGGTAACTCATATGTTGAAAACATTGGTTCATCACATGCACATGTTCTTAAAAACTCTGAGAAGACAATGTGCATTAGACTAACCTCTAAGTGCATCATAAGCCTTCAGCCTTACATGTTGGCTATGACTCGTAGATAAGTAAACATGCAAGAACTTAACAGACTTCATGCTATTTCTGAGAGATATTAATTGTAGCTTCATGCTTACATTATGAAATGACTTGCACCACAATAGAAACAACTATGATGTGAGGTTCATGTATTCAAATTTAATATTGTTATAAGATACATTCTAGTTATTAATATGGTATTTTGAATATCTATAGTATATACTACATATATTTTCAAATAATGTGGCAAAAAATTTAGTCGATGTCAGATTCCATCAGAAACCTTTTACCTTACCCGTTAGGAGATAGATAAATGTCAAAATTCAGAAGTCAGAAACACATCAGAAAGAGCTATACATATATGCATAAATACATACATACACACAAACATGTAAAATAGATACATATAGCCATAGAGACATATAGCCATAGATACATACATATATGCATACATACATACATGGGTACATACATGCATACATACATATATACATACATACATACATGCAAATATAGATACGTATAGCCATACATACATGCATACATAAATACATGTGTACATACATAAATGCATGCATACATACATAAATGAATGCATACATACATACATACATACATAGATACATACATACATAAGTACGTACCTACGTAGGTATGTACATACATATATACCCTTATACATAGACACATGCACAACAAATTAAGCATAAATATCCATACGCTAGTAGATGGAATGAACAATTCGTACTTAAATTTTATGTTTACATGTATGCATGTTTACATACATTCATGCAAATATAGATGCATATTTCCATGCGTGCATGCATACATAGATATAGAGACTGATACATATATATATGTATATACATTCATACATATAGCCGTACATACATACATACATAGATACATACATATCTGTATACATACACACATGCACATGAAAATAGGCATTAATATATGTACACTGATAGATGGAAAGCACAATTCATGCCTAACTTTTATTTTTATTTTGTTTCATTCAATCATCAAGTCTTAAGCAACCAATAACATTTTCCCCATCATCTATTCGATTCTATTGTTTAAATACATTTTCATTATGGATTCATGGGATGATTCTTAACAACTTCTCTTACTTTTTAATTTCAGGATTTTGATGCTGTTGTTGGTGACGTTACAATAGGATCGAATCGTTCGAATTTGGTGCACTTTTCACAGAAGTATATGGAATCTGGAATAGTAATTATTACAAAAGTTGTACAAGAGAAACAATCACCATGGCTTTTATTTTCGTCACCATTCTCATGGCGCTTATGGTGCACCATTGTTGGAACTTTCTTTACAATTGGTTTACTATTATGCTACATGGAGCGGGAAAATCATCCAGAATTTACAGAAGGCAACATATCATATCGATTTGGGAGCATTTTATGGTTAGAAACTTTCTTCTTACTTTTACTCATGCATGAATGCATATCTTGGTACATACATCCATCCATCCATCCATACATACATCATACACACATGCATACATACATACATACATACATACATACATACATACATACATACGTACATTACAACATGCATCCATTCATACACACACATACATACATACATACATACATACATACATACATACATAGATACATACATACATACACACATACATACATACACGCACACATACACACACACACACGCATACATACATACAAGTGTTAGAGTATGGTTTTAATCCTTGATGTATTTAGATTTATTTACTCCCAATTGAAGGGTTTTGAACCTTAGGATTGATATTCCCTAAGGTTATGATATGTAACCCTTAGGGAGGCCTCTCAAGCCTTGTGACTTATAAGTACAAGCTTGGGAGAAATCCTTTTAGAATGCATGTGAGAGCCATATGATTTTCAAGGTAGAAGCCCTTCGATTAGCACACATGTGACAGGGAACACTTGGCAAGCTCTCCTCATATTTCCCCCCTTGCCTTATTTGGCAAGCTCTCCTCATATTTCCCCCCTTGCCTTATATATATATATATATATATATATATATATATATATATATATATATATATATATATATATATATATGGGTGGAGTTGGTTGGGTGGATACGTGCATCTCTCACCCCTTGTGGGTTTGGTTAGTCTTTTGAGACTAACCCCTTGCACTAGTTAGTTCATTTGTTGTGAAGGGTTAGGCCTCACACAACATTGGCTATCATAGCTTTTTTATGGATCCTTGATAGACCATTTTTTTTCTTGAATTATTATTATCTTCCATGCCTCTAGAAGGACCTACCATGCGATTCCTATTCTTAGGCTCTCTTTCAAGCTTTATAGAAAATCTTCGATAGATGTCCCCCAATCAGCTCGTGGTCAACGGAGGGAGTCTATCATGGGAAGGCATGCACCCATTATGGTGTGAAAAGTCTGATTCACTAGTGATTAGAGAGCCTCAATTGACTTTTCCTTCATAAAAGGAATTTGGAAGTTGCTTGCACATTTGCTAAACCCATCATTTGATAAGATGCCGCATAGCGTGATGTTTGGAGATACGTTTAGAGGCCCATATTGAATAATATAAAGCTTTTATAAATACATTTTCCTTCACATATTGCATTTCTTAGGAGTTATGTGACACCTACTTTTAGAGGCTATAGCACCTCAATACTTTCTCTCATTCAAAAGGATTAGAAGAGGCCATGTAGAGGCTTTCTCGTATTTGAAGAGACACCTTATTTTATTCACGATAGAGCCTTTTTTGGGTTACACATGTCGAGGTAATGTATGTATTTCTTTGATGAGTGATTGGCTTCATCTTCACATAGAAAGAGAAGTCATGAGCTGTATTCAATTTTGATTCCAAACTTTGAGAAGAATTTCCAAGTCTTATTTCACATTGGAAGAAGCCTCATAATTCTTATTGTTTATAATTTATGCTCCGAGAGCTTTTGAAGCTCTTTGGTTCGCCTATTAAGAATCAAATGAAGCCTTTTTAGATGTCCCCAATATTATTTCATGTGCGGAAGCATAATATGTTATGCTCTAAGAGCTTTTGACGGTCTTCGGTTCTCCCATTAAGAAACAAAAGAAGCCTCTTATAGATGTCCCTAATATTATTTCATGTGCGGAAGCAAAGTGATGAAGAAAAAATGAAGGTGGGCTCTTCACAAACATCAAGGGAAGGAGGAAGCTATTATAGAGCTAGATATTTCTTTTAAAAGTCATTTGTGATGTCTGTTTGCCTTAGTTTCCCTTCTAATTTCATGTATACATAATTGAAGCATGAGATAGGACCTATTAATGATTTAGTCCAACTACACAATCTAAGAAAAGTTATCTTGAAGGGAAGCCAAGAACCTTACACTATTGCATGTATATATGCAAGGAAACGAAGGAATGTTTGCGCATTTGTCTTTGTGAAATATGGTTTTAATACATTTATCTTTCATTAGAAGCTTTTTTCAATGGAAAATAGTAGTTACACTATGAACCATGAAAAAGAAGCATATGTCTGTGCACAAAAAAGGAGCTTTAATGGATAGTTCACTCCTAAATAGAAGTAAGACACTTAGAAAGAAGTTACACTAAGATACTTGTAAAATCTAGCTACCTAGATTTGGTAAGGTACTACGTGGTTTCTTTCCAAAATGATACTAAGATATCAAGATAATTAATATATGAGTTACAAAATGATACTAAGATATCAAAATAATTACCCTAAGGAGGAAATTCCTTTAGCAAGTGAAGGATAGGGGTAGCTTCATCTGAATGGGTCTCAAAGTTACTTTTCCCAAACATTTCCATAAGGAAGTGGTGACAATGGAAATTCCTACTCTTAATTCTAGGATTGGCTTTATTGTGTGGCTTCTTTAGATGATAGGACGATATGTATTTCCTTCTTCACCTTCACTCCTATCTAATTTACTTTCTATGGGTACCTCTGGAACTTTTCCATTATATTCTACCAGTGTGTGGGAACTAGTAGTTTGTGGCACTTGGTTTGCCAAATGTTTCCACAACTTTGGCTTAACCTTTAACAACTCTTCTAAAGTGATATGACATTGCACTTTTGTGTTACTTATGTTTCTTGGTAGGATTAAATATTTTTTTCTTATCATTATTATGGGAGATCTAATTTAAATAGGCTTTGATGCCCATGGGCCTATAAAGTGAGGCAATTCTTATAAGGGATTAGATTCAAAGTCTAGTGGTTCACTTGGTTGAACATCTTCTTTCCCTTTGTAGCTTGAGAGAATCTCTTGAGGAAATCGTTCATGAAGATCACCTAACTCTTGAATAGGTTAGGGAGTCATCTATTCTATACCCCATGTTTCTTCTTCAACTTCTATTAAGAATTCCTATGATTGCTTGCTAATTGAAGGGGAACCTCTTCACTCTATTGAGTTAGAAACAGGAGACTCTACCAACAAGAATTCTCCTCTTTTGCTTTGAGTTGAAGGAGCCCTTTGAGGCACCAAGTTCTCAGGTTTGGATGCCATTTTATCTAATCGGTTTGATAGCCCTTCAACATGCAATTTTGGTTTCACTAGATTACTATGATTAAAGAGTTGAATAGATTTAAAAATAGCCCAAGCTAGTTTGATCGTTTTAATGCACAATTTTGTGATTTTTCACTTCTAGATCTATTGTGGGATAACTCTTGTTTAACCATGCCATATTTGGTCTTTCTCTCAATCATGCCTAGCAAGCCTTGAAAATCATATCTAAGTCTTTAGGATGGGATCTGCTAACATTGAACCTGAATTTAGGAATGGATGGAGTCTCAAGTGGGACTTGAGATGTCAATTCTAAAATCGTTGCCTTGGTATCTTTTATGCTTCCTTCTAATTCTACTAACTTCTTGGCCCACTTTCTCTTGATTCTCTCTCTATTATTTTCATGAATTATTCTTTCTCTTACTAGAATCTTTGAATTTACTAGATTCTGAGTCTTTCTCTTGGTTCCATTGTTGACCTTGCTATAAAGCCTATGCTCGAGTGACCACCTAGATGGGCACTAAGATGGATGGAGGTCTATTGGCGCCTTGCACTATGCCTATTAATTTAATTAGAGTTATCTTTGAGGCATTAGCTAGATTCTTGGGACACTTTCATATGATGTTCTCCTTATCACACTTCAAGAAATACCCTTGAAGTTTAAGATAGTGTGGCTGACCTATTGGTGGGGCATGTGGGCACCCTCATGTATAGTAATCTCCCGAATATCTATAGCAAGGTCCTCTAGGGTCTTGTGGTCTCATATATTGTTATGTTTACAAACTTGTAAACATCAAAGTACATAATGAAACATGATGAGACCTCTCAAGATCTTCAAAACACCAACCAAATATTTCCAAACTTCAAAAACAAACTTTCCTCCAAACTTTCAAGAAAATAGAAATAGGTCACTGTAGCAAAATAACCACGAGAAATGCTCTGAGTAGAATTTGACAGAATAATCATATATTGTAAAGGTAGACTTCGAGTAGAATGCTTTAGAAACAACAAACGTCAAAAGAGGTGGACTATAGCTTCCAAACGAACAACTTGAAGTCAAGGTAAGAGAAGGCCTGCAACACCAAGGTATGACTAACTATCTGAATTGAAAACCAATGTACAGAAGCAAGAAAACTTCAAGATCTATGAGACTTTTTGATATATATAGAAATCATGAGAGCTAAGGAATCTTTTCCAAGTGAAATCACTAAGAAAGACCTCATAAGGACTCAGAAATGAAAGTTTCAAGAGAGCTATGTCTTTGATGAGACACCGGATAGACACAAGAATAAAGATCTGCAAAAACACTTACTTGCACGGCCTTTTCTCATTATAAATCGTAGAAAAAAATATCTACTTATATAGTAAAAGTTGTAAGCTTCGCAAGGCAGCATGAATCACTCAATTTGGACACCTACACTAAGAGTACCACTCTTTTTATTGAGAGGCTATCAATAGAAGCACCTTCCTTGTCAAAAAATAGACACCTCTCCTTTCCTTCTTGCTTTTATCTACTTTTACTCTAAATTTGGAGATGTGAGCACCTCCACATGTAATTTATCATAAGTAATAAACTCCATAAGCCTACAATAATACTTTAGAGCTTGTTCTTATGTAACATTGCCCCCCTCAAGCTCTAAATGCAAAGCTTTGACACCAAGTAGAACTTTGATTTGCTTGAGCTTCTGAGCATCCACTGCTTTTGTGAGTATGTCTACTACTTGATCTTTAGTTCCAACATGTTGAATATCAATATCTTCATTCATCACCTTCTCTCGGATATAGTGATAGTGCACTTCAATGTGTTTTGTTCTTGCATGGTACACTGGATTAGATGTGAGTTGTAATGAACTTACATTATCTCCAAAGAGTAGTGGATGTGTTGTAGATAGATTCATATCTTCATAAAGATTCAAATACCACATAATCTCACATGTTGCATTTGCAAGGCTTCTATATTCAGTTTCTGTGCTTGAAAGTGCCACTTTAGGTTATTTTTTAGAACTCTATGAAACCAAATTATTACCTGCAAATATCATATATCCACCTGCACTCCTTCTATCATCCTTATTTCCAGCACAATCTGCATCATTGTATGCTTTAAAATCCAAACCTTCATGATATTTATAGCCCAGAACTTCATTTAATGTACCCTTCAAATATCTCAAGCCCCTTTTAACTGCTTGCATATGAACATCTGTGGCTTTGTTCATGAATTGAGACAATGTACCTACACTAAATGTAATATCCGGCCTTGTTAAAGTTGCATATATAAGAGAACCAATCAAAGACCTATAGATAAGTGGATCTTCTAAAGGTTCACCATCTTAACACTGTTCTTCACATTGAGTTCCATCGGATTACTAATACTCTTGCAATGCTCCATGCCATATTTCTTTAACAAATCTAAAATATACTTCCTTTGTAGAAGATATATGCCATCTTCCTTCTTCATAACTTCGATTCCAAGAATGTATATCATTTCTCATAAATTTGAAATTTTAAATTCAGATCCAAGCTCTACTTTGATCCTAGCTATCTCACCTTCATTGTTTCTTGTTATTATTAAGTCATCCACATAAATTGAGATATAAACAATCAATGATCCTTCAACCTTAACATACAAAGAAGTATCTACATTTGAACACCTGTATCCCTGCTTTTCAAGAAACTTTACCAATCTAAAATTCCAAGCCCTTGGAGCCTATTTAAGACCATACAATGCTTTCAAGAGTTTACATACATGCGTAGGCTTCTTAGGATCTTCATAACCTGCTGGTTGCTCCATGTACACATCTTCTTTTAAATCACCATTGAGAAATGCACTTTTTATATCTAATTGATAAAGATTCCATACCTTACTTGCAGCAACACTTATTAATGTCCTTATTGTTGATATCTTAGCAACATGAGAAAAAGTCTCCTCATAATCGATGCCATAACTCTGTGCATAACCTTTACAAACAAGCCTTGCTTTATATCTACTTACTGGACCATCATTGTCTCTCTTTATCCTGTACACCCATTTGTTACCAATTACCTTCATGTTAGGTTGCATTGGAACTAAACTCCATGTATTATTTTCATACAATGCTGTCATTTCTTCATCCATTGCTTTAACCCATTTCTTTACCTTTGATGCTTTTTTCAAAGTTGTTGGTTCTTGCTCCTCAAGAAGTTTTTCCATGTAAGCTTCATGAGAAAATCTTTGTGGTTGCCTTCTTTCTCTTATTGGACACCTTGATTGGCGTCTTGTGCTACCATGCTTTTTTTGCCTTTGATTTTGAGTTCTTCTTGATGTAGAACCTTCACTTTGTTCTTCCTGTGACTCAATTTCCTTTGAAATTAAATCAAGAATTCTCTTCAACTTTTGATTGGGGGGAGTATCTCTTCATGTGTAATTTGACTTTCTGGTGAGCTTGGAGAACTTGGTTCTTCTTTGTGACTTCTTGTAGTTTCTTCTTCATCTTCCTTTACTTCATGTTTATACCAAGACTTATTTTCATGAAAAATAACATCTCTCGAAACAATTACCTCTCCCATATCTGGGTTCACACATCTATATCCTGGTTGCCCTTCTGCCATACCAATGAAAAGCATTTTCTGTGACCTTGGATCCAACCTTGACCTTAACTGTTGTGGAACATGAACAAAACATATGCTTCCAAAAATTCAACAATTAGAAATATCTGGTTTTGATCCATAAAACAATTCATAAGGTGCTTTCTATACATGATCTAAGTAGGTGGTAATGTGTTCATCACATAAACTGCCATATTACATGCTTCAGCCCAAAAAGTAAGTGGTAAGTCCTTTTCATTTAACATGCACCTACCCATCTCCAAGCCGGACCTGTTTCTTCTTTCAACCACACCATTTTGTTGAGGTGTGTATCTATTTGTAGTCTCCTTTTCAATTCCTTCCTCCTCCAAAAAAGCAAGAAACTAATTAGAAATCTATTCACCTCCTCCATCTGATCTCAATCTTCTTATGCTTCAACCACAAAAAAAACAAGATTTGATAAAAGAACCAGAGCTCTGATACCCTAATGTTATGTATACAAACTTCTAAACATCAAAGTACACAATGAAACATGATGAGACCTCCCAAGATCTTCAAAACACCAACCAAATATTTCCAAACTTCAAAAACAAACTTTCCTCTAAACTTTCAAGAAATTAGAAATAGGTCACTGTAGAAAAATAACCACCAGAAACTCTCTGAGCAGAATTTGACATAAAAAATCATATATTCTGAAAGTAGATTGTGAGTATCATGCTTTAGAAACAAAAAATGTCAAAAATGGTGGAGTATAGCTTCTGAACAAACAGCTTGAAGTCAAGGTAAGAGAAGGCCTACAACAACAAAGTATACCTAACTATCAGAATTGAAAACTGATGTACAGAAGCATAAAAACTTCAAGATCTATGAAAAATTTTGATATTACTAGAAAGTATCAGAGCTAAAGAAAGTCCTCCAAGTGAAATCACTCAAAACGACCTCATAAGGACTGCGATATGAAAGTTTGAAGAGAGGTATGTCTCTAATGAGACACTGGATAGACACAAGAATGAAGATGTGCACAAACGCCTATTTGCATGGTGTTTTCTCATTGTAAAGTGTATAAAAACTAATCTACTTATATAGTACCGTTGTAAGCTTTGTAATGCAACACTAATCACTCAATTTTGACACGTACACTAAGAGAACCACTCTTTTTATTGAGAGGCTATCAACAGAAGCGCCTTCCTTGTCTAAAAATAGACACCTCTCCTTTCTTTCTTACTTTTATCTACTTTTATTTAATTTTACTCTAAATTTGGAGATTTGAGTGCCTCCACATGTTATTTATCATAAATAATAAACTCCATAATCCTAAAAAATAATACTTTAGAGCTTGTTCTTATGTAACATATATCTCATCTAGGGCCTAGGCTTGGGGTGTAGTATTTGGGGATGTTCTCTCCATGAGAGGAGCCAAATCTTTTTGCATTGGGATCATTCTCCATGATCAAAGGAGAAACTGGTACTAATGCCTTGTTTGGATTCTCTTTCACTACTAGGTTGATTGATATTCATTAGTAGGGGTGGTGGTTGCTGATCTAGAATCGGCTATGGCTTAGGCTGGGCCTGATACTATGGTTGATAATTCTATTGTGGCCATTTAAAGGGATGCTATTGGTACTGATTTTGATACCGATATGGCTGTTGATATGTCTAAGTGATTGTTGTCTAAGTGATTTTGTCTAAGTGACTCCTTGTTATAAGGACATCCTTATGCCATATCGTTTGTGTGTTTCCTTGTTATTGTATAATAGTAATCACCTAGAGCTACAACATTCTGGTTCAACATAAGGCAAACATTAGTCATGTGATCACTCGTACATGTATAACAACATTTGAGATTTGCAACTTACTCAACTAGATCCTCTACTGAAGATGAATATTTTGATGTGACACTAGTCAAACACTCGGATCCTTTATAGAGTTTAGAAAATTCTCACTCCTCTCCTAATTTGCCTTCTATGTCTGTGTACATCCTCACCCACTCCTCTAGAGTATTTGGATCTTTCAAGTACACATAATATCATAACTTTCCACTCAAGAAATCATCTAAAAACAATGATAGCTATTCGTTGTGTGTAGGTAGCTTTTGGGATTGGGCATCTCTCTATGTACTTCTGGACTATATGCCGTGCTAACCTCACCATCTCTAGGGGGTTGAGTTTGAAACTATGAGTCAAAATAAGTTGTTCTTGATTTTGATCTTAGAGAAATCCACGATGAAAGCATCCAATTGTTGCATGATAAAGTGACCTCATTACAATGGTTGAGACCATGCTAGGGTTGTATTCTTCAAGGTTAGCCTAAAAGCCTTGTCTTGAGTGAACAAGTCCTCTACATGTTTTTCTCTCAACAACTGCTTAAATTTAGCTATGTGATCATAAGGATCTCTTGTGCCATCAAAGTAGTTTTCCATGGTCTTTACAACCTATGAGAGTCTCAATGTTCTTGAGTTTTCTCTTTGTCTAGGTAGAGGGAAATAGTCATCATCTCTATGCGGCTCATATCCTCTACTCGTCTGTCTTTCTAGCCTACTATACCTTATTTTAACCTACCTCTCCCTAGGTTGTGCATGAATTGTACTTCTAGAGCTTCTCTTATTTTCTCTCTATGAACGCTTGAAGAGTTTGCTTGATCTACACTAGTTGATGGGTTGTGTAGGGGGAACACATTTTGTACTTTCCAAAAATGAGTTTGTTTTCTATATTAAAGACTAAGTACATTCATTTCGAATCATGAATAATATAGGTGGGGTTACCTAGAACATATTGATCCTTGAACTCATATACAAACTACTCTTCCTTGGTATAAGACTTGTCTAAATTGAACTTCCAAAAAACCTCTTCACTCGACATGTTACCATAAAGCTCAACGGTGGCACTGTCGAGGTATCTTTGTAGTAGTTATGATTTTGGTTAGTGTAGACTTTTTCCAAGGACTAGATGGGATCTCCTTTGGATCATCCTCTTATGAATCTCAAACTTCTGACTCTGGGAGAACATTTCCATAGTCTTTCATCTTATCAAGGTGACTAGTGACTACATACATAGTCCCTTGCTTATCTATCTAAGATCCATTCTCAAACTTAACTATTGGATTATCTATGGAGTGATTTGGGCTCCTCAACTATACTATGGATCTTCTGAGATCTTCCTCATAGAAGTGAGCACCTAATTGCTTAGTCGGGATGTACTCCAAGTGATTCATCTAGGGCCCATTAGTACCTCTAGGTAAGTTGCTATAAGTCGATATCTCCATGCTATAAGAGTATTCTAACTTCCTTGTTTCCTAGTTGTCAATAGATGGGTGATTACCTAATTTCTTGGACCAAGACCTTGCTGTGTGGTTAAAAGAGCTTCAGATGACCTTAGGCTTTGTCGATCCACTTTGCTAAGATACTTGCATGGTCTAAGGTTCATGAATTAGACCCAAATTCCTTTTGATCTCTTTCCTTTAAGGCTCACTTTTCACTAGGTGTTCACTGATTAATTCACTTGTTGAGTTATTTCCCCTTGTTAGTTCTTGTCTTGGTATGTCATCCTAAGTATTATGTTATCAACTTGATCATAGTTTGTCGAATAAAGTCCTTGTGCCCTTAGTTTTCCGTGATTACAATTGTTTAAATTCTTGAATTCAATCTCTTTACATTTCTTGAACTTGAGTATTATTAGCATCACCCTAAGCTCTATTACTAGCACTAATCATTTCAGCCTAAGCTACAATTGGAAAAGGGGGTTTGTGATTCTCCAACCTCAAGTTAATTTTGTGTCTTTGAGTAGCCCAAAAAGACCTTGGGAGTGTCTCAAGCACTTGCACTCTAACCTTATATCTCCTATAATTCACCAAAAACCTTTGGAAATAGACCAAATTTATGCCCAAAACCAAAAACTTAAATTTTTTCATGTAGGCAATCTATTCTTGATAGAGGGGGTTTGTTGGATAGGTCCACTTGTTGAGATAAGACACTCTATCATGATACGACACCCTATCATGTGAGTGGTTCACCCTGATAGATGGTTAGTCTATCATGATTGATGGGGTCTATTGTAGGGGTGGTTTGTCGAGGGGTTGGTTTATCCTAATAGACTAGAGTCTATTGCAATAGTGGGTGTCTATATCCTTTGTTCTATTGTGGGTTTGTTCTATCACAATAGATGAGAGTCTATCTCAATAGAGGTCTCTATCACCTCTTTTTGTATGTTGTGATAAACATTTGTTCATCATGATGGAGTGGTATGTCACGATAGATGTGTGGTCTATCATGATAGACGAGTCCTTTCCGGTTAGTCTACCATGCTAGATGGTAACATGTCATGATGGAGCCAATCTATTGTGATATATAGGATCTATCATGATAGACAAAGCCTATCACCTATTTTGCATTTTGGCTATCACCACAAAACCAAAAACTTAGATATTTTGAACAATATTTAGTGTGTGGAGATGGTGCTAAGGAGACCTACATCATGCTACACATGCATTTCAAAAAATCAGACATTTTTGGTCTATCATGATAGACTGAATAACTCACCATGAAGTTTGAAAAAACATAGCCATACCTTTGTCCAGTCTTGGACATGAAGATGGATTTAAAGCCTACACGAAAACACTAAAAACAAGCAAAGACATAGCACATGCAAGACTACTCTCTCTCTCGTGCAAATGAGAGAAGCGAGGTGGGTGGGTAGATATGGCAAAAATAGATTTTTTTAATAAAATTAATAATATGTGTCTATGGTGATGGAAGGTAGTGGAGATGAAGATGATGAAAAAAAGGAATGAAAACAATGAAAAAAAGGAATGAAAACAATGAAAAAACTAACAAAAACAACAATTTCATCTTCCAACATCAATCCTTCAACAATCTTACCATCACACGTTCATCCTCAAATGCGCTCTCTCGCAATGACACCAAATTCTATGTCACTCTAAACAAGGATGAGTACCACATCAAAAAGCTTCACCACCGTAATTGTCAATCCATGAATATGAGAGGATAATATGATGATTATGAATGAGTGAAGTACATGAAGGTGAATTTTGAGAAGCACACAAGATGCACAAACACATACACACAATGTAGTGACAAGAATTAGACAATGGAAGGAAGTGATTTCTAGATTATCAAAATACACCTTCTTTCCTCAAACTTCCAACATAACTCAAATTTCTGAAACACACCTTTAATACTTTTCTTGTGACTTTGGCCAGTTTCTCACCTAGTGTCTGGCATACTTAAAAAATAGGTTCTAAATCAATTTTGAAGAATCAAATGCACTCCAAAAATTATGAAAATTGGTCGTTCAACTCTAAGTAATCTCCTCAACATCAAGGACTCCTCAGCTTGCACAATCTAGAGAGTTAAGGTACAAAATTGATGGTTTACAATACAAAAGTAGTAATAGAAATCAATGTTGGTCACTTACATATTTGAGCTTTAATGATTGGGAACTTTTAAAACAATAAGTTTGAATATCCCGTATCCTTGTACACCCTATACTTTACATGCTCCCTATTTATTTACACTTGCTTCCTCCTCCTCCTTTGCTGGAACTTAGCCTTGCATATTGCCAACACTACCTATATACATGCATGCGTACATACATACATACATACACACACACACACACATATATATATATATATATATGCATATATACATTCATACCTATGCACATAAACATACATACATACCGATACATACATACATACATCCATCCATACATACATACATACATACATACATACATACATACATACATAGATACTTACATACATAAATACATGCATGCATACATACATGCATACATATATACATAGATACATACTTACATACATACATACATACATAGACACATACATACATACATTCATACATACGTATATACATACATACATACATACATACATACATACATACATACATAAATACATGCATACATACATACATACATACATACATACATACAAAAATTCACAGATACATACAAGAGAAAATGGATAAATACAAACATACATACACACATACATACATAAATTCACACATACAAACAAGAATAAATGGATAAATTGATATACATAAACACATACATACACACATACATACAATCACATATACATACATATGTACATACAAAACAACTATGAAACATCATCACATGCATTCCTACATACACTTTGGCTTTCTCCTCTTCTTCTTCAAATGGCCAATGCATAACTACAC
>CM035406.1:21826149-22008649 GCA_020310875.1 Ceratopteris richardii
GTCTCTTCAATTGTAGGTGTACCTTCACTTGAAAAGTGTTGAAACATCATCCTTCAAGTCATAGGCCAATTTGATTTTCCTACAATCATCTACAAACCAAGAATTATTTTCATCAAATACTAGATCTTGACTTAGTATGAACCCCTAATGTATAACCCATTCGATTTAGGTAATAACTTATGAAGACACATTTCTCTACGTTAGGATCAAGTTTACCTCTAACTTTTATGGTATATATGCATATGCAATGCAACCAAATATTCTAGAATGGTTCAAGCTTGGTCTCCTTCTATTCGAATCTTCATAGGGAGTCATTCCTTCAAAACCCTTTGATGGTACCATGTTTATAAGATAGGTAACAATAGATAATACCTTAGCCCATAGATAATTGGGCAGCTTCATTTCATTTAGTGTTGACCTAGATGCTTCCAAAATGGTCCTATTTCTTCTTTTTGTTACCCCATTCTGCTTAATGGATGTTTGGTAGTTATCTTTCTCTTGATTCCCCTTTCTTCCAAGTAATAATCAAACTCCTAAAAGAAGTATTCCCCCCCTCCATAAAACCTTAGCATCTTCAAGTTTTTACCTCTTTTATTCTCTACTAGTGCTAGGTACTTTTTGAAACAAGAAAAAACTTCATTTTTATGCCTCATAAAATAAATTATGGCCCATCTGCTACAATCATCAAGGAAAGATACATAATAACTTGACCTTGAGATAGATGGTTCCTTTCTTGTGTTGGGTGTGTGTAGAAGTGCGAGAGACACACAAGAAGCACACACAAGGAGCACAAACGCAGCAAGACACACGGAGAAGAGGATGGTTGGAATAGCTCTCTCTATTGATCGATGAACTGAACTGAAGTAAGAGCTAAAAAGTATCCCTAAGTACAAAGTTCCACCACATATGAGAGTATCAAGTATGTGGTAACATGGGGAAAAAACCTCTAGCCAGCACTAGAGTAAAAAGTGCCCATGTATAGGGAAAAGGTTCACATCAAAGCTACTCAAGGAACACATAAGTGTAACAAACCCCCCTGGAGCGAATGATGTGAACACATACAAGGAGTGACAGATCAGCCCCCACAAGGTAATAAGCCTAAAGCTTTGCGAAAAGCTTCAAACTTTTCCCGTGGAAGAGCTTTGGTGAATATGTCTGCCACATTATCTTGTGTAGGCACATATACCAAATCAATATCTCCTGCATGAAGGCGCTCTCTCACATAGTGATAATGCACCTCAATATGTTTGGTCCGTGCATGAAACACTGGGTTTCGTGCAACAGCCAAAGCACTCTGACTATCTATGAGAATATGTGTAGCAGCATCAATCTCCATGCAAAGATCCATCAATAGGCGTCTCAGCCATATACACTCCACTGTAGCTGTGAAAACTGCCCTGTACTCAGCTTCACAACTCAATTTTGCCACTGTAGGTTGCTTTTTACTCAACCAAGATATGCATGAGTCTCCAAGGAAAAAGCAATTGCCACTAGTGGACATGCGAGTATCATAACAACCAGCCCAATCACTGTCTGTAAAAGCATGCAAGCATGGTTGAACATCTCTGCCATAAAAGAGACCTAAGCTCAAAGTGCCTCGAAGATATCTAAACACACGTTTCACCGCTTGCCAATGCTTAGTGACAGGGCTATGCATGAATCGACTCAATTGGGAAACTGCATACTGTATATCCGGCCTTGTGTTGCATGCATATATAAGACATCCCACAGCCTGTTGATAAAGAGAAGTATCAAATGCATCACTGGAATCCTCAACTGAGAACCTGAATCCTGTCTCTACTGGTGTGGAAACTGGCTTGCAATCCTCAAAGTCAAAACGCTGAAGTAGTTTTTCAACATACTTTGCTTGATGCATAACAATTCCCCCCTCAACGGATACAAACTGGATGCCAAGATAGTAGCTCAAAAGACCAAGATAAGTGACATCAAAAGTATGCTACAAATCAGCCATAAGAATGTCAAGTTTTGCATCACATGACCTAGTCAAGAGTATGTCATCGACATAAAGAACAAGCACTATAAGATCAACCCCATTTTTGCGTACATAGAGTGTGCTTTCAATCGGACTACATGTGAAGCCAAGAGCAATCAAGTGCTTATGTATTTTGTCATACCATGCACGTGGAGCTTGTTTGAGACCATACAAAGCTTTATGCAAGCGACAAACCATATGCTCTTTCCCTTTCATAGCAAATCTAGGAGGTTGCTTCACATAGACCTCTTCTTGCAAATCTCCATTCAAGAAGGCTGTTTTTATGTCCAATTGATGCACTTTGCAACCTCGATGGGCAGCCAATGCAACCACAGTACGAATGGTAGTCATGCGTGAAGTAGGCGCAAAAGTTTCCTCATAGTCAATGCCATATTGTTGCGCATATCCTTTGGCAACCAATCTAGCTATGTAGCGATCAATGCTAGCATCAGATTTTCTTTTAATCTTATAAACCCACTTTGAACCAATGGCATTCTTTCCTTTTGGCAACTCACATAACTCCCAAGTACCATTCCTATGTATGGAATCCATTTTTGATTGCATAGCACTCATCCATTGTGGATCGTCACATGCATCTTCAAAAGAAAGTGGCTCTTCATTACATGCTGTAGCAATAAGAGAATAATCCACAAAATTACTTGATGCATGGTGAGAACTTGATCTTGTTCTACCAAGTAAAGGTGCACTCAATTTGCTGTCCTGCAAAGTTTGTTTCAGCCACTTTGGCATAGATTGTGCACTCTTGATAGACATGCGTTCATTATGTAAAACATCTTCAATATGTACATCATGCGTGGGCTGAATTTCATGCTCAGTTTCAGCCATATTTTGATGCAAATGTTCAGCCATATGTGGCTGGAAATTTCCAACAGTTTTGACAATTTTTGGCTGAATTTCTTCAGCCATGTTTGGCTGGAAATTCTCTGCATTTTCAGCCCTATTTGGCTGGAATTTTTCAGCCCTTTGAACCTCAGATGGCTGGTCTACATGGCCATAGTCAAGCGCACCATTTTGGAACAAAGGCATGAGTGTATCGAACACATCTTGTGAGCTAACTGTTGGCAATTTTTTGCATTCAAGTAGAGGGAAAACTGAATTTTCAGCAAATACCACATCTCTACTCACAATAATTGTGTTCGTCAATGGATGGTACAACCGATATTCCTTACTTTCAGCACTATAACCAACAAATATACATTTCTTTGCCTTGTCATCAAGTTTGTGACGTTGTTGTGATGGCACAAGAGCATATGCCAAACAACCAAACACACGCATATGAATAACCATAGGCTTATGACCATTCCAAGCCTCATAAGGAGTGATGACTCTCAATGGTTTTGTAGGGCAGCGATTCAACACATAGTTTGCACACATGACCGCTTCCATCCAAAACTTATGAGGAAGATGCTTTCCTTTAACCATACATCGTGCCATTTCAAGTAAAGTTCTATTTTTACGCTCGACAACACTATTTTGTTGAGGTGTATATGGCACCATACATTGGTGTGAAATACCTCTTTCAGGAAGAAAAGCATTAAACTCATGTGACATGTATTCACCGCCATGATCCGTGCGTAGAGTCAAAAGCTTTTGTGAAGAAAAATTTTCAGCCATAGCTAAAAATGCTTTGAAGCAAGAAAATACCTCATGCTTTGCTTTCATAGGATATACCCATGTATGGCGAGTAGCATCATCAATGAAGGTAACAAAATATACATGCTTCCCAAAAGATGGAGTCTTGACGGGACCACATACATCACTATGAACAAGTTGTAGTTTTCTTGTAGTGTGTGTATGACTATCTTTTGGAAAAGAAGCACGATGCATTTTTCCAAGAATGCAACCTTCACATGCATGCTTTTCAATGGACTCAAGTGTAGGCAAACCAATAACCATGTCCTTCTTTTGCAAGTAGAGCAAACTATTGAAGTTTAAATGACCAAAACGAGTATGCCAAAGCTCCATTTCAGCCATGGAAGAAGTATGAGCAACTAAGGCATTCAAGGCAGCCCTCTTGTATGTATCCATGCGATACAAACCATTATATAATGTACCGGACATCACGATAACATCGCCATTGCTGAAATCATGAACCATACACTTATCATCAACAAAGTGTACAGGAAGTCCAGCTTTGGCAATCAACGGAACTGAAATTAAGTTCTTCTTGATACCGGGCACATACAATGCATTTTTCAAGAGAATCACACCTCCATTTGTAGCCGTAAGCTCAATTTCTCCTACTCCAATGATAGGATAAGAGGCATTGTTTGCACACACCACATGTCCTCCTTTAGGTGCATCTTTCAAAGAGGCCAAAAATCTTTTGCACGATGTTATGTGCTTTGAAGCACCACTATCAAAGAACCAATCCGAATCAGCCTCACTCACAACCATACATTTAGAATGTAAAGAAGCATCATAATGACATGTAACAACACATGCCCAAAAATCTTGAGCCATGTTATCTTCATCATTCTTTGCATTTGCTGAATTTTCAGCAATAGACATGCCCGATTCCTTCTTCTTTTCATTGCATTTAGCAAGCTTTCTACACTCATCAATAGTATGACCAGCCTTCCGGCAATATTTGCATCTCTTCTTCTTTTGCAAATCACCATCATTAGAGGAATGAGTGGAAGAGGAAGCTTGAGGCTTTGGTTTTGATGAACCCAAAGCTGAACCATACTTGCTTTTCCCCTTTTGTGAGATAGCAAGTGCTTGGGTTCCCTCAATCAAACCACTCCTATTCACTCTAGATTGCTCTTCTTGCAAAAGAAGAGACACAACCTCATCAAATGCATACATGTTAGGATTTCCTTTTGCAACCAAACGAAGTGTAGTAGCAAAGCTTTGAAAAGATTCCGGTAATCCTTTCAACAATGTAGAAATGAGTGATGCATCCGGAATAATCTCATCTATGTTTGCCAATTGCTCTTTCAAGTCCTTGATGCGTGTCACATACACATCCACCGACTCATTTTCAGCCATACATACATCTTCAAATTGCTTCCTCAAGTATGCAACACGTGCTTCATTACGCATGGCATACAAAGAAGCAAGAGTGTCCCATGCCTCTCTCGATGTAGAACATGACCGAATGTGTGGAATTATGTGATGCTTCACTAAAAGCGCAATCAAAGCATGAGCTTGAGCATCTTTTCCATCCCATCTAAGCTGCTCCAGTGTAGGTGGAGAAGGAGAAACCACTATACTCGAAGAAGAAGCTCCATCTGTGACAGTAGACTGTGAAGTAGAAGCACCTGCCGGTCTTCGATCTACATCTGCCACTATGTTCCAAAGTTGTTTTGCAACAAGAACATTCTTCATCATGTAAGACCACATCGGATAGTTGGTCCCATCAAGCTTATCTTCAGCTTGAAGCATGCCAAACAAGTCATTGCTGCCCGCCTTTTCACTGAGGAACAAGAATGTGATAAAATCTTCACTTCGATGAAAGCTGAAATGAGTGCTGAAATTTCAGCTCACGAACCGTCACTCTGATGGTGCTTCTGACTACACGAATGGCTTTGAAATGGGGGTAAAACTTCAGCGCACCTGGTGGAAATGTTTCTGGGCTGCTGAAATTCACACTTCTATGCTCCGAAGTCGATTTGCACTGTCAAAGTGCGCGTGCGCCGCGACGCGAAAAACCGAAACTTGAGAAGAAGCTGAACCTGCTCTGATACCACTGTTGGATGTGTGTAGAAGTGCAAGAGACACACAAGAACCACACACAAGGAGCACAAACACATCAAGACACACAGAGAAGACGATGGCTGGAATAGCTCTCTCTATTGATTGATGAACTGAACTGAAGTAAGAGTTGAAAAATATCCCTAAGTACAAAGTACCACCACATATGAGAGTATCAAGTATGTGGTAACATGGGGAAAAAACCTCTAGCCAGTACTAGAGTAAAAAGTGCCCATGTAAAGGGAAAAGGTTCACATCAAAGCTACTCGAGGAACACATAAGTCTAACATCTTGGTCCTCAAACATCAGTGTAGATAGGTTCAAAACTCCATATATGTATCCCGTCTTTGTCAATAGTGGCCTATGCAATTTGCCAAATTGAAAAGCACTACATATAAATCATATGTTGCTTTGAAATGTTAGGTAGTACAAGTACACTTCGATCTCCACTGATTTGTTTTAAGCTCCTCTCCGCAATGTAAGCAAGTCTCTTGTGTAAACCTCTAACTCTCATAGGGTTTGAGTGCCATAGTTTAACAATGCTATGTTCCATGTGTCTTGGAGTTCAAAAGTGAAAAACCTACCTTTCTTATCTCCCTTTACTATCTTCAATCCTTGGTATGGGTCTTCTATATAGAATCCATATTTTGTGAACCTCAGATGCAAAACATTTCCCATAATTTACCCTACACTTATCAAATTTTTAGTGATACTAGGTATGTAGAGAAATCTACTCAACAAATTCATGTTACCTTTAGATGTCCTCACATTTTGAATCTTCTAGATAGGGTGCCTTTTTTCATCTCTTGTTTGGACCTCATGCTTATTCTTGGGGTCTCCCAAATCTAAGCGTAGTGCAACATTCCCTGTTACATGCTTTGAAGATCCCAAATCAATATAGAATACATGCTCATCTAATTCACCTCCTTTCGTTTGTCATGTTTGTGAGGAAAAGTGAATCCTCTTGTGATTTTTCATTGACAGAGTTGTTGTAGTATCTTCTCCATTTATTGCCACCTTGATAGGTACTATATTTTTGTTGTTATTATATCCATAGGTGTTTTTGTATCTACCTTTGGTAGCTCCATATCATTCTCTATTGTATCCTTTTCCTTTCTCATTCCTTGCTTTCTTGACATGATGCTCAGTGATATGGTTGGTTAGTCTACATATGGCACAAGATGAGGAGCTTTGAGATCTCCTCTTGCCTTATCTACCACATTTGCCTCTTCCTCTTGTACATCTACCTCTACTTGAAACGTTAGCTTGGGAGTTAATTGCTTCTTCATCAAATTCATTGCCTTTTCCCTTGACATATTTACTTGTATATTTATCTATGTAAGGTGCAAAGGATAGATTACCTTTCTGTGTATCACCTTTCTTTATAAGCTTGACCTCATGGGTGAAGAGTTTTCATGTGAGTGTCCATTCGCTTGTAGGTGATATGGTGATGATTTCTTGTGGATCGCCATGAAATCTTACAATAGATATTCGATCACTTCATTCAAAAAATGTGTTTCTCTACTGCTCATCATTTCTATGGGAAGTCCATATCTTGTGAATGAATTCTCAAGTAAGAACTTCACCGTTTCTCTATGCATCATTCTTTCTAGTGGCCCTCATTTCTACCCATTTGGTAAGATAATCTTTAGCTATTATGATGTTTTATGCATGGGAGCTTCTAGTTGGGGGATTGACAAGACCTACTAAGTCTATACCCCACTTTCAGAATACACGTCCTCCATCATTGTGTATAGTATCTAGTATTTTCAAATAATTTCTTTCATGTATGCATAATCACAAATATCCATTTGTCTCATGCTAATATAGATTATCATCAATGGGTGCATAGTCTTAAGATTCCTGTTCCAAATGCCTTTTTCAAGCTAATGTCATCTCTCGAGGAAATGCCTTTGTTTTCAAGAAGTTCACTAGATGATTACTCTAAGCCAATATTAGCTACATGTGTTGAATAGGGGGTGAGCCAATACAAGAAGGACAATTTTTAAGTATCATATAGACATCTGCTTCCATGGTTGGCCGATATACACCTAGTCACCTTAATTCTGTAGGGTTCGTTGCTTCAAATAATGTTTCCCTAGTGAGCCTATGTGTGATAATTACAAACATTTGTCGTGTTGTCCTTCATCCACATAACTTAAAATTCTCATCCTACTTTTAGATACTTGTGGAGAGTATATGATACTTCTAAGACTTCATTACTTTTTTCTCATGTGTTCTTACTATAGGGATCTTGGATCCATATATCAAGATTGGCACTAATTGCTCTCGCCAATGTGGAACTACTTCAAGGTTGAACAAATATGCATCATGACGATGGTTTGACACATCTTGTGGGGACTATCTTGAAGTGACTTGAGAAAGATATGTTAGTATTGGATCAGTGTCTACCCCTCATGATTGTATGTACTAATGCACATTTTGTAAGGCCCCCATTATGAGGAGAAGCCAAGCGTGCATTAACCAATTGATGGGAATCCCAACTTGCATGTTGGATGAAGGTAAAATTGGACCATGTAAGGTATTGTAAGGATAGGGAGTTACCAGGGTCCCCAATTGTGGGGTCAAGGGGAGTGAGGAGCAACCCCAACTGGGGGGTCCCATGGGGCCAAGGGCCAAGGGATATTTGTGACAATAAAGGGAATATTACATAAAGTATTCCTTGTCAAAGTTAGAATCCATTTATATTTATTAGGTCGGGTGAACCGACCTAAGACTTGTATGGCAACTATGTGAGCAGTGGCTTCCCATGCTCTACTGCCCATGTATAGCCAACCGTAGAAGGCCACCCATTGTCCTTTATGTACATGACCTCTCCACTACCTTAGATATCGAATCAAGTTAGCATACATCTACCTTGTAGCTCCCTATCTAGAGTTGCCTAGATCACCATTTAAGCTCTACCTTGAGAGCGCATGGGTGGACAACACCATCATCTTTGTACTTGCTGTTAGTAGAAAATTGTTGAGATTCTACTATATCTATAATCTTCTTTGCTACTACTCCTGTGTTATATTGTGTAACTATTTTCTTACATGATATCAAAGCTATAAGGTTTGAATAGCTTGAGAAGTAACACTATTTTAGCCTACTAGCAGTTTAGAATATCATTAGATCATTCAAGTGACTACATGATGGCATCATCATCAAACACTAGTCTTGGTGATCTAGCTAATGTTAATGCTAAACCTATTCCCATTCATCCACCTGCATTCACTGAAGGGAAGCTCAATGGGACCAACTATACTTTTTGGAAGTTCAAAATTTCTACAATTTTGGACTCCTACGAATTACTTGACACTATCATGGGACTGACAGGATTAGATCTAGAACCTATACAAGTTGAAGATCCAGCAAATTCAAGATTCATGATTCAGCTAGATCCACATCTTGTACGAGCTTTGAATAGTTGGAATGCTGATGCATTGTGCAATTGTCACTAATGTGAGTGATTATGTACTTACTTTAGTTCAACATACTACTAAAGCACATGAGGCTTGGGGCATATTGGCTCAAAAATATGAGACCAAGAACCACACTAGGATAGAGAATCTAGAAAACCATTTCTAATGTGCCATCTACTTTATACTTAGCTTTCCAAATCCATTTAGTACCCATTCCCTTCTTCTTTGGCAGTAAGTCAGCTAGGTCCCATGTAAACTGAGACAAATTGTGCTGACATATTCACTAAAGCACTTGGAATAGAGCAGCTCAACATGCATCTTCAATAGATGGGCATAGGTCCGACACCTACTTGAAATATCATTCAGTAAACATTGAGGGGGGGGGTTTAGTATATGATCAATGTCTACCCCTCATGATTGTATGTGCTAATGCACATTTTGAAAGGCCCCCATTATGAGGAGAAGCCAATCATGCATTACCCAATTGATGGGAATCCCAACTTGCATGTTCAATGAAGGTCAAATACAACCATGTAAGGTATTATAAGGATAGGGAGTTACTAAGCTCCCCAATTGTGGGGTTTGGGGTAGTGGGGAGCAACCTCCACTGGTGGGTCCAAGGGGGCTAGTGGGCCCCCTAGCTGGGGGTCCCAAAGGGGCTAGTGGGCCCCCTAGATAGGGTGCCAAGGGGGCCAACGGCCAAGGGATATTTGTGACACTAAAGAGAATATTCCATGGAATATTACCTATCAAAGTAAAAAATCATTTATATTTGTTAGGTCAGCTGAATCGACCTAAGTCGTGTATGGAAACTATGCGGGTGGTGGCCACCCATGCTCTACTGCCCATGTATAGCCATCCGTGAAAGGTCACCCATTATCCTATATATACATGACCTTTGCACTACCTCAGCTATCGAATCAAGCTAGTATACCTCTAGCTTGTAGCTCCCTATCTAGAGTTGTCTAGATCACCATTTAAGCTCTACCTTGAGAGAGCATGGGTTGACAATGCCATCTTCTTTGTATGTGCTATTAGTATAAGATTGTTGAGATTCTACTATATCTCTCATTTTCTTTGCTATTGCTTCTATGTTATATTGCATAACTATTGTCTTACAAGATGATGTGCTTTAAGGTGGGTCTTGCATTTCCTAACCACAACTTCGAAATCATACTCCATTAGTAAGAGAAACCATCTTACTAACCTGCCAGTATTGTAAGGCTTGTTCACAAAGTATAATAAGGCTTGAAGATCTGTGCAAAATTTGAACTTATTTGAAATAAAATAATGCCAAAACGTTTTAATGAACACACACTTTTTTGGGTTTAGATATACCTAGTATTGTCTACATTTATCCCAAATTTTCTTAAGTTCTAGGATATGGGTTTGTCTTGTGTGGGAATGAGTGCACAAGTCATGCACATAGACCTCTGAGATCTTATGCAAGAACTCTTTAAACACATGACACATGAGCCTTTGAAAGGTAGCATGTGCATTTGTGAGCCCAAATGGCATCACGTGAAATGCAAAGATTCCCACTCTATGGAAAAAGATGTCTTGTGTTGAAGTTTAGGGGCAATGTCTACTTGCTTGTAACCTAAAAATCCATCAAGGAAGCTATAAAATTCCTTGCCCATTACTCACTCTAATAAATGGTTTGTGATAGGAAACAAATAACCATCTTATATGGTGACAACATAAACTTTCTTTAAGTTATTACACACATGTCATTTGCATTTCTTCTTGGGTACTACCACAATGGGAATACCCATTCAATATGCTCAATCTCATAGGTGAATCTAGCTTCTATCAATCTATCAATTTCTTCTTTTATCTTTGGTGCATAGGTGCCATTATATGTGTGGTGCAACTGTTTGGTAGGCGTTATTTCTAAGGTCATGGGGATCATATGGGAACATATGTCTAGATCCACTCCTTTCAAGTGCATATACTTCCAAACAAAAACATCTCTAAATTCTTATAAGATATTGGTTAACTCTTGCTCTTCTTCAACACTCAGGTTTTCCTATGTATGTGCTTCATTCCCCTCTCTCCTCTATCATCACTACTACTTTCTTGTTGAGTTATTTGTTATTGTAAGCCTCTCCCATGAAAACTTCTTATCGCAGCATTCTCATCAAGATCTTTTAGTCTTCTATCTCATATCTCTTGAAGTTCTTAGGTAGTTCAAACAAGGGTTCTCTTTCTTCTTGTTTGGATTACTTCTTTTTTCTTTTTTATTTTTTATTTTTAGGATCTACTTGTGTGACTAACCAAATATGGTTATTATCTTCTTTTTGTTCATAGTTCTTAGCATCTATCAAGTATATGTATCCTTCTTTCGACTCACAAAATGGATACATTAAGATGGATTCTAGGTCCTCATCATTCTCATCTTCTTCACCTATGACCATACTAGAATCACATTCTTCAATTATGGGTTCACACATGAATACTAAGATGTCATAGCCATCCTCATCACAATGGGGAAACAATTGTTCTTCATTTCCATCTATGTCCACTATCACCAAGTTTTCTACCCAATTGTGAGGTTCAAAATTTTCATCTAGGAATATCATAGGTGCATAGGGTAGGTATTGATATGATTTGTAATTTTTAGATGCTCATACGTCCCTAGATTTCAGTATCTTCATCTCCTCACTTGCAATCTTACACATCCATCAAGGAGTGTCCTTATGCATTCATGAAGAGTTTGAGCCTATGGAATGCATTGAGTCAATATCTTTTCATGTCTTATGGATGGGGTTCCACTAAAGGGGTGGTATGCCTCTATGATTGTGATCTTTGAGACTTGCAATGCACTAATGCAAGTTATCTCATGAATTTAGAGTGTTTATAGAGTGGTCTATATACCTAAGAAGTTACAAGTATGATCTTAACTTTTCAAGAAGAAGGTGATGCATATACACAACCATACAGATATCCTCACATGCTAGTACACAAAGCTCCAATGAATATTTTTTTGTAAGAAATAGTTACAAGATTTTTATCTCCATGATCGAACTGATACATAAGTAAATGAAATCATATCTTCACTCCAATAACTCTGAGACGTTGACAGACTTGAGTTATGCATAGTAGCAATAAACAATAGATAGAGATGATGGTAAAACTTCATGAATATGTATGGGGAAGTAAACTACAATACATGGGGTGCTCGAGAACTCCAAGTAGCACGATTTGATGGGATTTGGTTAGAATTGTATCAAGATGGCATTGTACAATTATCAATGGTAAGTATTTCTTAGAATTTGAGTTCAAGTGACTTGTACCACAAGGTTCCTTGTTGGGGCCTCTTGTTTGCAGTTACCATCAACAACCCAATTTCATTGTGGTTGATCAAGTTTGTTCAGGCCATATTGAAGGTGTTTCTCTTCCTCCAAGTCTAGAACAACTAATGAGTAGAGTGTTTGTTAATGAGACTAATGTATTATTGTCGAATAAATAAGGAATCCCTAAACATTTCTATTATTCATAGGAGGCTTGTTTGCCTTGCATTTGGATGGAAGATCAATCATAACAAGATGGATTTCAAGTCATGAGTATGAACTCCTCCCTAGTTCATTAAAGATCATGGATTTAAAGAGATTAAAGTAAACCAAATATTTAGGTTTTTTGGAATCCCCATGAGTTTTGATGTTTCCATGAATCATCATTGAACTTGAGTATTCAAAAAGATTAACAAGAGGCTCTAGTATTGTAAATGTGTGAATGTTAATGTGATTGGTAAAGCAATGATCATCAACGCATTTCTCATCCTCTCCACCATCTGTTTCCCGTCATGTTCAAGTACTTGCAATAGAGAGTTTCTCTCCAAAAAAGGGAAGCAATTTAGTATGTGAACACACACACACACACATATATATATATATATATATATATATATATATATATATATATATATATATATATATATATATATATATATATATATATATATATATATATACATATATATATAGAGAGAGAGATGTGTGTGTATGTATGTCTACACACACATACATATCTATATATATATAGATATATATATATAGAGAGAGAGAGAGATATGTGTGTGTATGTATGTCTACACACACATACATATCTACATGCTTACATACATGCATACACATGCATCCATGCCGCATAAGTTTACGAGGTTTGTTATGGACTAAGATATCAATGGAGTATATTAAAGTGTGAAGGTAGTACATCTCTAATTGTTTTGAGGAACGCTCTTAGAAGGCAATTTACTTTCTCTTAGTAGTTGAGTCGTATTGGAATGGTTTTCTTCCCAAAAGTTAAAACGTCTATTTTGCGATGGAAGTTGAGGTAGTCATGAATTGGTGGTTTCTACGGTTATATTTGGTTTGTGGAATTCGTTCCTTTTTCTCTAATGGCAGGTTTATGATGGGAGCATTGATACTTTTTCTCTAATGGCAGGTTTATGATGGGAGCATTGATACTTTTTGAAAGTAAGTGTGCTTTTGTGTAATGGCAAGATTTTTGGAGCTTCTAATTTTTTGTTTTTGTTTGTTTGTTTGTTTTTTTTTTTTTGGGTCCTTTGATTTCTCCTGTACGTGCAGGGGAGGACTTGAAAAATGGCTCCTCACGTGTGCTGGTCATGTGCTGGATCCTTTTCGCTGTTCTCGTGGGGTCAAGCTACACCGCCAGCTTAAGCGCATTTCTGACAGCTGATAATCTCTCTTCAAGCAACATTGATATTTTATCACTACAAGATAAAGGAAACGGAACAGGAATAGGTATTCGGAGGGGCTCAATAGTGAAGGACTTCCTAAAACAGAGATTCGGTGCTCTCAGAATTCCGCTTGTCGAAATGCGGACAAACTCCGAGTTCGAACATAATCTCACGAGTGGTAAAGTCATCGCCATTGTTGATGAGATTCCGTATGCATCCATTCTCCTCTCCGACCTCTCCTCCTCCACCTGCGACTTCGGAATCGTGAGGCCTTCGCTAACAGAGCAAGGATTCGGATTTGTAAGGAATGATTTTGTTTATCTCCATCTTCTTTTAGCACACAGTAATTAGACTGAATGATTTGTAGCTCATAGTACGGAATCACTATCAGTTTCTGCATTCATATTCATAGTACCAAAATTTATATGTTCTAATCCTAACCAAAATTTATATGTTTTAATCCTATCAATTTTAGTATTCATAGAATCACTATTTGTTTTTGTACTCATAGTGTTGAATCAGTATCAATTTTTGTATTCATATTCATACTACCATAATTTATATATTTTAATACTATCAATTTTAGTATTCATAGAATCACTATCAGTTTTTGTACTCATAGTGCTGAATCGCTATCAGTTTGTGTATTCATATTCATACTACCAAAATTTGTATCTTTTAATACTATCAATTTTAGTATTCATAGAATCACTATCAGTTTTAGTACTCATAGTGTTGAATCAGTATCAATTTCGGTATTCATATTCATACTACCAAAATTTATATATTTTAATACTATCAATTTTAGTATTCATAGAATCACTATCAGTTTTGGTACTCATAGTGCTGAATCCCTATCAGTTTTTGTATTCATATCCATACTACCAAAATTTATAAATTTTAATGCTATCAATTTTAGTATTTATAGAATCACTATTAGTTTTTGAACTCAGTGCTGAATCACTATCAATTTGTGTATTCATATTGATACTACCAAAATTTATATATTTTAATACTATCAATTTTAGTATTCATAGAATCACTATCAGTTTTTGTACTCATAGTACTGAATCACTATCAGCTTTCGTACTCATATTTATACTACCAAAATTTATATATTTTAATACTATCAATTTTAGTATTCATAGAATCACTACCAATCTTTTTACTCATAGCGCTGAATGACTATCAATTTTTGTCTTCATATTCATACTGACAAAAATTATATATGTTAATACTATCAATTCATATTCATAGAATCTTTAATGATGCACAATTGAATGATTTCCGGATTCTTTATCAGCATGCATGCACATATATTTCATGTTTTGCATATTCATAGGTGGATCCAATACCACTGATACAGAGAAATTAGCGTTACTATCACTTTCAATATAGTATTAATGATCCTACATGAAGTTACATAAGTAGGACTATTAATATCTAGCTGGATAAATCCATTGACTTTGAAATATAATTATATTTTATGATTATTCATATATATATCTTCCATGCAGGGATTTAACAAGAAAAGGGGGCTTGTAAAGGCCTTGTCTATCGCGTTAATGAACCTAACAGAGAGTGGGTGTCTACAAAAGATTCAACGGAAATATCGATTGGATGTTAATATCCCTTGCTCTCAAGATAACAATATCTCCATTGACAAGGTGGGCTTGAGAAACTCTCTTTCTGTATTCTTTCCCATGTTAGCATTCCTTGGCCTATGCATTTCTGCCCACTGCATAAAGGTTTATAGGCGCAAAAGAACATTGACTGGACCCATTAGGTCCATAAATGATGATTCATCTGTTCATATCAATGCATCATTCAACATGCGAAGGAGGTATAATCAAAGCCAGGTTATAGACTTAGAACCATAAAAAATATAGAAGTAACAGAACATCATGGTAGTTATAACTACGTGTACATTGTATCTATCCTATTTTATTGTACTATATTGAATACAGTGCCTAAAGTTATCCTTTTCACACACTATCCATTATCCTATAGAAGTTCAATTTGGTTCATATTATAATTTCTGTGATGTATAAAGTGTGTGATGTTTCGGTAACCAAGGAAGAATATTTATATTTATTTTTTCTTCCATATGTGTGTGGCTATTATCGAGTTGTAGAGCAACCAATAGCCTCATCAGGTACTTCTAGTTTATAGAAAGATCTTGCTCGAGAGCTTTGCTAGCTTGATTCTACATAATGGAACTCTTTGACCAAGAAAAAAAGAGGTTACTAACTTCAACATCTTTTGCACCATGGGGGCACTCCATAGATTGTTATATTTCTTGTGATGGTCCAAATCCCATGGTGAATAATTTTACAGAAGAGGAACACTTTCTTGCTTTCTATAAATTGATGTGAGATCTATTTGATCTTGAAATCCCATTAGATTCAGGGAAAATTAAAGGATTATTTTTCATTGAGATTATATGGAAACTCCAACATAATCTTGAGTCTTAGAATGACTTCAATCTTGTTTCCATTGTTCCATCTCATCCTACATGGACGTGGCGCCTCCTTACTGAATGAAAATAATAATTTTCGACAAGTACCAAACATTGGCTCTATTGTGATAATAATGAATACCAAACATTGATCGAACTCCTCAGACAGACATTGACATTGACATTGACCATCTAAAGAATGTGATCTAAATTACAAATACTTCAGCTATTGCAAGATGCTTTGTTGAAATGAATCTTTAGAAAGTGGAAGTTTTGATTTGATTTTCAGCATCCTCAAGGCCTTCCCAAATGCCAATGGTGGACATGAAAGTGGACTTCCATTTGATGAAGCCATTCTGATCCTTATGCGACAAAGTCAAAACGTGACTTGCAATATGATTGGTCAATGCTTTGACAATGGCCTTGTACCTAGTTGGAGCATTGGAATGGGTCTTCAATTTTCTAGGATGTCATTTATGGTCCGTATTGTTGCTCAACTTTATGATTTCTTCATTTACACATCTGAGGATGCCATAGCTTATGGCTTCAATCCAATCCAAACCATGCTGATGGCTCCCACAAAAAACTTCTCAAACTGATTTGTAAAATTTATTAGCAAGCCTATCCAGACCTATATTTTTACCTTAAATAGGTAGAGCTTTGATAGCCTCCTTGATCCTAGAGTTCGTCAATGGTCTATCCAACTTGCAACCCATGTTTTCAAGTTCATTTTGATTCTAACTCTGAAGATATACAACATACACTCACGGACATTGGGATTAAATAGGGAAGTAATCCTTTGTAGCTTAGTGAAGTGATCCACAATGAACTCATGGTTCTTCTCCTCTAAAGAACATTAATTTTGTGCTTAGAGTGACAACTTAATTAATAAATTGGTAAAGAAAAAAGGAAGGTTAGGGAACTCAAAGGATAACGAACGTTTGACAATTTCCATTTTTTTAGCACAAAATATTTGAATAGACACATCATTGTTATGTTCATTTTCCATGTCCCATTATGGAAGGCCTAGAAGGCCTTCTCTTTGGTCTCAAAGACTAACAACACATTATTTGTTGGCAAGAGTTGGTAGTTAAATACTAAGCTATAGTGGAACCATTCCTTCATCATACATGACCTGAATCTATCTACAAGAGGTCAAGAACCAAAGGGTTGACCTACTAGACACATTTTACTAAATCCTTCTCGAGTTATCTCTATCTTTGGTTTTGACAATATTACTACGTGGGGATGCACTCCCAAAAAGGGAGGCAATTCGCTATTCCTCTTTCGAGTCATAATAGGGCCAAATTTACTTTCAATGAGGGATGGTTCATAATCCCTCCCAAAGTGGTAAGTGAGAGATCAAAGGAAAGAAGAGAGAAGTAGAGAGAGAGAGAGAGAGCGACACGGATAGAGAGAGAGAGAGGGAGAGACATAGAAGTTGAAAGGGCAAGGACCACGAGCTACGCTACCTTATTGGTAACGAGCTTCATCAAAGAATAAGGGAAAGGGAGGCCAAAAATAAATTCGACCTAGATCCACAAGAAATCACTCTCTTTTTTATTTTTAATTGATTATTATTTTTTTTTCCTTTCCTCCCCCTTTTCTTGATCCCTTTGTTTTATAAAATACTTTTATTCCTCTTATGGATTTCAACTATAGATCAGCTATTATACACTATGTCACGTATTTCTCTAGTTCCTAATAGATAGTCTAGGTCCTCAATCTGGCACAAAAAGGCCTTGATTATTTTACTTACTTCTCATCATATTGTATATAACAAATAGAAAATTTATCCTACATTACGGAGATACTCTTGATTTTGTTTTCTTTTAGTGATATCTATTAGAGCATATTCATTGTCTTGACATTACTATTGATGAATTCACCTCACGAATTGACAAATTGGATTGAGGAAACTACTTAGCATGGTCTCTATGGATGTAGTCTTAGTTACAACGGAGAACCCTATACATCTCAAGAGATGCGCTAATGCCTATACTCATAACTAGAGGCCAACCAACTCAAACCTTAATCTTTGATATTCTTGAGAGTTCTGTAACTAATATGAACAAACATAGCATGCCATAACTTCATGGTATCCTTAGGTGTAGTAGACCTAGCAACATTAGCATGAATACTTTTGGATAACACAAACATGGCACTTTTATTTTCACCTTGATGTAGACAATGATCCTCATTAGTTGAGAGGATTTGACATGAATCCTTCTTAAAAATAACTTTATAACCATGTGACAAGAAATAAGAAATAGAGACCAAATTTTTCTTCTTGTGCGAAACATAAAGAACATTGGAAATTATGAAATTTCCACATGCTTTGGAGTTTAGGTCTACTCTCCAAAACCTACAACACCCGAATCATGAACATCTACAATGGTCACTCTTGTACCTGAAGAGTTAAAAAGGGAAGAAAAAACCTTTATGCAACCTATCGTATGCTTAGGAGCTTCAGAATAAAAAATCCAAGGATTATCTAATATTGCATTAAATGCTGCGTGATCAAAAGCTAATTCTTCAATAGTAATATATGCATAAACTTCTACCTTTGAAGATGTAGGTTTTGAATCATCTTCAACACTATTACCTGATGCTTTCTTTTTATCATGAAACATCCTTTTTTTTGCATTTTCCTATGAAATGACCTAGTTTCTTACACTAATGGCACACTCCTTTCTTTAAATTAGATGTAGTTGAAGACTTTTCTTTGGGTTTAGAGGAAGCATTAGGGGAAGGATTAGAAGACTTACTTTCCTTCTTGGATTGTTGAATCTTCTTTGCCTTCTCTATCTCCTTCTACTTCTTCCCCTTTGATGACGATAACAATGCTTCATCATTATATTCCATACTCTTTTTTTAATCTTCATCTTGAAGTAACATGAGCTTATATCTTAGTGATGAGTAGCACCTCCTTTAATGTCAATCCGGGAAGACATGAGGATGGTATGAAGACCTCAAACAAGTGATGGCACAAGTGTGTGAGTGAGAAGCACACTAACATGCACACACATACACACACACAGACACATGGCAAGAACAAAGAGAGAAAGACAATGGAATCACTTCTATTCAAAAAGAGTTCTCATACAACTTCAAATCTACAACAAGCTAACCTCCAAAAATGAGCTCTCTAGCTCTTTTTATAGTTTTTTGACTAGTTTTGGCCCTCTCTAGACCTAGCATCTAGCCTAGTTAAAAATTAGGTTTTAAGGCTTATTTGAGGGCTCAAACGAGGTCTAAAAAATATGAAAATTGGTAGGCAATTACTTCTAAAGCTCTCAAGCTTCGGGACTCCTCGGCTTGTAGAAAACGGAGCTACACAATGGTGACACGATATATACAATGGTTGTCAGTGATGAGTTTCACTTTTATAATAGTGTAAGGATTGAAAAAATTTAATGGGTTGCCTCAGTGCTAGATTTGCATGTATGCCCATACTTGCTTCTTCCCGTATGATGCCAACACTCTCCCCCCCTAGCGTCTGTCGTCTCTGATAGACCTTTGTTCCATAGGAAGATCGATGTAGTGTTGGACTATCTCAGTGGCTAACTCCTATTCTCTGATCCTGAGTCCCTGGAGAAGATCACGTTGAAGAGCATCCCAACTGACCACACCAGGAATGTCAGGTTGTAGCGTGGTGTAGAACTCTGAGTGCATTGTCTGTTTGCATGCAAATAGTTGTAGCAGATGGGTTGGGCGTGGCACCTCCTTTAATGTCAATCCGAGAAGAGTGTAGCTCAGTGATGAGTAGAACCTCCTTTAATGTCAATCTGGGAAGACATGAGGATGGTATGAAGACCTCGAACAAGTGATGGCACACGTGTGTGAGTGAGAAGCACACTAACATGCACACACATGCACACACACGATAAGAACAAAGAGAGAAAGACAATGGAATCACTTCTATTCAAAAAGAGTTCTCATACAACTTCAAATCTACAACAAGCTAACCTCCAAAAATGAGCTCTCTAGCTCTTTTTATAGTTTTTGACTAGTTTTGGCCCTGTCGAGACCTAGTGTCTGGCCTAGTTAAAAATTAGGTTCCAGGGCTTATTTGAGGGCTCAAACGACGTCTCAAAAATATGAAAATGGGTAGGCAATTACTTCTAAAGCACCTCAAGCTCGAGGACTCCTCGGCTTGCACAAAATGGAGCTACACAATGGTGAAACAGTATTTACAATGGTTGTTAGTGATGAGAATCACTTCTATAATAGTGTAAGGATTGAAAAATTTAATGGGTTGCCTTAGTGCTAGATCTGCATGTATGCATGTACTTGCTTCTTCCCATATGATGCCAACACTCTCCCCCCCTAGCATCTGTCATCTCTGATAGACCTTTGTTCCACAGGATGATCGATGTAGTGTTGGACTATCTCAGTGGCTAACTCCTATTCTTTGATCCTGAGTCCCTGGACAAGATCGCATTGAAGAGCATCCCAATTGACCGCGCCAGGAATGTCAGGTTGTGGCGTGGTGTAGAGCTCTTAGTGCATTGTCTGTTTGCATACAAATAGTTGTAGCAAATGGGTTGGGCATGGTGTGAACACTTCTGAGTGTGATTCCCAAAACCCCGTGGTAAACATATCATCAAAGGTTTGCTTATAGCAAGCAGGGAGATATCTGATCCTTGCATGCCATGCATAAGCAATCTGAATACTCGGGGTTGTGCTCATATCATAGAGTAAGTCGTAATTACCATTTATGAAGCCCGGAATCAGAGGCTGGATTTTGCGTACATTGCGGAAGGTCTGGAGTACTATCTGCATCATGCCCAGGATCTTCACCATCATCTGAGCAGCGACATTGGACATGGGTTGTAATCATGGCATCTAGTGTCTGATAGTAGCCATCACGTAAGCTATGGTTGGTGTGCCTATTGGTGATGCAATGGATGGGTAATTGAGCCATTGTTTGCAATTTGCATTGTTCTCAACTTTTATGGCAAAAGCCTTCCATGATTGTCGTCGTTGCACTAGCCCATAGCATGGATTATACTTCAAATGCATGGGGGCATGATCCCATGTTTGGAGCATTTCTAGATAAATCTCTAGTAGTTTTTGATGCCAGGTGGGTTGGAATATGGCACCTTTTCTAGACGCTTCAGGGATGTCTTCTAGTTGGAACTACGTTGCAAATGACAGATTCTGATTGGTGACCCATTTAATCTCAGCATTGTAATCAGCCAATAGTACAAAATAAGGCTTATATTGTAGTTCTGAACTGGTTATCAATCATCTAGGAGCCAGGTTCTTGACATATTCTAATTGAAGCACAATTTCCTCAATAGCTTTCATGGCAACGCTCTGAGTGACGATTTGCTCTTCGTGAGTGTGGCCCATCTCTTCTACTTGTTTCATCCACGCCGGAGGGGATTCCTCTTATGTGTGTTGTCCTTCATCTATGACTCTACCTCCTAGAAGAGGTTGAGGTTCATAATTATCCTCGAAGGTCTCTTCCACTGGAATAGTGACTGCCTCTTCTTCGGAAGGTTGATCGTCGGGAGATGGTGGTCATTTGTATTGTAGTAATTTCATCATTAATTCAGTGACTTGTTGCCTTAAATCAAGTAACTCACTATCAATTGATGTTTCTTGCTGTGGTGATGTAGCAACGCTAATAGTATCTCTAGGCTCTAACGTTGGGGGTGTAGGCACTGGTGGTTTTTGAAGTTTCTTCACTTGGTCTGCAAGGCGATCATGGGCTTCCAAGAGGTTAGCATAATTTTCCAATACCTATTGGATCTTTTTTGATGGAATAGCCTGGAATTTAGTAGGATCTATAGGTGCCCCTAGAGTGTTTTCGATGGTCGCTTATAAATTTTCTTGATTCTGTTGCTGTAGTCTTTGATTCTCTTCTTGGGCACCTGCTAAGTGCTGGCGGAGTAAGGCCATGTTTCTTTGTAGTCTAGCATTGTGGGCTAGCTGATCTCTTAGTTATTCTTCAGTAACCTTACCCGTCTCCATATATTTGGATTCGAGCTCTGCATGAGACTGGTGAAGGGCAGTAACCTCATGTTCTAATGCAGTATTACTCAATTCCAAGGCTTTGACATGTGCGTGGAGGTGGGACAACAGATTACAAAACTCTTTGTTGTTTTCTTCCAATAATCTATATTCCTATTTAAGTTGGGCGGCAGCTTCAAACATGGTGTCTAGTGCATGACTAAATGATATGGATGTAGGGGTAGAGGTGGAAGATGCAATGGGTTGGGAATTGGGGAAGGTAAAAGTGGATGTTGTGCTGACAGTGGGTGTGTGTGGTGATATGCGTGAAGTAACAAGTGGTGATGTTGAGGCAAAAGTGGTGGTGAGTGGTCTTGTGTAGGGTGAAATGTCCATGGGGTCGGACGTGATTGTATGTGAAGTGTGAATCGTGAATACTAAATGGTGGGTGGTGTTTTAGTGGTGGTCGTGAATGTGGGGGAGGAGGTGGGGTGGGAAAGGGGCTTTCTATTATAACTCTCAATTTGTTGCATCATATTTACAAGGTTTGCCAAGAGTGGAGGTAGGGTGGTTTGTGTTGGTTTTGAGGAGGTTAAGAGGGGCACAATGGGTTGGGGTTGGGAAAGAGGAAATGTATTAGTGAGGGAAAATGGGTGTGTTAATGTTTGGGTAGGGGCATCTCGCTGTCCGAGATCTGGTAGATAAGAAGGGTGACCTATTATGGTTTGATGGGTGGTGGGATGACCTATCGGAGGTTCGGAAAATTTGTTGGAACTGGTGGATGTAGGTAAAGGGAAGGATGGAGAAATGGTGGTGTGATATAGGTTCAGGAATACTAGTGGTGAGGCGTTCGGTGGTCTAGATGGGGGGTGATGGTGGAGATGGTATCTGTGTGCTAGCATCGGGTTCATCAGTGTTAGTTGGGCTGGTCATGTAAACGTCTTCTTGAGCGGTGGTAGGGAATGAGGTAGAGACTTCAATTTGAATCATCTTTCCTCCTCGCAGTCGCGTATCAAGGCTTTGTTGGTCATATTGAGGGGCGGTACGATGTATCATGGTGTGCATGGCTTCCACAATTCCACAGGTGTCTGCCAAAAGATTCAATGATTCTATAAAATGAGGGTCTACATCCTCCGCCTGCAGCATCTGGTTCACAATTGCTCTGTTTTCCTCTTCTGAAAACCTATGCCTTTTTTGTTCTTGTTTAATCATTTTGTATAGCCGTTTGAGTTGTGCAATGTAGGCGTGGGCTTCCTCCTCACTCTCCTCTGATTCATTCCCCTGTGCCTCCGCTTGTTCATGTGTGCCTCCCACGTGAGTGTGTTGTGCCTCATCTTCCCAATGTACTCTTCGTGCATCACGATGTGGGCGTCCTCTCAGGGATGATGATCTGAGACGTTCAGTGTCTGAAAATAACTCACTCTCAGATAGCTACGTTGTTTGCAAGAAGGTCTCAAAGTCAAAGCATGTATCCTTTGCCAATGCAGCCATGGAGGCAAACTCAGCATCTGTGGGTAGTGGAGGGGTTGATGGAGTGGGTTGTATCAGGCCCTCTGATTGTGGTCGTTGGAGATGGATCCTGAATGGGGCCACATGTTCTTCTTCTCTAGGGGAGATTGTTGTGGTAGACTCACGAGGAATTAGAACATGGGAAAGAGCTCCACGCATTCTTTTAGCTAGTTGAACCCTTGGTTTTCATCCTTAGAAGGATTGCAACTGTGAGTACATAAGGGCCCATGCAATCAGCACATCATAAGTGAGGCATCTGTAGATGATTCTTGTAATGGCACAACAACCATTCAAAGTAGGCTTTCTTACTCCTCGTTTGCCTACTTCATACAATTGGTCAAGGATCCACACTGGCATTTTAATAGGTAGACTCCATGTCTCCGCTAGGTATAGCCCGTACCAAATCTTCTTATGAGGCTGTGTGAATTGGTCTTGGGCCAGAAATGCAAAATGTTGAAGGCCCATTCGCAATGGTATGGCGATGTTTTGGGTGAGGTCACACATCTCTTTCAACTTCTTGAGTTTATTGTTCTTCATAGACTCCGATATCAAAGGGTCTCGATTGGAGGGTACATGGGTGTCGTACATCTGAAGAGCCTCCTTGATTAAAGTTATGTTCAACTCAAACTTTTTCATTTCCTCCTGGTTTGATAGAGAGGGCACCAGGAATGTGACTAATTGATTTCGATCTCCTGTCGGTTTAAGAGTTGCAATCAAGTAGTAGAATCTAAGGAAATCTGGTTTAGGCAGAGATGTGCTAAAATAATCCTTCAATCCCGCTTTCTGCCAAATATCTTGAAGAGGTGCTACGTTTTGTAATGCTTCAAACTCTCTTGAGAAGAACTGAAATGTCCACCAGACTCCTCCAAATTCCAACTTGGATTCCGAGATTGCATCCCCCAAATCTCCTGGCATCTCATTGAACCAATGAGAATGTCCCTTTACTCTTTCTATTAGGCCACTTGGTGGATCTGAGATGGGAATTCATCTCACATTCAGAAACTCTTCAGGCCTAGCTAGTGGAACCTCCACAGGCATGGTATCCCAATCCAGTTGAGTACTAGTGCCTGCCTGGGAGCTCGTGCCTGTTGCTGCTGCCATTGATACTTCTTGTGGTTGTTGATGCTTATCTGCTATAATAAAAGAGGCACATTAGTATTGCATAGGAAACAGGATGTTATGGTGTTCCCTCCACAATACTAACATGACATTCTAGGTGGTTAGTGGTTAGGGGTGAAGCGTTTGTGACAGGTGTGAATGTTTGTTAGTGGTTAGTGTCATCCTAGATGCATACTTTGGATATACAATGTACTGAGAATGCATCTACATTAGAGTGGATGGATTTACAAAATTGGGCCAGGGGGTTCTATACGGGTTTTAAGTCTCCAAACTTTGATTCTGGATTCGTAGATCTTAGAGCTAATGAATGATCTCCCCAAAATCATCTCATAGGCCTGGTTTTTGCTAAAGTCACATATAGCAAACATATGCTCAAACTCTACACCACATGTAGTGAGAGTTATTCCTTCTAACAATCCTAAACGTCTCCCAATGTGACCATCAGCCATCTGCAATTTCATTCTCGTCGGTCTGAGTGCTGGCTTGCCCCAATGCTTCCATAGGGAAGTGGTAGCAATTACAACTCCTGCTCCTGAGTCCAAAATTGCCTTGGTTGTGTATCCCTAATGGGTAATTGGAAGATAGGTATTTCCTTCTTCTCCTTCACTCATGTCTCTTATCTTATCCAATGGTGTTTCTGGTACTGTTCTATGAGATCCTACCTGGGAACGAGATTTCTCTACCTCTAGCACTTGTTTGGCTACATGTTTCCACAATTCCGGCTTAACCTTGAGTAGCTCTTCTAAGGTGAGGTTGCACTGCACTTTAGTGTTCTTTACTACCTCCGTATTCCTAGGTATGATCAAATCTTCATTTCTTATCATGACCATGGGCACTCTCATGCAAGTTGACTTAGTTTCCCATGGGCCTATGAAACGTGGTAACTCTTGCAAGGAATTAGACTCAAAGTCTAATCTTTCATGTGAGTGGGCACTCTCTTGCTCTCCATAAATGACTTTCTTTAGCCCATTTCTCTTCTTGAATCTCTTGCAAAAATGTTGGAGAATACTGGTTCATAGAAGAAGATGTGTCTGGTTCAGTGGAGTTAGGCACATAAGCTTCTTGGGGAGGAATGCTTATTCTATCACTTGCATTGTCCTTAAACTGGGAGGAGGCTACATTCCCAGACTTTGCAAGTAACCTTTCCAATCTATCTAATAGATCATCAAAATGCAATGGTGTTCTAGTGGAGCTAGAGCCATTGAACAAGTGACTGGCTTCAAACATGGCTTGTGCCAATTTGACCATCTTAGCACAAAGCTTTGTTCGCTCTATCTCTAGATCGGCTCTAGGAGAACATTTTTCATAATCTGTCACATTTGGCCCTTCTTGGATTCTGGCGTGATATGCTTTAAGCATCATGTCTAGATCCTCAGGGGTGGGATCGGCTAGGACTGATCCTACTCTGGGTGGTGGGTGGGTTAAGTGTGATGGATTAGAAGGTTGGGGAATGGAAGGTGATGGATTGGTGGAAGGTGGAGACGATGGTGGATGGTGGTGTGAGAGTGAGCTTGAGATGTGAGTTCATTTTGTTTCTCTCAATCTTTCCTCAAGTTTGCTCATTTTCTATGCGCATTGTCTTTTCATTCTCTCTCGGCTATCTCTCTAAGCTCTTGTCCTTTTCTTGGTTATACTCTCTGTCTCACTAACCTCAGAACCCTTTTCCTGCCGTACTCCTTGAGTTTGCTGCAAAGCTTGAGCTCGGGTGACTACTTGCACTGGGGTAGTGGAAGTCACTCTTCTTGTAGAGTCTACTACTAGTCCAATGACATTTATAGGAGTGATTTTTGGAATGCTATTAGGGTTCCTTGGGCAATCTCGTAAGAGATTCTCTTTTCCACAATCTTGATAGAAGTCGTGAATTGTCACAGGTTGGGGTTGTGTAGGGGCAGGTAGTGGACAATCACGTATGAGGTGATCTCCATAACATCTGAAGCATGGTCCTCTAGGAAGTGGGGGTCATACCAGCCTGGATGGAGGTCTGGAGTTGGGGTTTGTGTACATGATATTTGCATACTCAGGCTCCCCACTAGGTTCACTTGGGTCCTCATAATAGTATGACTCGTCATGCTCAGGTGACTGCATGCAATAAGCCTACGATCTATCAATGTGAATCGAGTCAAAACTATGATCACTGGGGTCACTTTCTGAAAGCAATGGTATCACTAGTACTATGGCACTATTTAGATTATCTTCTGCAACTGTGTACTTTACTGGAATCACATTGGTTGGAGTAGGGGGTTGTTGCGCTAACACGGGTTGAGGCCTTTGTTGGGTTTGATCGGGTTGTTGATAGGGTTGTTGTGGTCTACCATATTGTTGAGGTGGGTACTGGTTCTGGTATCTTCCTTGTTGAGGGTATGGTTGTGGGTATGTTTGCCTAACTACTTGCTTATTGTATGGGCAATCTTGCGCGGTGTGATTGGTGTACCTAACTACTTGCTTATTGTATGGGCAATCTTGCGCAGTGTGATTGGTGTACCTTCGTTCTATGGTGCAGTACTGGTTACTAGGATTCACTTGGGGTTGGGCCATAATGGGACATACATTCGCCATATGGTCACCTCCACAAGTATAGCATCTTTTCACCGGCGCAAACCTTGGTATTTCTTCACTAGAGACTCCTAGCTTTTGAGCTACTTTCTCAGCGAGTTCCTCAATAGATGTGGATTGCGGGGAAGAGAGGCTAGTAGAACTATCTGAATCTTTCTAGATTTTTGAAAGTTCTAATTCCTCCCCTAGGTTATCCTCAATGTCGATGCACATGTGTACACACTCTTCTATGGTCTTAGGGTCCTTCAAGTACACATATGATCTCAATTTGTTGCTTAGCAATCCATCCAAGAATAAGGCCACCTGTTTGGCTCGAGTGGGTAACTCAAGAATGGGACATCTCTCTAGGTATTGTCTAAACCTTCTACATGAGGTGTTTTCTTGAAGCTATGAATTAGTGAGGAAGTGTTGTGCCTTATGCCACTCTTAGAAAACTCAATGATGAATGCGTCTAGAAGATTGTCTATGTTTCTAAACTGCATCTCATTTAGTGGTTGAAACCATGTAAGGGCAGTGTTCCTAAGGGTTAGACCGAAAGCATTGTATTGTGTGAATAGGTCCTCCACTTGTTCAGCTCTCAAGACTTGTCTAAATTCAGCTACATGATCGTATGGGTTGGCCACACCAACTAGGTTGGCCACAAGGTTCTAGTGTGTTCTCTAGGCCTTGGCAAAGGAAAACCATCAGTATGTCTTTGGTTCCTTGGTTCTCTAAGTTTCTCCGTTTCCACTCTATCTGCCTCCGTTCTCATCCTCTCTCTTTCTATTGGGTTGGCAAAGCTTACCTCTCGCCTGTCTCTACTTCTGTCCCTTTAAGCACCATTAACTTGGGAGGTTCCCACTACTTGGTGGCCATAAGAGACGTTGGATCTTGTTTGGGGAAAGATAAATTCACCCTTCCAAGTGTAGGCATGCCTACCATGCTCCGTGACCACAAAGATCCTCTTTGAAGTATTTTCCAGATAGGTCACTTTGCTTGGGCTATCAGGTTTTTTGAACTCATAGACCGTGATCGTTCCTACCTCATTCAATTGATCAGGCCTATACCTCCAAAAGGCTTCATCAGTCTCTCTGTTTAATAGTAGATCTATGCTTTTGTTGTCCTGGGGCACACACTCTGGCGTGAGGATTCTCATAAGAACTAATTTACCTCGAGGGGTCTTGGGATTTATTCCCATGTTCCCTTGATCTATGTCATCTATGTCTTGTCTCTCGGATCACATTACCAAATTCATATGTCCTGTCTAGGTGATCGCTTGTTGAGATATCAACCTCAACATGTGATGATCTAGTCATGTCTTTGACATATATAGTGGTCATGCCGATATATGTCAGGGATACTTCATTGAGCTTTATTAGATTTATCTACCAAGAGTGATGGCACATTTGTTTCTTGCCAGCTCACTCATTCGAGGACATTAGGTTTTTCCTTATGTACTGATCTTTATATATTGCACTTCTTGTATTCTTCTTTTCAGGTCATTCTTGTACATTCCTTTTATGTAATAGAAGAAGAAGAAGAAGAAGAAGATCGTTCTTCCTTGCCTCAATCTGTGTGCGTGCTTCACCTTGAGAGTGAGAGTGTGTGTGTGAGCTCTCTTCCTTATCTCCTTCCATATGACATGGTATCAGAGCCAGCGTGGCTGTAGAGAGCTCATGGAGAAGGCGACGGTGAAGACTATGCGACAAGGTGTGGAGAAAACACGATTTCACAAACGACCTCTGTCTGCTACAAAACTCAGCGTGAAGGTAGAAGTTTCGAAGCCATCTCGACCTCGGTTTTGAGCCCGCAAGGTGGGGCCCACAGAAAAACCAGATGGAATGAGTCAACTTATGAGCGATAAGCTGGACAAGAACAACTTCCATGCTTGAAGATTCAGAATGACAAATTCGTGATGGGAAAAGGCTATTGGAAGTACATCGAAGGAGAGAATGAAAATGCTCCGCAGTTACCAGAAAGGAATCAGACTGCAGACCAGTTAAGAGCATATGAGGAATGAAATCAAGGAGCACGAAAGGTAATGTATTGGCTATCTGTTAGCATACAGGATAGCATGATTGGACACATACATGATGCCAAGAATCCAAAAGAGGCTTGGAACATTTTGGTCACTTTGTATGAGACTAATACAAAGGCATGGAAATTGCAACTCAAGAACGAGCTGCATACATTGGAAAAGAAGAGCATGTCGGTAAGTGACTACACTCTAAAAATCAAAAGCATATGTGAGTCACTTGCATATATTGGCGTGAATGTAGATGATGATGATAAGGTGGAAGTGTGCCTTCGTGGTTTAGGAGCTGCATATAAGCAGTTCAAAACTTCCATACAGACCAGGGAGAATATTCTGAATTTTGCTGATCTGGTATCTATGCTGATTATTGAAGAAAAGAATCTGGGTGAGGATTCAAAATCGAATGATAATGTCTCGTATGTTGATTCAGGTGCTTCAAATCACATGACCAGTCATGTAGAATGGTTTAGTAGTTTGCAGAAAATGCAAGTTCCTGGATATGTTGAAACAGGTGATGATACATCGCATCCTATTGAGCATACAGGAAACATAGCATTGTCTATGGAGGATGGGAAGGTAAAACATCTTGCTGATGTGTTGCATGTTCCAAATATAACAAAGAATCTGGTTTCTGTTGGACAAATGGTTGACCAGGGATTACAAGTCAGATTCAATGCTGATGGATTATATGTAGAAGAGTACAAGCAGGATGGAAGATTGGTTGCCAAAGGAAACAAAGTGGGTAGGATGTTCACCTTAAATGTGAAGATTCTTGAAATGAATGCATCCATGTTTGCAAAAGGTGCAGGAGTTATTGCAGATATAGAGATATGGCACAAACGGATTGGACATGCAAACTTGCAAAGGCTGAAACTGATGCAGTCAAGAGCATCATTTCCACATGACAAGCATGTTAGTGAGAATGTACTAGAAGTAGTACATACAGATGTTTGGGGTCCAACAAAGACCACATCTATGGGCGGTTCGAGGTTTTATGTTACCTTCATTGATGACCATACACGCAAAGTATGGGTATATATCATGAAAGAGAAGAGCGAGGTGTTCACGCACTTCTAGAATTTGAAAGCTATGGTGGAAAAGCAGATAGGGAAGTACATTCAGACATTAAGATCTGATGGAGGAGGTGAATATATGTTAAATGAGTTCAGTAGTTTTCTAAAAAACCATGGAATTCGGCGTCAGTTTTCATGCAGGTACACACCACAACAGAATGGCATTGCTGAATGCAAAAATAGACATATTGCAGAAATAGCAAGAGCCTTGATGGCTGAGAAGAATATGCCGCATTGTTATTAGGCAGAAGCTGTGCATACTAATGTATACATCATGAAAAGAACTCCGACTGTTGTTGTACATCAAGATACACCTGAAGAGAATTTTACAGGTAAAAAGCCAAACTTATCACATCTGAAAGTTTTTGGCTGTATTGCATATGTACATGTTCCAAATGAATTGAGGGCAAAGATTGATCCCAAAGTAGAAAAATGTGTCTTCATTGGATATTCCCTTGAGCAAAAGGGGTACAAATGTTATAACCCACTCACACGACAGGTGAAGGTGAGCAGAGATGTGGTATTTGATGAAATGTCAAGCTTCTATGCAGATGCCAAAGAAGGACTGAATCTTGAACCAAATGACAAAGAAAATGTTGAAAAATCAAGTGCAGAATCTCAAGTTTTGAGTGGACCAGATGCATCACCAAGCAATAGTTCCAACTCAAATCCATTAAGTGGAAGATTTCGTGGAAATTTCGGTCCAGCAAATTCATCAAATACATCCAAAAAAGGTAAAGTGAAGCTTTTTGTTGGTAGTAAAACAGGTGCAGGTTTTGAAGATGTTGATGGAGGTTCAAGTGGTTGAGAAAAGATTCTTGATGAGGAACTTGGATTGCCCTCTGTGAAGACTCCAGGAGTAAGAAGGGCACATGCAGATGATACAAGAAGAAGTGACCCAGGACCAAGAAGATCTGGGAGGATGCGTAATTCAATGCAACGATTGACATATGATAGTTACATGGCTCGCCATTGTGCCTACATGACAAAGGTAATACAAGATGTTGAACCTTCTTGTTTTGAAGATGCAATTGGTAATGCAGATTGGGAAAAAGCTATGGATGAGGAGATGGCTACACTTTATGGAAATGATACATGGAAGCTGGTTCCATTGCCACAAGGAAAGAAACCCATAGGCTGCAAATGGGTTTACAAGGTAAAGCATAATGTTGATGGCAGCATAAGCAGATATAAAGCATGATTGGTAGCTAAAGGTTATTCACAGACGTATGGCATTGATTATGAGGAAACATTTAGCCCTGTAGCTAAAATGTCTACTTTCAGAACACTTGTTGCATTATCTACAACAAAAGGATGGACGTTGCATCAGATGGATGTGAAGAATGCTTTCCTACATGGTGAGTTACAGGAAGAAGTATATATGGACCAGCCACAAGGATATGAAGATTCAAAGCATCCAGAATATGTTTGCAGGTTGCAAAACGCTTTGTATGGGCTGAAGCAAGCCCCTCGTGCATGGCATGCAAGGATTGCTGATCACTTAACCAGAATTGGGTTCTCTATGTGTGATGCAGATCACTCACTATATGCAAGGAAGGCTCATGATGGCATCAATATTGTAGGTGGTGATAATGAAGAAAGCATCAAAGAGGTAAAGAAACTTCTTCTGCAGGAATTCGACATGAAAGATCTTGGTGTGTTGCGCTATTTCTTGGGCATTGAGTTTATACATACAGAAACAGGTATATGGATGTCGCAAAGGCAATATGCCTTGAATATGCTGCAAAACTATGGTATGGCTGATTGTAAGCCAATTTCTATGCCATTAGATCAAAATTTGAAATTCGATACTACATCAGGTGAAGCATTGGAAAATGCTACTATGTACCGGAAAATTATGGGAAGTCTTATATATCTCACAATTACAAGGCCTGATCTAAGTTATATTTTTGGACTTGAAAGTCAATTTATGTAGGTTCCCAGGAAGCCACATTTGGATGCTCTCAGGTGCACTCTACATTATGTTAGTGCTACTTTGGATTATGCATTGTTTTATGAAGTTGGTGTGGAGTTGCACGTTCATGGATACCCCGATGTAGATTGGGCTGGTAGTACTCCAGATAGAAGATCTACTAGTGGCTTTCTTTTCTCACTTGGAGGTGCAGCTATTACATGGAGTAGCAAGAAGCAACCCACTATTGTTTTGTCGAGTACAGAGGCTGAGTATAGAGGTGCTGCAATGGAAGAATGTGAGGCATCATGGCCGGAGATGTTACTTGCAGATTTAGGTGTGGAAGTGCAAAAGCCTATCACTATCTATTGTGATAATCTTAGCAACATACAGTTAGAACAGAACCCTGTTTTCCATGCTAGAACAAAGCATATCGAGGTACATTATCACTTCATCAGAGAGAAGGTATTTGTCATGGACAAAGGAAACCATCCTGAACCTTAGATTGCATGTGAACCTTGTATCTCATGATTGGTTCAGAATTAAGAAAAACCAATGCTTCCATTGCATCTACAACATGCAAAACCCTAAGATCGACTGTCTACTTGCCTGATTCAGATATCCAGAGCTCATGTTTCGAATTGATGACATCATCGATGACATCATCAATTCGTAACTGCCTTTCATGAACCGCCCTTGAAAACCTATATAAGGAGGGGTTGGCCACATTCATAATCAGTCTTGCCAATACCAGTCTTGGGAGCTCAAGGAGTCGTGACCACCAAGTAAGTACTCTCCAAGTTCCAATTCCTGTTCTTGTCTTGTTCCTTGTTCTAGTTCTGTCTAGTCTTGTATCCTGGACATCTAGTCTTGTCCTCTTGTAATCTCCTAGTACGAGATCTTGTTGAGTTCCTTCTTGTATCTAGTTCATCTCCTAGAAGGGAGTTCTTGTAATCCAGATATCTTGTCTCATACTTACGATCCCGGGTTGTGGGATCTCCTGTATCATCTCTAGTCAAGTTATTCATACCTATCAGCCCCGGGTTGTGGGACATCTTGTATCAGTCACGTATTCTTGTATTATTTTCCCTTCGTGGGTGATCTTGTAATCAGAAGTGTATTTCCGAAATCTTGTCTACTGTAGTTAGAGAGCATAATCTAGTGCTCCCTTGACATTTTGGCAAGACTCTCTTCTATCCAAGACCAGGCATCATGGAGAACGCTTATGAATAGATTGTAGCATCACTTCAGAGTCTCCAACAACAAGTCGAAGACCTAAGTCATCGACAAACACAAGTCGAGATGGGACATCCAGTGCATATAGGTGCACTCCTCCAAGAATTACAAGAACAAATCAGGAGTCTTCAAGCAAATCAAGGGAGTATTCAAGTGAATCAACGGCCTAGTACATCATTTATGAAGGAACCCAAGATCTGCATGCCAGAAAAGTTCGATGGTGATCGCAAAAAGTTTGGGGGATTCTTGCAACAAGTCAAATTGTACATCCGTATGCAGCCTGATAGATACCCTGATGATGCATCCAAGGTCGGTTTTATTGGAACCTTGCTCTACAGTCAAGCATTATCATGGTTTGCCCCAATCTTGGAGAAGGATATGGCCGTACTTCATGACTATCAGGGGTTTCTTAGAGCGATCATCGCCACATTTGGAGATGCAGACACGAGTCGAGTGGCAGAAACAAAGCTTTGGAAGCTACGTCAAGGTAACCACCCTGCCTCTACCTACGCATCAGAATTTAGGCAGTTGATATGTGACCTCACTTCGCACGAAGATTATTTCATAAGCCAATTTAGATGGGGCTTAAGGGATGATGTGAAGGACCTTCTACTCACAATGCTAGAGGTGAAGACATTGAATGAATACATCAACCAAGCCATTCAATGTGATAACCACCTTTTTCAAAGGAAACAAGAGAAACAAGTAGAAGGAAGAACTCGCCAATGGAAACCTTTCCAACCTACTCCTAGAGATGACTCTATGCCCGAACCTATGCAGATAGATGTAACTAGGTTCCAGCCTCTAACACCACAAGAGAAACAAAGAAGGAGGGATAACAAGTTATGTCTATATTGTGGAAACCTTGGCCACATTGCAATTAATTGTCCCAACAAGAGAACGAACTCCAAAGTTGTAGCCACCCTTGTAGAGCAGGGAAACGAGGAAGTCCAGTTGTAAAAGACACCATATAGCCGGACCATGATATAAGAAAGGGTCTCATAATTCCATCCACACCCGTAGAAACATGTCTTGCCCCTGTCAAGTTAATCATGTCTAAGAAGACCCTTTCCCTTATAGCTCTGGTACATTCAGGAGCATCCTCATGTTTCATTGATGAAGGACTCATTAAGAAACAGGGAATTCCAGTACTTCAGAAGAACAGACCAGTAGTAGCTAAAGTAGTAGATGGACGGCCTCTAGCATCGGGGAATATAACCATGGAAACCATACCACTAAGAGTACACCTTGGCGACCATGATTCACACATATGTTTCAATGTAATATCGAGTCCAGCAAATATGATTATCATCGGAATGCCGTGGTTAAAGAAACATAATCCAGAAATTATATGGGAGGATAATAAATCACCCCTCAAGCTATCTAGAAGAACCCAACATATGTCAGAGCCAAAGCCTTCATACATGCAATAAGGAAGGAACCGACATATATGATCTATGCCATACCAGCTCAATATCCAAGAAAGATGATCCAGTGCAGCTACCCAATCAGTACAAAGGCTTTGAAGATGTTTTTGAAAAGAAGAATGCAGACATCCTTCCAAAGCATAGACCCTATGATTGTGCCATAGAACTTCAAGAGGGAGCACAAATGCTCTTTGGACCAATCTACAGACTATCCTCAGAGGAACTTACAGAACTACGCAAGAATATTGATGAGAATCTAGCGAAGGGGTTTATCAAATACTCAAAGTCTCTGGCAGGAGCTCCTATTTTATTTGTAAAGAAGAAGGACGGGACTCTCCGGATGTGTGTAGACTATCGTGGATTGAATAAAGTCAATATAAAGAACAGATACCCTCTACCACTCATATCCGAGCTCTTGGAATGCCTTGGACAAGCAAAATTCTTCACAAAGATTGACCTTCGAGGAGCTTACAACCTTATCAGGATTAGAGAAGGAGACGAATGCAAGACAAAATTTCGGACAAGGTATGGCCATTTTGAATATGTAGTTATGCCATTTGGTCTCACAAACGCTCTAGCAGTCTTCCAACATATGATGAATGATATCTTTTGAGAATATTTAAATGATTTTGTTGTAATATACCTTGACAATATCTTGATATTTTCCAAAAATCTAGAGCATCATGAATGTCATGTAAAGATAGTCCTAGAGAAACTAAGAGAAAAAGGATTATATGCGAAATTGGAGAAGTGCTCTTTCCATAAGACAGAAGTGGAAATTTTAGGGTACATTGTATGAGATAAAGGAATTTTTATGGATCCTAAGAAGATTGAGACAATCCTTGATTGGCAACCACCTTCATGTGTTCGAGATGTACAATGTTTTTTGGGGTTTGCCGATTTCTACAGGATATTCGTTAGAGATTACTCCAAGATAGTGACACCTCTTACCAAGCTTACAGGGAACTACAAATTCTCATGGACCAAAGAAGCAGAAAAAGCCTTTCAGACCCTGAAATCATCATTTACTACCGCTCCAATTCTAGTCCATCCTGATTCCAGTAAGCCCTTCTTCCTTGAGATAGATGCATCAGACTTTGCTCTAGGGGCCATTCTTTCCCAATATGGAGATGATGGACGCCTACATCCAATTGCATATCATTCAAGGAAGTTTTCCCCTCTAGAAATTAATTATGAAATTCATGATAAAGAACTTCTTGCCATAGTAGACGCGTTTGATACATGGTGTCACCATCTAGAAGGAGCAGCTCATAAAGTCACTGTGTATTCAAATAACAAGGACCTAGAGTATTTTATGACCACCCGGATTCTCAATAGAAGGCAGTCTCGATGGAGTAACTTTTTATCCAAATTCGACTTTGTCATCACATACCGTCCAGGACGTCAACAATGTCAGTCAGATGCCCTGTCCAAAAGATCTTACCTTGCACCAAAGAAGGGTGAAGAGACCTTTGATCAACAAGAGAGTTATTACTCAAGCCCGAGCATCTCCAGTTAGCAGCTATCTGTTCAAGCCATCATGAAGATTCAGCCTTGAATCAGTTGATTCATGAGAATCTACCACAGGATGAATTGTTTTGTAATGTTTTGTAACGTTAAGCAGAAAGCTCAAGAAGGAAAGTTCCAAGAAGTAAACGAATTTCAGGAAAAGGATGGGTTACTACTCTATAAGAACCTATTGTATATCCCTCCAGGAAAGCCCAGGATCCAAGTACTTCAACAACGCCATGACAACCTTGCAGCAAGACATTTTGGAGTGAATAAAACAATAGAACTCATATCAAGGGACTTTTGGTGGCCTCAAATGTGGAAGTAAGTCAAAGAATACATTCGAACCTGTGATACTTGCAATAGATCTAAGGTACCCCGACATAAACCTCATGGCCTCTTGCAACCTCTACCTATTCCAGAAAGGCCATGGGCTTCATTGTCTATGGATTTCATCACAGATCTACCAAAGTCAGATAAGTATGATGCCATTCTTGTTATTGTGGATAGATTTACCAAGATGGCACACTTCATTCCAACTACCAAGGCAATCACAGGTGCAGCCACTGCTAGACTTTTTCTCAAGTATATATTTAGGCTTCATGGATTGCCTGATGACATTTTCAGTGATCGAGGTCCACAGTTCATATCGAGCTTTTGGAACAGTCTTTGCAAGCTCCTTGGTGTTCAAGTTAAACTATCTACAGCAAATCATCCACGCATCTACCAAGCAGACTCCCTTCTTTGCAAATTATGGACAACATCCAAGGATGGATATACAACTCTCAAATCATGTCAAGAACCCAGCTGCTAGAGACAAGGCCCAGTACCTAATGGACATTCACAAAGAACTCAAGGAAGAGATGCATAAATCTCAAGAACAATATAAGTACTATGCAGATCAACATCGTGTCCAGAATCCATCATATCAAATTGGGGATAAAGTATGGTTACTCAGAAATAATTTGCAAACCTCAAGACCTTGTGCAAAGTTAGATCATCAAAGATTTGGTCCATTTACCATCTTGGCCAAGATTAATCCAGTCACCTTCAAGCTCCAGCTACCAAGTACTATGAGAATACATCGAGGTTTCCATGTATCCATATTGGAACCATATCAAATTTCACCCTTGAGGGGGGAGAGACCTAGTCCTTCACCACCTATCGAGATTGATGATCATGAAGAATTTGAAGTCGAGCATGTCCTAGATTCCAGAATATCCCGAGGAACATTGGAATACCTTATTCATTGGAAAGGGTATGACATCAGTGATCGTACTTGGGAACCTACAGAAAACCTTCAAAGAGCACCAATCAAGGTTCACGAATTCCATAAGAGAAATCCAACAAAGCTGAGACCAGATAACATGACCGCTCCTCGTGGAACTCGTCGCTTGAGGGGGAGGTAATGTCATGGACAAAGGAAACCATCCTGAACCTTAGATTGCATGTGAACCTTGTATCTCATGATTGGTTTAGAATTAAGAGAAACCAATGTGTCCATTGCATTCGGAACGTGCCAAAACCCTAAGATCGACTATCTACTTGCCTGATTTCGATATCCAAAGCTCATGTTTTGAATTGATGACATCATCGATGACATCATCAATTCGTAACCGCCTTTCATGAACCACCCTTGAAAACCTATATAAGGAGGGGTTGGCCACATTCATAATCAGTCTTGCCAATACCAGTCTTGGGAGCTCAAGGAGTCGTGACCACCAAGTAAGTACTCTCCAAGTTCCAGTTCCTCTTCTTGTCTTGTTCCTTGTTCCAGTCCTGTCTAGTCTTGTATCCTGGACATCTAGTCTTGTCCTCTTGTAATCTCCTAGTACGAGATCCTGTTGAGTTCCTTCTTGCATCTAGTTCATCTCCTAGAAGGCAGTTCTTGTAATCCAGATATCTTGTCTCATACTTACGATCCCGGGTTGTGGGATCTACTGTATCATCTCTAGTCAAGTTATTCATACCTATCAGTCCCGGGTTGTGGGACATCTTGTATCAGTCACGTATTCTTGTATTATTTTCCCTTCGTGGGTGATCTTGTAATCAGAAGTGTATTTCCGAAATCTTGTCTACTGTAGTCAAAGAGCACAATCTAGTGCTCCCCTAACAGTATTAGCAGGTGATATTGATCTTGTTTATGTGAGAACAGATGAGCAGGTTGCTGATATTTTCACCAAAGCACTTGGAGCTTAGAAGTTAAAGAAGTTTGGAGAGATGCTTGGATTACTGGATATGGTGTTGAGCTTGAGGGGGAGTGTTGAGATATCAAGCTCAACATGTGATGATCAAGGATGACACGTACTAGTTTTTTGTTTCTCTAACATGTATAGTGGTCATGCCGATATATGTCAGGGATACTTCATTGAGCTTTATTAGATTTATTTACCGAGAGTGATGGCACATTTGTTTCTTGCCAGCTCACTCTATTGCGGACATTAGGTTTTTCCTTATGTACTGATCTTTATATATTGCACTTGTTGTATTATTGTTTTCAGGTCATTCTTGTACATTCCTTTTATGTAATAGAAGAAGAAGAAGAAGATCATTCTTCCTTGCCTCAATCTGTGTGTGTGCTTCTCCTTGAGAGTGAGAGTGTGTGTATGAGCTCTCTTCCTTATCTCCTTCCTCGTGACATCGGTGACTACATACATAGTTCCCTCCTTGTCCAGGTATGCGCCATTTTCAAACTTCACTACTGGGTGCTCTAGTCCAAAGGGTTGATCTAGGTTTTTAATATGGACCATGGATCTTCTTAGACCATCCTCATAGATGTAAGCACCTAATCGGTTGGTCCTAAGATATTCAAGTTGAGTCTTGTAAGGACCTTCAACCTTTTGTAGGTAGGCCACACCTGAACTCCTGTGAGTCTCTCAATACCCTGAGACATCTCTGATTCGCTAGTCTCAGAGTTAGGTTGGTTTGAATAATTGCTCAGCTGTTGTGCCCAAGACCTAGCAATGTGATTGACACTACCTTCAGAGGATCAGAGGCTTTGTCTATCCCGGCCTATGTGTCACTCACTTTGTTCTTTTTAGTTGGTTATTGTGTTAAGCTCTTGTTTGAAATCACGTCATCACGAATACTTAAGTGAATTTTATACATGATAATTGATCAAATCAAGTTTACTTTTATCCCTTAGGGTTTTCACACTTAAGATCTACCTAATGCTTGTACTTAGTTGATTAGTTCTCTTGAACTTGATTCCTGCCTGGCGTTGCTCTAATTAATCACCACACCTAAGTCATACTTAGCCTAGCTAGGAATTGACAAAGAAGGGTTGAGAGAACTTCCAACCTTAATTCACTTGTTGATCAGACTGCTACACAAGCACAGGTAGCCTTCTCCCAAGCTCGGTACTCACCCTTGCTAGCTTGCTTTGGAATGCCTTGGTTGCGCGCAATGTTCCTACAAGGGTTCACTAGTTAATATTGTATTGGATTACAATGAATTGATAGACACACCTCAAAAAACATAGGCCCCCTCAGACTAGCTCTCTACACCCCCAAAATCCTATGGCTACCTAAGTCCACCCAATGGTCAACTTAAAAATACTTGTTCCAAAACTCCACGTATGATTCTTACCTAAATCCACGTAGAATTCTCAATGAGCTTTTCAACGAGACCGAAATCTCCTCAATCGGAGTTCGTATGGTGAAGTTATGATCATTCAGGCACTTAGGGGTCAAGACAGGCTCTTAGGGTTTAGGGAATTCATCTATGGTTTTCTAGGTACTTGCCCACTTCTAAGGCTCTAAGGTAGTCCCAATGTGTCAAAAATCAAGCCCAAAAATGCCCCAAATCAATTAATTATTTCACCCCCCAAAAAATTATTCCTAAAGCCAGTGTATCATGATAGCTCGGGTCGAGGTGTTGCGATAGACCGAAGTGTCGTGATAGGTGGGGTGTGTCGCGATAGGTCGAGGTGTCGTGATAGGTGGGGTGTGTTGTGATAGGTGGGTTGTGTCGTGATACACTCAAGTGTCATGATAGGTGGAGTGTGTCGCGATAGACCGAGGTGTCCCGATAGACCGAGGTGTCGCGATAGACCAGTGTGTCGCGATACACCGAAGTATCGTGATAGGTCAAGGTGTCGCGATAGGTGGGGTGTGTCACGATAGACTAAAGTGTCACAATAGGTGGGGTGTGTCACGATAGACCGGTGTGTCACGATACACCGAAGTGTCACGATAGGTCGAGGTGTCGCGATAGGTGGGGTGTGTCACGATAGACCGAAGTGTCGCCATAGACCGAAGTGTCATGATAGGTGGGGTGTGTCGCGATAGACCGATGTGTCATGATACACCGAAGTGTTGCCATAGGTGGGGTGTGTCACGATACATGGGTGTGTCGCGATACACGGAGATATGGTGAATTTTGCTGATCAATCTAGTGATTCTAGGTGCTCTCAGGCTACGCTGTGTCGTGGTGCACGCATGATCCTTATAGGGCCAACTTTCCAATGTGTCGTGATAGCTCAAGCTCGATGCCTTAGGGCATGCGCAGAGAATTTCCGTACCTATTGAGCTTGCTAGAGATGGTGAGGATGCTGCAACTTGCAAGAATCATGCAAACACATACAAACACAACAATGCACACTCGCTCTCTCTCAAACTCTCACCAAGCAAATGAGGAGAATGAAATGGAAGTGGGATTATGAAGGGAAGATGGAGATGGAGATGGAGATGGAGATGGAGATGGAGATGGAGATGGAGATGGAGAAAATGGTGAAAAACAAGAAAATTACATGCTACTTACCATTCCAACGCATCCTCTCTACATCTTACCATCACACTCTCGTCCTCAAAGCTCGAATCCCTGGCAAGGGCACCAAAATTTGGTGTAGCTCAGTGATGAATAGCACCTCCTTTAATGTCAATCCGGGAAGACATGAGGATGGTATGAAGACCTCGAACAAGTGATGGCACAAGTGTGTGAGTGAGAAGCACACTAACATGCACACACATACACACACGTGCACACACGGCAAGAACAAAGAGAGAAAGACAATGGAATCACTTCTATTCAAAAAGAGTTCTCATACAACTTCAAATCTACAACAAGCTAACCTCCAAAAATGAGCTCTCTAGCTCTTTTTATAGTTTTTTATTAGTTTTGGCCCTGTTCAGACCTAATGTCCGGCCTAATTAAAAATTAGGTTCCAGGGCTTATTCGAGGGCTGAAACGAGGTCTAAAAAATATAAAAATTGGTAGACAATTACTTCTAAAGCTCCTCAAGCTCGAAGACTCCTCGGCTTGCACAAAATGGAGCTACAAAATGGTGAAACAGTATTTACAATGGTTGTTAGTGATGAGAATCACTTTCATAATAGTGTAAGGATTGAAAAAATTTAATGGGTTACCTCAATGCTAGATCTGCGTGTATGCCCGTACTTGCTTCTTCCTGTATGATGCCAACAAACTACAACTCTTCAAATAAAAGTTCTCTATCTCTTGTAGTAAGAGGAAGAGAAGTAAAAAAAGCATGATATGAGGATGGAAATGAGTTTAGAAGTGTATCTAACATCTCTTTGTTTCAAATATTTACTCCAACATAGAGTAAATGATCTCGTAAATCTTTGAGCTTCAAAATATCTGATTGAATTTATTCACCAAATTTCATCCTTGTGTTGGATCGTTGTCTGCTTAGATGAACTTTCCTAATAGAGTTTCAACTTTGATAGAGATTCTCCAACTCCAACCAAGCTTTTTGAGAGGTTCTACATGACTTGATTTGGGGTATAATATGCCTCTTGTTTCCTATAGAAATATATGAAAGTGCTTGTGCATCCCTTGAATCCCATCTAGATTGCTCCTCTGTAGGACATAATTTGGTAGTAGTACTACTAACTTTTGATGATGAAGTGGTTCCTTCTTCTTCACTAACCTCTTGTTGTGCAGAAATAGGAACAGGGGTTCTTCTAAAAAATAAAACTCCAATTGGTTAATTAGACATTCCCTCAAGCTTGTCTTCATTCTCAAGTTTATAATCATTCATCTTCTTAAGGGTGCTTGTCAACTAATTCTCTAATACCAAATGTTGGAAGTGGGCAGGGCATCAATAAGAATAAATTATTTGTTTACAAGACCTTCCACCAGATGAACCTTAACATTCACACCTTAATACTAAAAAAGAAGATTAGTAAGAGATAAAGAGAGGCTTTTTTTTTTCAAAGTGTACGGTAAGCTAGAATGCTCATACTCTATCTTATATTCAATGTCAAATTATGATCTGTGAATATGATAAAAATTGATAATATCTAAATCTATATAGAAATAGGAACTAGATACAAGAGATTGTCTAAAAAGTGCCTAAGAGGTAGGGAGAGTGTGTGTGTGAGAATATGGATTATATGAAAAGTTTAAAATTGAAATTGTTTTATAGCAAACCTGAATTCTGAGTAACCTAAATAAAAAGCTAGTGAATGAACATGGTTGATTGACACGAAATCCTCCAAATAACTCCAAGAGTAGAGCACACCTCCTCCAAACTCCTCATTGTAGAGCAACTCCTTCATCTCCTCCAAAGCTTGTGTGTAGCTTGAGTTCCTTGCATTGAGCACTTGAACTCCTTGACAAGATGATCTAAGATGTGAGCCAAGAGTCTTATTATATAGTTCTTGTGCACCTTCTAAAAAGAAATCTTGAAACACACTAACACTTTCAATAGATATCCCAAAAACATGCATAAAGCAAGGTCTAGTCGTAACTTTATGAAAAACGCTACTAAAAGAAAAACCTTCACGAAAGATAAAAAAATCTTCATGCCAAAAGACTAATTAATGTGATGCTCTTGCTACTGCTAGTGGGATTTGAACCCGGGTGGGCATTTTGAGAGTAATTTGGTTTAGGCATGCCGCACACATGAATTTGTTATAAATAGTGTACAAAAATTTCATATTATAGCTAAAGATTGTGGAGATTTTGGACCTATTATGACTTGTGTCCAACAAAAAATACATGTTGTTACCCAAGTCTTGTAACATGAAGCTCATTGGATCCAAATGGATCTACAAGGTAAAGAAAAACTTTGATGGAGCTATTAATAGGTACAAAGCTAAAACTGACCAAAGGGTATGGTTAGACCCAAGGTAATGACTATGAGGAGAGCTTCTCTCCTATAGAAAAGATATCAACATTAAGAGTACTTATGAGTATTCAACAAGAAAAAGTTGGAAGATCTATCAGATGGATTTGAAGAATGCATTTTCCAATCGATGGATATCAAAAGAGGTATATATGGCTCAACTTCCATAGTTTGAAGACTCACATTATCTTCAACATGTATGCAGGTTATGGAAAGCCTTATATGGGATGCAAAGCTTCAAGAGATTGTAATCAGAGGACCTTTACTTATCTCTATGACAAAGGGTGTATAGTGAGAAAGGTAGAATCTCATTCTCTCTTGATACTCATGTAATGGTGTTGAAGGTATTCAAAGAATGAAAATAGAAATGAAGGAGGAATTCAAGATCAATGACTTAGGGCAGCTCTACTTACTTCCATGGATTAGAAGTAGTGTATAAAGAGAATCGTATGCATTTTATTAAGAAGAATTACATTAAGGATATGTTAGACAAGCTCAAAATGGAGAGTTCTAAGTTTTTAGTAAGACCTATGGAGATAAACTCCAAATTAAGTGCTCATGAAGGTGAGTTAATTGAATATGTGACAAGCTATCAAAGTTTGGTGGGAATTCTCAACTATGCTACTCTCATTAGAGTAGATATATGTTATGATGTGAGTGTTTTGAGTCAATTTATGCATTCATCGAGGAATCCACACATGGAGGCAGCCAAAAGACTTCTCAAATATCTAAAAGCCACAATCAATGAAGCCCTATTCTACTCATACACATTTGTTATAGACATAAAGCTATTCTCTGATGTAGATTGGGCAAGATCAAAGGATGAAAAAAGTAGTGATTCATGATATCTTTCATTTTAGGTACAAAGCTAATATCTTGTCTTCCAAGAAGGAGCAAACTTTGGTATATTATCTACAAAGACTAAATATAGACGCTTGGCAAATTCAACTTAGGGAGCTATGTGTATTAAGAAATTATACTCATATTTGGGAGTGAAGTCATCCATTGCTCACATTTTTTGAGATAATGGTCCTTTCACACAAGAGACCGGCACTTTATTGGCTAATTCCTATTTTCCTACTATTTTACAAGAGATATGTTACAATGATTTGGGATTATGCATCTAGAGGACTCCTCTAGTGCATTTACATGGCTTGAGGGAATTTCCTAAGACTTTGAAGAAGAAAAATATGCCCATTAATTTGAAAATTTTGGGGCTCACCTTTTGTGCCTCTTTGCTCTGCAACACTCTCCCCCTCTTTGTCTCTATTGTCCCTTGACAGGATTTACTTCTTGTCTGTAGCTTGTCTGATTCTTTTGAATACACGCACCTAGTGGTCAAAGAAGCAACAAGGACTATCAGAGAATTTGTTATTTTGTCGGAGGTATGTCCTTTGCTTCTATCTGCCCCTTGGTATTCCGTATATCACAAATCTGGGTTGTTGCATTAAGTCGGGCTATCGTGCATGCCATTAGTGGCTAAGAATGTGGTATTCTTAGTCACCCTCTTCAACTTTTTAGCCTCTCCCCTTTCTAGCTTTTGGTCTTCTAATATGTCTTTGTCTTCACACATCTGACCTGTTGCATTGCTTTAAGCCTGTTTATTTTGTTTCCACCGCACGCTATCAGCGGGAGGATTATTACCTACCAAGTATTTTCGCGCACTTCTTCATGGATACTTCTTGGCCCTGGTCCGTCCTTCCCATGAAATGTCCTGGTTGTTGATATTCTTCAATTCCATTCCTCAAGACCTGGGTGTTTGGCATTGTTGCCTGATGCGTGCCCCTACGGGGCTTTGGACAGAGGGTGGATCTTTTGCTTTATGATCTTCATTCTTTATTGAGCAATGTTGGTCTTTGATTTTCTTCTTTTTCTCTTCTTATTTGATTCCCCTTCCACACGTCCCTCCTCCTGAACTCTATCATCCCCGATAGGCTTTTTGTGGCGACATGAGTAGGTTTGTATGGCAGCTTGCTCTCATTGATTGAGCAAATTGGCATGACATATCATAAACTCTTTCCACTGGGTTGACTTCACTCCATCCTCTGGTGCTTGTTGGTGATCCGCAAAGAAACTTGTTTCATAAGCCACCAGTCTTGCATTAAGATTTGAAGTCATCTTTACAAAAAAATTTGAATCAATCTGAGCTTCCTTCATAACCTTGATTATTTGATCTTCAAATTTGGCAATAAGCTAGGACACCAATAGTGCCCTCTCATGTTGGCTCACTTATGCAATATCCTGATTATTATGTTCAGCTTGGATCTCCAATTCCTCCCTTATCGGAAAATGATGTAAGGGGGGAGAGAGAGGACGTACCTCAATCTCCTCAGTAGCCGCTGTGAATTTTGGAACTATTGGTGTCCCCTCTGTTGCCTGCTACTCTAGCCGTTCTTATGGCTGCTTTATCAACTCATCCTATTGCTTGATTTCTTCATGGGCTTTAGAAATTGTTTCCTTGTTTTTGACAATCTCTTTGGCTACGATAGAAAGTTGATCAGTGTCTTCTTTACATTGAACCATATATCTATGCTCGGCCTTTTTCCACTTTGTCCTTACAGCTGCGGTATCATCCATATATCTTTTCTCCCATTCGGCAATGATGGCCTCCTCCTACTTGAGCTGATCTTCATACCTAGCCATCTTCTCCTCTATTTCCTTGATGTCTTTTTCTGGCCTTTCCTGAACCCCTATGGGCTAATCACTCAGAAGAGCTGTCATTAACTCCTTGTTTTTGTTCCTTAGGTTTTCTCTATCCATGTATACCTTTATTTGTGATTCTAATATTTTGCTTCTTGCATTCATCCGTGTCTTCTCAGCCTCGTTAGCCTCATATTTCTTCTGTAATTCCTGTAGTTGTTCTCTTAATTTTGCATTTTCCGTCTTTAAAGTTTTGCAGTGCTTCTTGGCCTCTTGAACTTCATTCTCTTTGTGTGTTATGTGCTCTTTTGCTAGACTTAATTGTGCTGAAAGGTGCTTACCCATTTTCTGAAATTCGTGTTTTTCCTGCATAGCTTTGTCATAGTCCTCATCAGCCTCAAGCATCAACTGTTGCGTATCCATAGCAGTTCTGATCATATCTTGCACCACTGGCTTGAGCTGAGCGACATCGATATTCAACCATGTTTTGGGGATATTTGGAGCTTCTCTTGCCTGTACATCCTTTCCGTGTTCCACATGGATGGTCTCATTATGTGGTTGTCTTATTTGTAGTTGTACTTCTGGTTCTTTTCTTTCTTCATCCAGGTCGATGATTTTTGTGGCACTCCCTTGAAATGTAACGTCCATGGGGGAGGGTTCTGCCACGACCCTTATTGGAGTGAAGGGTTCTGATTCTTCCACTGTAGCTTCCTTTGGTTCTTCCTTTGGATTCTTGAGTGATTCCTCTCCTTTAATCGTTGTCTCTTTGATTTGAATTTTTTAAGTCTCATTTATTTGGATGACATGTACCCCTTCTTGGTTTCCTTCTTTGTCTACGGTGTCTTGATCGGGGTGGACGGGGTTGTCATTCACCTTCACACCCTCCTCTGTTTCATTGTAGTTTACTTCATTAAGTTCCTCCCATGTCCATCATCCTTGGATTCACTTTGAATGTCCACATTTAGTAAGGATGTGTCGGGTTCTTCTTGTGCATCTGAAGATGAGCTTGAATTATCCAACCCTAATTCCCTGTATCGATGTACCTTCGTCAGCTTCTTTTTTACTTCTTTGTCTTGTTGGGTGTGCTGGTAATGGTGCCCTTGCACCCGTAGATTAATTTGACCTTCCGTATATTGGTGTTTGTCTTCCAGAGCTCATGTTAAGTCCTCTTTGGTAATTGGTCGGTGCTCTTCAATTCTTGTCTTCAGGAGCACATGTGCCCTTTTTGTAGCTGGAACTTCAATTTCTACTTGCTTTACCTCCCTTAATCTCTTTGTCCCTCTCATTTTGGGTTGAGAGCTTTTCTGCCTCCTCAACAATCTTGACTCCTTTTTTATTTCTTGGGACTGTGGCGACCTTAGCATACTTAGCCATGGCTGACGATGATGGCATTTCTTGTAGGTGCTCTCTAATACCTAAGGCATGATAGATCAATATGATCATAGCGACACTGTTGTTCACGAATTTCTTGTGATTCCACTGCTTCTTTGCCTCGAATAGCCTTTCGTGTATGTATGGGGTTAGATTGATTTGGTTTCCAATTTGTTTGATAGCGTGTGATAGTAGTTGGACGATGTCATCATCTCTATCATCCACATACTAAATGCATTTTGGTTAGCCGTGATGTTGTTTTATGGAAGATGTTATTCGGCCATTGCTTTCATGTACTAAGGAGACATTTATTAGCTCCAAAGACATGTATGATACTTTGCTACCTCTTTTTACAGGTGGATAGTCTAGTGCTGGTCCTCATGCAGCAACTTCTCAGCCTTTGCAGGTTTCATGTGATGATGTAGATCATCCCATTTCTGATGCAAATTTACATGATGCACTTGTTGATGAGAGAGCTGACATTGAGGAGGCAAAAACTATGCAAAAATGGTTGGTGCAAACTGTGCGTGATAGCAAATTAGATGCACCTCTATCATATTCTACTCGATCAGGCTCTCATAGTGCCTCTTTTGCATCCGATGACTATGCTATGGCTGCATCTAGTCTCTGTGATGAGAATGAGCCTATTTCGTTTGATGAAGCACAAAATTCAGAAAATTGGATGGCTATTATGAAACTTGAATATGGGGCTATAATGAAGAATGGTACTTGTTCTTTGTGTGAATTCCTCTTGGCAAGAAGGCCATTGGCACTAAGTGGGTTTACAAGCCGAAGCATAAGCCTGATGGAGTAGTTGACAAGTATAAGGCTAGGCTTGTTGCAAAGGGCTATGCACAGGAAAGAGGCATTGATTTTGATGAGACCTTTGCACCTACATGTCGTATGACTACTATTCGGAGCATCTATGCACTTGCAACCCATCATGGTTGGAATGTACATTAATTGGACATTGAAACTGCATTTTTGAATGGTGATTTGCATGAAGTGTATGTTTTTTAGCCCCATGGCTTTGTGCAAAAAGGGCATGAAAACTAGGTGTGCATGTTAAAGAAGGCATTACATGGTTTAAAGCAAGCACCATGTGCTTGGTATGAGAAGATACATGCCTATCTGATTGCACATGGTTTTGAGAACAGTCCAACTGAAAGCACCTTATATGTTAAGCATGCTAATGATGTGCTTTTGATCATTGTTGTCTATGTTGATGACATGCTGCTCACTGGTCCTCTTGAGAAGCATATTGCTGATTTTAAGACTGATTTGCATGCCTCATTTGAGATGTCTTATTTGGGGCATTTGCATCACTCTTTGGGCATCAATTTATGCAAGTTGATGGTGGAATGGCTTTGTGTCAAACGAAATATATTGACACATTATTGCAGTGTTTTGGCCTTGAAGACTATAAGCCTATTGCCACTCCTATGGAGATAGGTTTACGATTGAGTCTTCATGATGCTGGAGTTACATTTGACGTTGTCCTCTATCAGCAGGTTTGTTATTTTGATTCTTCAACCTACAATCACGTTCAAAATGTACAGGTTTACCACAAATCTAGCATCCTTTACTGTCATTACTTGAATCGTTTCTTTGAAATTTATGTGGCCTCTTTGGCTTCCTTCTTCAATAATCAGCATAGATACTAGATCAGTAAAATTTAGAATATCTTCCCTGGTCTATATAGAAGTTCTGAATTGCTTATATGAATCTCCTAAACCACAAAGGCACACTTCCACCTTATCATCATCATCTACATTCACGCCAATAGATGCAAGTGACTCACATATGCTTTTGGTTTTCAGGGTGTAGTCACTTACCAACATGCTCTTCTTTTCCAATGTATGCAGCTTGTTCTTGAGTTGCGATTTCCGTGCCTTTGAATTGTGTCATACAATGTGACCAAACCATTCCAAGCCTCTTTCAAAGTCTTGGCATCTTGTATGTGCCTAATCATGATATCTTGTATGCTAACAGATATCCAATACATTACCTTTCATGCTCGTTGATTCCATTCCTCATATGCTCTTAATTGTTCTATAGTCTAATCCTCTATGATAACTGCAGAGCATTTTTGTTCTCTCCTTCAATGTACTTCCAGTAGCCTTTTCCCATCAAGAAATTCGTCATTCTGAATCTCCAAGCATGGAAAATTTTTTCTTGTCTAGCTTATCGCTCATAAGCTGACTCATTCCATCTACTTTTGCCATTTTTACAACAATTCACAACACTGCAAAACACTACAAGTAGCACTTCTGCTTGAACATTGTCCCACTATGATGTGACAGTTTGATCTCAAAAAAACACAGTTTTCATGTATCAACAATATATGGAATCGCTTGAAATTTTGGATCTGAAATATATGAGTGTTGTCAAACATGGCCCAAGTTACAGTTTCCAAAACTCGCTTGGTTTTTTTGTGGGCCCTACCTTGTGGGCTCCAAACGGAGGTCAAGATGGCTCTGAAACTTTGATCTAACAAAAACAAGTGATCCTAAAGCGATAATTCGGGAAAACATTTTGATTTCTTCTATCTTCATGCCAATTTTCATTAGCAATTTGAGGCCCTTTGTGAATCGCACTTTCTCCATGCCATCTCACGTACTCTTCATCATCGGCCTTCTCCACGAGCTCTCTACAGCCACACTAGCTCTGATACCATGTCACGAGGAAGGAGATAAGGAAGAGAGCTCACACACACTCTCACAATAAAAAAGAAGCACACACTCAGAATTGAGGCAAGGAAGAATGATCATCATCATCTTCTTCTTCTTCTTCTTCTTCTTCTTCTTCTTCTTCTTCTTCTTCTTCTTCTTCTTCTTCTTCTTCTTCTTCTTCTTCTTCCTCTTCTTCTTCTTCTTCTTCTTCTTCTATTACATAAAAAGGAATGTACAAGAATGACCTAAAAACAAGAATACAAGTGCAATATATAAAGGTCAGTACATAAGGAAAAACCTAATGTCTATGGATGAGTGAGTTGGCAAGGAACAAATGTGCCATCACTCGCAGTAGATAAATGTAATAAAGTTCAATGAAGTATTCCTAACATATACCAGCATGACCACTATACATGTCAAAGAAATGAAATATTGATACATGTCGTCTTGGATCATCACATGTTGAGCTTGATATCTCAGCATTGCTCACTAGTCCTAATGAGAAGCATACTAGTGAATTTAAGGCCGATTTTCATGCCTCTTTTGAGATGTTAGATTAGGGGCATTTGCATCATTATTTAGGCATTGAGTTTATGATGAAGGAATAGCTTTGTGTCAAACAAAATATATTAATACATTATTGCTTCAATTAGGCCTTGAAGATTGTAAACCTATTGCGACTCCTATGGAACTAGGATTATGGTTGAGTCTTCATGATGCTAGAGATGCCTTTAATGTTTTCCTCTATCATTAGGCTATTGGATGGTTGATTTACTTATGCATAACTCATCCTAATATTCAATTTTCCATCTCTCAACTAAGTAGGTTTAATGCATTTCCTAGGTGTCAAGCATTGGCACACAGTTAAGTGCATCTTTTGCTACTTCAGTGGTACCTAGCTACTTGGACTATTTTATGCCAAGGGGGGATCATTACTGCCAGATTTACATGTTGACTCAGGGATGTGACACAAATGTGTCTACTATTTGTTTCTAATTTATTCTTGGCAGCTCTTGCATATCTTGGTTGAGCAAGAAGTAGCCTACTACAGCCACCTCTAGTTGTGAGGTTCAGTATAGGGCAACTTTCATAGCAACTATTAAGTTTGTGGCTCAAATGCCTATTGTTTGATTTGGGTAATGGTCAATCTTCTACCACCACCATCTTCCCTGAAAATCAAAGTGTGTTGACAATTGCAAGGAACCATGTGCTCCATGCTCACAAAAAGCACATTGAGGTGCACAAAACACACTGAGATGCTAGCTAAATGACTCATAACTAAATTAGTAACAAGCTTGAACAACCAGGTTGGAACCACCCCCGCTTAGCCTTAAATAACTTTATATGATGCAGATAAACCAAGACACAAGGATAAGAAAACAACTCCTACTCATGTGAAGCAGAGGCTTTTAGAAATATTTATCCCAATCTTTCTCCTACAAGTCACTTGTAAATAGTATCCTTGCTTATAACATATTGTGAAACAATGAATATGATTTTCTCTATCTACTTAATTTCAATGATTATAATCGTTGCTTTATTTTGAGATATGGTGTTCTAAAAAAGTAATTTTTTTCAATTATAAGCTACTATGAGTAGCCTTCAATCCCCTCAAACATTTTCCCAATGGGATATCTTTTATATTAAATATCCATAATTGATAGTTATTCTTTACATAGTTTCTAACTATTTGCATTCATATCATTCATAGTACATTAGAAAAGTCTCTAGAAGCTCATATGAATCAAGGATATAAGTGATTTTTAACTTCCACAGGGTGTAATTTGTACCATCAACCTCACCTTTCGTGAAGGCTAATGGTCATATCTACAACATTGGGACATGACCGGTATCATTGCTACTACTACTTGTGCTCCACCTACTCCTATTGGAAAAGCACCTTGATTCACAGTTGAAGATGATGATGCACTGCTTGACATCTTCTTTCTTTTGTCATTGAAGCCTCTATAGTCTCTATGTTTCTACTTCTACACCACTCCGAGCTTCCTAAGCTCTTTTGCAAAGCCTCTTCATGGTTTAAAGGATGCCTTCATGGCATTGAGGACGTGGGACACCTCTTCTTTTCATGCCTCAATTCAGTGTTAGTCTGGCATTCCCGCTAGAAAATCATGTCAGTGCAAGGACAAATCAACTAGAAGTAAGCACTATTGGGTGAAGCGATCAGTTGCTCCTCAACATTGAGGAATGCTATAAGACGTAAGACCCTATGGAAAATCTAGAAAGAGAGGTGTGCCACCAACTTGGCAGCCCACATAAAGAATTATCGATCAAGAAATCTATTTTTTGTTTAGGCAAAAGAATTTCCAGTCGTAAGAAACCCCCACCATTTAGACATCATTGATTTTTTTCCTCGAGAGCAACAAGATTAAAAATGAGTGGTCCCCCCATGAGGGGGATGAAAGGGTTATCAACCTTCTTTGTAATGTTTTCTAGCAAGTTTTAACCAACCCCAACTTTGTGGGATTCGAGGGGTCCCGTGGGTGCTAGGCCCATTCACTTCTACAGTTGTTCTTTCTATTAATTGAAGTTTGGGAGAGCAGGCTATTGCCAAACTTCCTTTTGAAAAAAAAAAAATATTATCATTTATTCTCTTGTATTGGAGAACTTTCGTGAACTCTCATAGTATACCTTGTGATCTTCTAACTATTTTTTAATCCATTATAGTTTTACATAGATTTGATAAGAAATATATAAGTATAAGCTTAATGTTTTATATATTCCCATATTTGTTTTTCCCCTTTTTCTAGAGCTATCAAAATTCCAAAAAATGTGTGCGTATGAAAGTGAAACAACATTCTCATCTTCTAATAACCTTTGCATTGAGTAGTTTTGTGCCATCTTGTAGAACTGTTTCTAAGATCCTTTTTTATATTTTAGAATTACAAATTTTCAAGACATTTATGAATATGTTTAAGTCTAAGGGCATGCTAAATGTTCTCCTTTTAAGATCTAATGTCATATATTAACACTTAGATATGGTTTTTAGAACTAAAAGCATATGGTAGTATGTCCCCTTATGGTATAGGACATGCTTGTACACTTTCAAAATATCAATTTATGGAGAGTTTAGAATATGAAATGATGCTAAAAATATGGTAAAAACTATTTAACCATTCAATAGAACATCCAACACCTCCAACAAAGCACTCATACCACCTCTTCCATACTTCAAGCTTCAATGAAGACCTTGAACAAAAATATATCCCTAGCAATGAAGCCAAAAGTTATTGTATACCTGCTAGAATGAAGCCTAACTAGCATGGAGTGGACTAGCTCAACTTTAAATTGTCAACCCAAGCATGTTTACCCATTCAAGTGTATGGAGAATTCTTTAATGAAGCTAAGGAGTTCACACTTGCACTCAAGAAGAAGATCAACCTATAAAAAGCCCTTAGAGGCAAGAAAGACACAAAAACCATGTAAAAACACTTATCTTAGATAGGTATGGGTTTGGGACACCTCAAGCATACCTTAGAAACTCCACATGAAGAAGGCAATGAGCAATAAGGACTCACAAACAAGATGAAAGAAATTTTATTCCAAATGAGTGAAAAGTCTCTACAAATTTAGGGTTAATGTCTTTTATATTAAAAGATTTGGCCCATTCCAAATGGGTTTTGGACAAAGTACACTTAAACATTAGTCTTAAATGCCTATTTGACCTTTCAAATAAAGTTTTAAAAATTATAAAAAAACTCTATAGGGTTGGGAATTCACTCTTGAGGCTCAAGAACTCCTTGGAGTTTACAAAAATGGAGTGTTCATAGAAAGAATATATGAAGATATCTCAAAATAAGGCAAATTTCACATAGATTTCCTATCTCTCCAACTCCTTTGCACTTTGAATTTTTTTATTCCTTGGCATTGGACAAGTGATCTTGCATTCACTTCATCACCCGATTCGAAAAATTTTGTGGACCCCTTTACTTCCATAGTGCTTGCCCTTCACTTCAACACTCTGAGACAACAAGAGTCTTCCCTCAAAAGCCCAAAAGATAGGAACTATTTTAGATTATGCTCTTTTATTTTTCTAGGACCTGACAAGATTGTAAGCTCCTCGAAGGTGAATCTTTGTGAAGAAATTTGATTTTCCAAGGCACTCCAAGAGTTGTGATATGAGTTGTAGAGGATATCTATTCTTTATAATCACTTTATTCAACTCATTCTAATCTACACACATTGGGAGAGTCCCATCCTTCTTCTTTACAAATAGAATAGGGGCTCCTATAGGAGACTTTGAGTGTCTAATGAGCCCCTTTGCTAGACTCTCATCAATATTCTTATGTAATTTTGTAAGCTCCTTTCGGGATAGTCTATAGATTGATCCGAATGGTTTTTGTGCTCCCTCTTGCAGTTCTATGCCACAATTATAAGGTTTATGCTTTGGGAGGATATATACATTTTTCTTCTCAAAGATAGCTTGAAAATCTTGGTACTAACTAGATAGCTTTATTGGATCATCTTTCTTGGACTCTTGAGCTGGTACAACATAGATCATATATGTCGAATCCTTCCTTATGGCATGTATGAAGGCTTTGGATCCTACATATGTTAGATTCTTCTAGATATCTCAATGAGTGATTTTATTCCTTTTTCAATCGATTTCTGGATTGTGTTTCTTTAGCCAAGGCATTCCAATGATAATAGGATTTATCAAACTTGATATTACATTGAAACATGTGGGAATCATGATAAACAAGGTGTACTCTTAATGGTGTGGTTTTCTTGGTAATGTTTTCAAATGCTAGATATCATTCATCCAATACTTCAACTACTATGTATTAGTTTGTTCTTTTGAAGTATAGGAATCATGTGTTTCTTAACCAACCCTTCATCTATGAAACATGAGGAGGATTTTGAAATGACTAGGGCTATAAGGGAAAGGGTATTCTTACACATGGTTAAATTCACAAGGGCAAGACATGTTTCTATGTGTGTTGCTTGAGTTATGAGACCCTTTCTTATATCATGGTTGGGTTGTATGATCTTCTCTTACAATAGGACTTTCTCATTTCCCTACTCTACAAGGGTACTCCGACTTTGGAATTTGTTTTTGTGTTGGGAAAATTAATTGCTTCTGTATGTCGATGAGTTAGATCCTCAACTCATTGTTGGAGACTCTGAAGTGATGCTACAATCTGTTCATCTGTGTTCTCCATTATGGCTGGTCTTGGATAGGATCTAGTCTTGCCAAAATGTCAAGGCAGAACTAGATTGTTCCCTCTGAATAGACTAGACAAGATTTTGGAACTATACGTTTGATTACAAGATCACTCCAACGTGGGGAAATAATACAAGGATATTGAACTATTATAAGAAGTCCCACAACTAGGAATAATACATATGGATAAGTGAACTAGAGATGATATAGGAGATCCCATAACCCAGGACCCTAGGTATGAAGCAAGATATCTGGGTTACAAGAACCCCCTTGAGGGAGGTGAAATAGATACAAGAAATAGCTCGATAGGATCTCATACTACAAGATTACAAGAGGACAAGGTAGGATGTCTAGGATACTAGACTAGACAAGACTAGAACAAAGAACAAGACTAGAACTCAAATAGGAACTTGGAAAGTGCTTACTTGGAGATTGCAACTCCTTGAGCTCCCAAGACTAGCATTAGCAAGTCTAACTTTGTATGTGGCCAAGCCCTTTTATATAGGTGTTCAAGGGTGGTTATGAATTGATCATGTCATCGATGATGTTAGCAATCCAAAACAAGACCTCCCAATATCAAAATCAAGCAAGTAGATGATAGATCTTAAAATTTTGGCACGTTCTAAATTCTATGGAAGCATTAGTTTCTCCAATTTTTGAATCGATCATGAGACATAGAAAGCCACATGGAACTTGAATTTTGGTTGATCCAAGCATCTAGCTTGGATATTTTTACAATAGTTGAGTTTCAACCAATAGTTACTTGATTTCTTCACCGGACTTGAGGACTACTCGGTCCTAATAGGCTTGAAAAACCTATGTAATCTGTAGGAGAAAGTTTTACATTTACTTTGGATCAACCTTACTATATCTTGACCAAGTCAAATTCAAAATGAAGATTGTCCAACTTAGGACATGTTTCTCAAAGACTTTAGTTAAAAGTTCTTGGGAATTAGCAATTCCTAACTTCTCTATTCTAGAGTATACTGGACTCTAGAAAATCATGAGATTTATGCTAGTAACTAGAAGCAAACCTAAATCAATGAGTCAATCTTGTACTTGTCATCTTTTGAAGATTGAATAAGTTCTTCTACAGACATCTTGTAGGATATTTAATTTAGTTATCTAGTTCCACTTAGCTAGCCTTGGACTTTTGCAAAAGGAATAAGATACCATATCTTAGTCAATTCCAAAAGATTTGGAAAGCGAAAGGAAATTACGTCCTTTAGAATGCACCAAAATGATTGTGAATCTAGATAGGTTGAATAACTTCTTTGTAGTTTGGATATGTGTTGGAAGAACACAATTCAGACATAAAAAAACTACTTAGAAAAAGTCTTTATCATGGATAAAGGAAAGCATCCTAATCGGAACCATTCATAATAGCACCAAAGCACACCCTAACCTCACCAAAAAATACCACAATAGTATTGGAGTCCATTGTAATATCACTAAATTACACCATAACTAGGCAAGATATGCCAATTTCTATGTCCTAATTTGGAAATTTTATGGGAATAGGTAATAGAATTCTTGATTATTGTTGTGTGACCCCAAAACTTCTATCTTATTTAGGGTATTACTTTGATTCCAAAAAATTTTGGACCCTCAATTTTTCTCCCTCCTTTATAAAGTATCATTCTTATACCAAGTCACTCCCTTCTGGATTAGTACCATTCCTTAAGGGTACCTAATTATATTTTGATTTTGAAGACTACCCATTCCAACCTAATATTCTTAAGCAATGTTTAAGAGGGAAACTCAAAATTCAATAGAATTTCTAGAAATCCCTTCTAAGCTTGGGATTATTTCTATTTTGTCAATGGCTTCTAATGATGATTTTCTTGGCCAATGATTTATTCCTATGAGGATGACCTAAACAAACAATTGTTCATAGCATCTGTGTAATTGCAGCTCATCATGCTTGGAATGTACATCTGTTGGACATTAAAACTGCGATTGTGAATGGTGACTTGCATGAAGAAGTGTATGTTTTTTGGCCATTTGTTTTTGTTCACAAAGGGCATGAAAACAAAGTGTGGAGGTTGAAAAAGGCATTATTGTTGGAATTTGAGGTCTCCAGAAGCACGCAAATAGCATAAGGAAGAAGAAGATGCTTGGAGCACAACTGACAATACTAAATGCATTATCACTAGAATGTACAAAGTTAAGTGACCCATTAGGGCTATAGGCATACATACAAGGGGAGGGGGGGGCGGGAATCTCCTAAAGAGGGAAAAATGTGCCTTAGCAATCCTAGTGTGTTCACACAGTGTTGGAGGAGATGGTGGATAGTCACAAGAGATGAAGTGGTGTAGCTAAATCCTGATTCACACCTATTGAGAATGATGGCTGGAGATTGTATTAGGCCTCTTTTGCATGCTAATAAACACAAATAATCATATATTTTGCTTGGAAGATGATCCACTAATGAAAGGATCAAAATAGATAGATTGGAAGATAAACCAAGATCAAAACCTTGCTATTTTAGTTCACACACCTATTTAGTATTTTGAACAATTCTCTGAGCACAATAGAATTGGCTCAATTCCTTTTGGGGAAATTTAATTAACTTAGTAAGCTAACATCATGAGTGATTTTATAAAAAATGATGGACTACATGTAAAGAAAGATGTTTAGCAAGTCACAGCTTCATCCCAACATTCACGGGTTGATATAGTCATCAAACTAGTGAGCAATGTTATGCTAATATCTAATGATCGCGAGAAGCAATGCTAATGAATATTTGTAGGATTGTAATAGAAATTATGTGGATTTTATCATGCTTTAAATCATTGCAAATGATCAACTACACAATGAGAACAACCTCTAACAAGATCACTGTTCTGATGGAGTTATGACAGAGAAGTGAGATGAGAATGTAATGATCATATATGTATTAAAACATGTAAAATACAATGTCATTTGCAATCATACATTGCTCAATGTGTGAGAGGTGAGTGAGCTATGAGATGAGCTCCCACTTCGCAATGAGTGTACATCAAAATGATCTCTCAAGGTTGTGATACACACGGGTCTTTTAGATCCTCTTTTTATAGTCAAGTTTGGAGCCAATGTTTGAATTCAAATTCAAACTTCTACCTAAAAAGTGAATGCTAACATATAGGATAGATTCTTGCATTGCTCAAAAACCAAGTGATACGTGATTTAGAGCTTCCTAAATCCTTGGGGGTGTAATCCATGTTTACAAGGATAAATGTGAAGTACTTTTACAAGAGGTTGATCATATGGAGCCTTTCAAAGGTTATGTCAATAAGTTAAGCATAAGCTAGTTAACCAAGTATGTGGGCTTGGTTTTAATTGCACCAAAAGCTCCCTCTCAAGCCTAACATGCTAGATCCTCATTTCTCCTTGATTTCTTGCAAACCAATCATCAATTTGAACTTGTTCATCTTTGTTCCATCCAATGCCTTTGTGAGTATATATGCACATTGTAAATGGGTTGATACATAGGATAGTTCGATATCCTTGCTAACCAATTTCTCCCTTACATAATGATAGTGCACTTCAATGTGCTTAGTCCTTGCATGATATATAGGGTTAGCAACCAAATGAAGCGAACTACTATTCTCTCCAAAAATTATTGGGGTGTAGGAATGTATCTCCAAATCTGCATATAGTTGCTTAAGCCACATAGCTTCTTGACTTGCATTTGCCAAACCTCTATATTCTGCTTCTGTGGAAGATAAGGCCACAGTTGGTTGCTTCGTGGATGACCATGATATAAGCTTTGAACCTGCAAAGGATAGGTACCCTAAAGTGCTCCTCCTAACATCCTTGGAGCCAGCCCAATCTGCCTCATAATACATCTTTATATCTATGTCAGAAGTGAAGGGATAAAACAACTCTTCATTCATTGTACCCTTTAGATACTTAAGCACCCTCTTTGCAGCTTCCATACTCCATAGGAGTGGCAATAGGTTTACAATCTTAAAGGCCAAAATGCCACAATAATGTGTCAATATATTTTGATTGACACAAAGATATTCTACCATCAACTTGCATAAATTGAATGCCAAAATAATGATGCAAATGCCCCAAATTTGACATCTCAAATGAGGCATGCAAATCAGTCTTAAAATCAGCAATATGCTTCTCATGAGGACCAATGAGCAAGATGTCATCAACATACACAACAATGATCAGAAGCGCATCGTTTGCATCCTTAGCATATAAGGTGCTCTGACTTGTATTGCTCTCAAAATCATGTGCAATCAAATAAGCATGTATCTTTTCATACCAAGCACGTGGTGCTTGCTTCAAACCATATAATGCCTTCTTCAACCTGCACACTTTGTTCTCATGCCCCTTTTGCACGAAGCCATGAGGCTAGAAAACATACACTTCCTCATATAATTCACTATTCAAAAATGCAGTTTCAATGTCCAGCTGATGTACATTCCAACCATGATTATTTGCAAGTGCACAAATGCTATGAACAATAATCATTCGGCATGTAGGAGCAAAGGTTTCATAAAAAACAATGCCTCTTTCTTGAGCATAACCCTTTGCAACAATCCTAGCCTTATACCTGTCAATTGTTCCATGAGACTTATGCTTCAACTTGTATACCTACTTAGTCCTAATGGCCTTATTGCATGGAGGCAAGTCACATAAAGACGAGGTACCATTCTCCATTATAGCATCGTATTCAAATTGCATAGCAGCCATCCAATTTACTAAATTTTGTGCTTTATCAAACAAAACAGGCTCATTTTCATCACAGAGACTAGAGGCAACCATAGCTTCGTAATTTGATGCAAAAGAAGCCCTATGAGAGCCAGAATGAGTACGATATGATGGATGTGCATTTAACTTGCTATCATGCAAAGTCTGCACTACCATTTTGGCATAGTTTTTGCCTCTTCAATATCAGATCTCTCATCAACAAGTGCATCATGTAATTTTGCATCAGAATTGGAATGATCTGCATCATGTATACGAAACTATACATTGATGCTTTATCCCATGTTCAACCAAAAATGCATTAAAGTCAGAAGACAAATACTCCCCCCTTGATCAGAACGAAGGGTGCCCATTTTACACGTTGATAGATTTTCAGTCAAAACCAAAAATTGTTTGAGGCACATAAACACTTCGGACTTTGCTTTCAATGGATATACCCATGCATACCTGGAAAAATCATCAATGAAAATCACAAAGTAAAGATAGTTTCCAAAAGAGGGTGTCTACATAGGACCACAAATGTCACTCTGAACAAGCTGCAATTTCTAAGTAGCTCGAATTGAACCATCTTTTGGGAACAAGGAACGTGGCATTTTGCCCAAAATACAACCTTCACAAACATGTTTAAAAGGTGCCACAAGTTTGGGCAAAGAGGACACCATTTCAGATTTCTGCAGGCATAACAAACTGACAAAATTTAGATGACAAAAGTGTGCATGCCAAATCTTTGCATCTGACATATCGTGAGAATCATGTATTGCATGTGCTAAATCATTCATAGATTTTTCATAGTCTATGAGCATATACAAACCATGACATAAAATGCCAGAAGCAATAAAGAAATCATCATTTGATAGATCGTGAACTATACATTTGTCATCAACAAATTTCACAGCCAAGCCAATCTTGGCTAATGCTAAACCTTATAATAGATTTTTCTTGATCCTTGGCACAAACAAAGCATCTGACAATGTAAAAGAACGACCATTAGCAGTAATTAGAATGATCTTACCCACTCCCATAACATGATAAGAAGAGTTGTTGGTGCATGTGACAGTATTCCTTATAGGGGTACGCTCGAGTGAAGTGAAGAAATTGTGTTGCAAGGTAATATGTTTGGTCAACCCACTATCAAAGTACCAAACATCTAAGCTACTATAGAAATAGAATGTTCATGAGAGGATGGGTCAAAACTGCAAACAGTGGTAAATGCCCATTCTTTATTCTGCACAAGATTAGCAAACTTTGTTTAGCGTGTAGAGGCCTTTGCAATAACCATTCTAGCCTCTTTCTTCCGCCTCTGATACCAATTGTTGGAGTTCAAGGTCTACGGAAGAACATGAACAGCACAAGGAAGAAGAAGAAGCTTGGAGCACAACACACAATACTGAATGTATTACCACTAGAATGTGCAAATATAAGTGACCCATTAGGGTTATAGACATATATACAAGCCGAGGAGAAAAAACTTCTAAAGAGGGAAAAAAGTGCCCCGACGATCCTAGTGTGTTCACACATTGCTACCTAAATATATCAACATTTATATGGTCTGAAGCAAGCACCATGTGCTTGGTATGAAAAGATACATGCCTACCTAATTGCACATGTTTTGAGAACAGTCCAACTTAGAGAACCTTATATGTTAAGCGTGCAAATGATGTGGTTCTGATCATTGTTGTTTATGTTGATGACATGTTGCTGAATGGTCCTCATGAGAAACATAATGCTGATTTTAATGCTGATTTGCATGCCTCATTTGAGATGTTAGATTAGGGGAATTTGCATCATTATTTGGGCATTCAATTTATGCAAGCTGATGGTAACATAACTTTGTGTCAAACAAAATATATTAACACATTATTGTAGTGTTTTGGCCTTGAATATAGCAAACCTATTTCCATTCCTATGGAAATAGGTTTACGATTGAGTCTTCATGATGATGGAGATGCATTTGATGTTATTCTCTACTAATATGTTGTTGGATGCTTGATTTAATTATGCATTACTCATCTAGATATTAAGTTTGTTTTCTCATAGATGAGGAGCTTTATGCATTGCCTAGGTGTCAAGCATTGGCAGGTGGTTAAACACATCTTTCACCACTTGAGTGGTACCCGTCTACTTGGATTATTTTATTCCAAGGGGGGATCACTACCACCAGATTGACATGCTCTTTTTTACTCTACCTGGGCTAGCAACTTGGTTGAGCAAGAAGAGGAGTGCTATGGCCACTTCTAGTTGTGAGGCTAAGTATAGGGAAACTTTCATAGTGATTATTGACTATGTGTGGCTCAGACACCTTATGTTTGATTTGGGTGTTGGTCAATCTTCTGTCACCACCATCTTCATTCACAGTCATAGCACATTGGCGGTTGTGAGGAACCTTGTGTTCCATGCTCGCACTAAGCACATTGAGGTGCACTATCATTATGTTAGGGAGAGGTTCTCTACTAGAGAGATCAGTTTCGCATATGTGCCCACACAAAAGAACATTGTAGACCTTTTCACACAGGCTCTCCCTATGGAGAAATTTTAAGCTTTTTGTGAAACTTTGGGCTTACTCCTTTTGTGGTTTGATTCCACATAGCTTGGGAGTTCCTTATACATGAGTGCCAACTCCTTGTTCACTGCATCACTCCCAAGGGGGATTTGTTGATATTTTTAGGTAGTGATGTGTATGAACACACTAGGAACATTAGGGCACTTTTTTCCCTCTTTAGGAGGACTTTTTCTCTTGGCTTGTATATATGCCTATAACCCTAAAGGTTCACTTACCTTTGTACATTCTCTAGGTAATACATTTAGTATTGTGTGTTGTGCTCCAAGCTTCTTCTACTTCTTCCTTGTAATATTCATGTGCTTCCACATTCCTCAAACTCCAACAGTACATACATAAATAGGCATCAACATTGAACACTAGGATCCATTGAATATCATCATTTCATATGTTTTATTAAAAAATTAAAAAAAAAAATAAGCAAATATTGAAGTCCTTGATACATTTGGAACTTGTCAAAATAATAAGAAATGTTAGTATAAATCATACTTCATCATAATATCCATCCCAACATCAATTCCTTTAGAGTATTTGGAAGTGAAGCTTTCGACATGTGCCAAAAGAAGATCAAAGCAACTTACAATCTAATTCCAAGAAGCATCTCTTCATTGGATATAATGAAAAATCTAAAGCTTATAGATTGTATAATCTTGAGAACAACTCCACCACCATCTCAAAAGTTGTCATATTTAATCAAGCTTCAACATACTCAACTAAAGATCCAAGTTCAAGTTTGAGTCCACCCATCTACACTTTAGAGGGGGACACTATCTTTTTTAAGAAACATTCAAAGGCAAGTACTCACCAACTTACAAGATCTCAAAGGCTCATCAAAAGCAACAACATAAACAAAGTCACTATGTGAATTATGCACTTATGCATCAGATTCAACAAGATCCAAAGCCTTACAACTACAAAGAAGCTCAAGGTCAACCTGAGTGAGAAGAAGCTATGCCAATAGAGATGGATGAAATTGAGAAGAATAGCACTTGCAAACATTTTCCAAAGCCTTCAAATCATCAAGTCATAGGAGTTTAGTGGCTATACAAAGTTAAGTAAAAATCATATGAAGGAAAGCTTTTAGCTAAGGGATATAAACAAAAGCATGGCATTGATTATGAAGAAACATTTTCCTCTATTGTAAGTTTTATAACTATAATAATTGTTCTTGCACTAAGTGCACATTTCAAATGTCCTATGTACCAGCTCGACATCAAAAGTGCTTTCCTCAATTGAGATCTTCAAGAAGAATTATATGTTGAACAACCTAAAGGTTTCAAGATCAAAGGAAATGAAAATCAAGTGTACAAGCTTCACAAAGCACTTTACTCACTTAAGCAAACTCTCAAGGCTTGGTATGAAAAATCCACAAGTTCTTCTAATCTAAAGGATTTCAAAGGATCACTACTGATGCTAACTTATACATCTATGAGAAAGAGTCCTTACTTGCAATAATCATCCTCTATGTAGATGACTTGATCTTGATAGGTTAAGGTGAAGAAGGCATCCAATTTATCATCTCATAGCTTCAACTTGAGTACTCTATGATAGATCTTGGCCTACTTCACTACTTCTTAAAGATGGAAGTTTGGAAATAAAAAAAGGCATATTCCTATCACAAAAGAAGAACTGCTTTGATCTTCTTTCCAAATATAACATGGACTAGTGTCGCTTAGTATCTACACCATTTGATCCAAACATCATGCTCACGCTAGAGGATTCATTTGTTGGCCGGCCGGATTGGATCTCTTTGTAATTTTAATTTCTATATTCATACACATTGAAAAGGCATGGCGAAAGGATGTAACCTTCTATTGAGTAATGAAAAGGCAAGCACGGTATCCTTCAGACGAGAGAGGATCACCAGACTCTCTGTCTGGGCGATAGTGCTAGAGATGCTGTGTTGCAGGTTTGCAGAATTCTGAGTACTATATTCGCTTATTAACTTCAGTAATTAATTGTTAATTACCATAACATTGCGATTAACTTTAACAGTTCTGTGCGAGTCCGTAAATGCTTGATATGTATGGTAACGTACTTCGTAGAGATAGCTGTTGAATCAGAAGTAATTAGTTGATAATTGGCTGATTAAATTGGGAAAATTAAAAAGGGCCTATGTACTATCAAACCCTTGTCCATCCCAAGAACCCAAAAACGAGATTAAAAGGGCTTGACAGAAGCACTTTTAACACTGGCGCCGTCGGTGGGAATTGGAGTAGTTGCTTGCACAGAAGATTAAGAATTGACGAAGAATTCTTTGATATATGTCGGTAACATGTTCCAGTGAATCATACCCCAAATACCGCAGAGATCAACATCCCTGGGTAGTTCCAAACTTATTAGGAACACCCCCTGGTGGTAGAAGTACAGGACAGTTAAGTCCAATTGCAGAAGGATCAAAGTCAGTCAGTAGTGATTCCGGTGCTAGTTCGGTAGCACATGACGGGATTCCGGTGAATTCCGATGTGAGTCCGATACTTTCTGGAGAAAGTACGGTGATTTATGGTTATACAGAGATGCAGTGTCAGTTCCGCACTATCTGGTTAGAATTTGGTCATTTTTGGTGACAGGTTCATGCTACCGGGTGAGAACATTTCCGGTGATAGTGTAGCCTGGTCCGGTGAGACTTCGATGAGTTCCGGTGGAAGTTCGGTATCACTCAATGGCAATTTGAAGTTTTTCGGTGACACTGCGATGCAACCTGGTGGACACTTATTGCGTTCACCACTTTTTAGTACAAGTCTACCTAATTTCGACACCAAAGTTGAGGAAAGGCTACTAGACTTGGAGTTAAGCAAACGGTTCAACGACATTTTAGGACCGGAACATGAGTAGGTTGACGATACAGACTCGGAAGATCAAGAGACACCTCCTCAAAATTCAGGTAAAACAACACCACCAACAACAGCACCATGAGTGGCTCACAGCAACAACAATAAACACCGCCACAGCCACGACCGCAATTTTAGCAGCAACAACAACAATAGCCACAGCCAATCGTTCCACCTTGACCGGTCCCAACCGGAGTGACCTATATGAAATTCAGTGGATTTCTGGGGGATGACCCCGACGCACATGTTCGCACATTCGAAATCAGTTATGCAGTGCTGAACCATCCACCAGATCCGGCGTATAAGGCCATCGTGTTCCAGGCCACGCTGGTTAATGAAGCAGCAAGGTGGCTAACAGAATACGATATTAATCATTTTGGTAATTATGACGATGTGAAGGACGCGTTCCTGTAGAGGTTTCACTTGAAGAAGAACCCTGCATAATTTTTTTACTATTTGCAAAACAATCGACAGAAGCCACACGAGAGTGTCAAGGAGTATGCGACACTGTTTAGAACCCACTTGCAGCAACTGCCACCGGCACATGCCAACCTGCCAGAAGATGTCATAACACAATGGTTTATCAATAGATTGAATCCACAGCTAAAACAGATCATGATCATTCGATGTGTGGGTGGAATGACATTGGACGCTGTCATTGCAATGGCCTTACTGTTGGAGCACAAAGTTGGAGGATCTACGGAGGATCTGGAATGGTTGAAAGCAAGTACGAACATGCCTGGCGATCCATCTAAACAAGTGTAATGTACTAAGTGTAAGAATCCCGGTCATACTAGTTCCACATGTGCTCTCAATCAAATGTATTGTGCCATTTGTAACACGTCAGGGCACTCAACAGAAACATGTGCATACAATGCAAAGGTACAGGGTAGAATGGACGTAAATGCCATAATACAGGAGCAGGGGCAGCCAGCCAACCATTACGTACTGCCACAGTTACGGACCAATCAGCAACAGGGATATATGAACTATCGGGGTCCGCAAAGTAACAATTTCAATCAAAATCGATGGCATGTGGGTACATCGGCTGAAGGTACCTCTCTCCCATCCCCTCGTTGTCATTTTTGCGACGAGGTTGGGCATATTCGTAGATTTTTTAAAGAAGCCACAGAGTATGATAAAAGAAAGAAGGAAAGACAAAATCCAATGACAAATATGGTTTATACTTCCCCGGTGGATTCACAAACAGCCGCAGTACAGACAAGATCGGGAAAACAGTTGCAGCTAGCAGTTGAAGTGTTCGAGCCCGGAATTCGTGAGGAGTAGCGGATTTTTACAAAGGCCAATCAATGGACAACCAAGGAGCCGATGGTGTTCCCTGATCGAGTTCCGGTAACTCAGCCTCCTCTGCCAAATGCAAGACTGAGTGCACAAAATTCTACCCCGACAACATCAGAATCACAACCAGAGTTGCTGATGACCACAGTACAAATAGACCAGGCATGGGACCTTATATCTAAGGCTTCAATCACACTTCCTCTAGGACAGTTCCTCGCTCTAGTTCCTAGTGTCAGACAGCAATTCCAACAATAGGTCAGCCCCGAACCTTCATGTACTCCGGCAACTGCGACTATACAACCCAAGATGGATCATACGATACCGCTGATCACCGTTTGGTATAAAAACCAGAAGATTACACAAGTTTTAATTGATGGAGGGTCTGGAGTGAATATTGCCACAGCTGCACTCTGTAAGAAATTGGGTTGGACTCAAATTGAACCAATGCAGTTCTTTGTGCGAATGGCGGACCAATCCAAAGTCCATCCGGTTGGACTAGTACGTAATATTCCTATAACCCTGCAGGGAACTACATTTAAAATGACTTTTGTAGTCCTAGAGTTACCCGAATCTAGCCTAGACTACAACTTACTTTTTGGTCGACCGTGGCTAAAGCAGGCCAAGGTTGTACAGAATTGGTCAGCCCAAGAGTTAATTTTTAAAAATAATTATCGGAAATATGTCGCTGCATTGGACACTATGCAACCTTGTGATCTACATGCACGCCCATATGTCACAGAGCCAGTCCATATGTTGGATGGGCTATCTGATGATGAGGAGGAGGCTTTCCTCAAGACAAATAAGGATCTCATTGGCTTAGGTACTGTAGACTTACAGTCGGTAGCAGATAATTGGAGTCCGACAGCTTGTTCGGTCGTACCACTGACCGAAGAAGCAGAAGCAGATGCCAATATAACTATGGATGAATCGACATTACAACAATTGGTGCAGCCAGCTGATGACTTGGCAAAGCCTCGGCAGTTTTATGTACCAAAGGATCAGCTAGTGATGTACAATTTGGGTGACACGGTCAATCCAAGACCAGTAAAAATTAAGGAAGGCTTAGAAGATAAATTCCAGGACAATTTGGTGCAACTCTTGTGCAAATTCTTAGATGTCTTTGCTTGGGATTATAGAGACATGAAGGGTCTTGACCCATGAATTTATCAACATAGAGTGGTGCTGAAACCGGATGCGAGACCTATCAAACAACCTAGTTACAGGATGAATCCTAACTATGCAACACATGTTAAGGCCGAACTTGATCATTTGTTGAACGTGGGATTTATTGTGCCAATTGAGCATGTCGAGTGGATCTCGCCAATAGTAATAGTGCCTAACTAGAATAAACAGTTACGTATTTGTGTCGACTACCAGAAGCTTAATGCAGCCACCGTACCGGATCCGTTCCCTCTTCCTTTTCTAGATACGATGCTCGATAAGGTAGCTGGTCATGAAATGTATTCTTTCGTGGATGGATATAGTGGATACAATCAAGTGAGGATTGCGGAACAGGATATACCAAAGATGGCATTGATCACCAATTGGGGCGTCTATGCATGCACCGTAATGTGGTTCGTATTGCGGAATGCCCCAAGTACATTCCAGAGATGTATGCAGGAAGTGTTCTCACCTTACCTAACAATGTTTATGCAAGTCTATTTGGATGATTTTTCATTATTTGGCGATACTTCGGTGCACCTGTATCATTTACGGTGTTGTTTTGAAAAGTGTCGAGAATATCGATTATGTTTGAATCCTACCAAATCGGTCTTTGCGGTCTCCTCTGGGAAGCTGCTCGGTCACATCATCTCCAAACAAGGAATCCCGGTCGACCCTGATAAGGTAGCAGCCATGTTGGAGGCACCAGTCCCAAATACACCCAAAGAAGTCATGCGGTTTCTTGGCCAGATCAGGTGGCATGGCAGACACTTATGGTGGTTGGCTCATTTGGCGACGCCACTCAACCGACTTATGACCAGCATCCCGTGTAAGTACGGATGGACTAATGAGTGTCCAAGTGCATTTGATCGGTTGAAGGTCCTACTCACGTAGGCTTCGATCCTGAAACCGCCTGATTGGGAACGTCCATTCCATGTGTTTGTGGATGCGTCAGACATAGCGATTGGTAGTGTGCTGATGCAACAAACTGACAAATGGTTTCGACTAGTGTACTATGCGAGCTGCAGATTAGCTCCTGCATAGCAGAATTACTCTGTGATCGAACGAGAGTGTCTTGATCTAGTATACTCTATTAAGAAATTCCAGCATTACTTGCTGGTACAAAGGTTCACTTTCCATGTGGATCATGCCGCACTGGTGTATTTGGTTCGCCAGCAACACTTAGGTGGAAGACTTACAAGATGGGTTTTACTATTACAGGAGTTTGATTATGAAGTTATTCATCGACCAGGTATGACACATGTCTTGGCGAACTTTTTATCTCATCTGGATTCCGATGAGTCTCTATAGGTGTGGATGACACGATGCCAGCTATTTACATCACCGAGGCAGCTCCTGAAGAATCTGCCAAACTTCCTGTTGCACATGCATACTATGATACATTAGTGACTTTTCTTACTGATGGTTGTCTCCCTCCTAATACTCCGAGTACTCTGTGCCGAAAAATTGCGGCCTACAGTCGACCATTCTAGTTGATTGTGGGTCAATTGTATTACATAGATCAGACTGGTGTCCTGCTCTGATGTATCCCTCCACATGAAGCGGCATTAGTTATTTCCATGGCTCACTCATCACCCACTTGAGGAAGCTTCGCAGCTTATCTCACTCATCGCAAAATTATGCAAAGTGGGCTATGGTGGCCTACAATGTACAGAGATGTTTTTAAATTTGTGCAACAGTGTGATGTTTGTCAACGGTCTGGACAGCCTTTGCAGTGCCATTTTTTTCCTCTTCAACTTGTCCTGCCCCTTGAACCCTTTCAGAAGTGGGGTTTAGATTTCATTGGCCCAATTACACCCCTAGCGACCCTCACCAACAACCGACATATTTTGACTTGTATAGACTATGCCACTAGATGGGCGGAAGCTTGGGCTTTACGTTCTGCTACAGCTGTTTCGATGGCCAAAGGTTTGATGAAGGATGTTTTCCCTCGATATGGATTACCTATGGAGATCGTGACGGACCAAGGTACACATTTTGCAAATACCTTAATGCAAGTGCTAACTCGGACGTTCTAGATTGTGCATAAATTCAGCTCACCTTACTATCCATGCACGAATGGTCTTGTTGAGAGCACTAATAAGACTCTGCTGAATATTCTCTGAAAACTGAACTTGGAGTGTCCGGAACGGTGGGACCAGCTCTTACCTGCAGTTTTGTGGGCTTACCATGAAGGGATTTGGTGTGCAGAACAAGAGAAGGAAAGAGGAGATGGAACGAGAGAGAAGAGAGGAGAGACGCGCGGACATGCGTGGGAGCCTCAAAACCCACATAATGATCTCTCTTGAGGCAATGCTCTATATATGATGTATATATATGAATATGGGGATAAGGTCACATGACCCTTACATCCCCAACAATCTCCCACTTAAGGGTCAATGTTACCATAAGTGGTAACATATACAAAGAATGATGTAGGACTATACAATAATCTACAGGAAGAGTCCGGATCTCTACCCATACCAGATCAGCCTACACCAACTGCCTCGAACAAGGTGTATCCATGCACCTCAAACTGCTCTAGACTCATATCGATAAGAGTCGAGCTCACATCTGACTGATGCAAGAACTGATGAAGTTCCTGCAAAGCCCCCACTCGCTCTATGCCTATGTCAATCATCGAACGACTGACAACTCCAAGTGCAAATGCTCCAATAGCAACTGCAATGTCTGGTCTCGAGCATAACAACTCGTACATCAGACTCCCGAATGCTGACGAAACATGTGCTATCATGGCTAACCTAAGTATGTCGGCCATGCCTGTATCCAAGGCATCTAAAGCACCATCATCAAGATCAACATGTCCTGACATATATGTGTCAACATCTGGCATGAGCGAATCCAAGAATGATTGCATAACTGCTGACTCCTCAGCATCTAAATCAGCCATGCTCGTAACCAAGGATGTATCTAGCTGTGCATCCTGAGAGCTAGTATGCTCTGGCATACACTGTGTATCATAAGAGCTATCATGCTCCACCACACCAAGTGTATCATCATGCTCCACATGAGCTAACTACACAACATCAACACCAAGGTCAAATTGATAATCAAACTCTAACTGAGTATCATCACAATGCTCTATATGAGCATCTACATCATGCTCTAAAGCATCCAATTGATCATCCAAAGTGTGCTCCATAAGAGCATCCATATGATCAAAACAATCATGCTCTCCATAAGCATCATCATCATCCAAAACATGCTCTACATATGCATCCATATGAGCATCTGAATCTTGTCATACATGTGTATCAAGAATGTCCATAGACCTATCTGTAGGTAGACAAAATGAGACATGACGAATCTCACATCGCACATAAGGATGAACTCCCACTAAGACGAGACTGTCTCTCACATGAAGTACCTGCAGTGGATACCTGTGCCCAATCTTAGCACCTCTGACAAGCATAAGTTGTCCCAACTGCAACTGAAAATGATGCTCACCAAGGAATGCATAACATCTGCTCTTTTGTAACTGGCTAGCTGAAATCAAGCTCATAGGGAATGAAGGCACATAACGTACATGTCTAAGAATAAGTGATGTTCCACTAGGTAGCATAAGGCATACATCTCCTGCACCCTCAATGTCATATGTCGTACCATCAGGCAACTGCACACATCCACAACTCTCACCTGAGAATCGAAAAAACGACTCATGATGTGGAGTAACATGAAAACTGGCTAATGCATCAAGTAACCAAGCCATATGTGTACCATCCAATGAATAAGAGGAATCATGAGATGAACCATAGGAGAAAGTGATATCACCATCACTAGCATAATCAACTGCCATAGACTCTCTTGAAACCACTACTTAATCTACATCACGTGCATGTCTCTGATGTCGTCGTCACATCCACCTAAAGCAACATCGTCGAATATGGCCCCCACGACCACAATGCCAACATCGAAGTCGTCGATGTGATCTATGTCTCACATGAGTCAATGGATTCACATATATATCATGTAGTCTCTGCCATAATGCACTACTCGTCTCCTCATACATAAAAGACTCATATATAGAATCCACAAGCTGTAATCGGATAGTGGAGCTGGCCAATGCATCCATATCCATCCATACCTGTTCGGGCATGTCACGAGGCCTCTGTGCATCTCTATGCACATACATGTGTAACCCTGCATGAACCAATGTATGCCACATCTGAGCTTTCCATCTCAGAAAGTCAGTACCATCGAATCGAGAAGACACCATGCTGGCAATCCAAGACTAACAATGTAATAAGAGACTAGAAACGATACTCTATCCTCAATAGGATCACGCATGCATATCCATATGCATAACTCACATCATAAATGTCTCGATGGAGAAGGAACCATGTGAACCACCTGTCACATAACCATGCATCTAGCGTGCATATAAAACCATGAGCATAAGCCTGATCACCAAGTCTTCAAAGTGACCAAGAAGATGTGAAATAATCCTAAGAAAAATTGGACAAAGTATCCCCTGTAAACTGAGCAATCAAACAAGATAACCAATATCAAAGGAACAATGAGTAATCTCTCACCACCTGTCACTGATGTAATCAAGGATAATGGCAAATACATATGCCCATAAACTAATAGAAATACATGCCAATACAATGGTGATGCACCTCCCACTCAAGAATGAATCCTGCAAGATGGTCCAACCTATCACAAATAACCTGTGATCAAGTCCAAGTGAATGGAGATAAACGAAGATCCAAAGCTATCACACAAGCTTCAAGATCCACTAGAGCTCCTTTCTAGCATAATTTTGATAGCATCTCCTCTGTAAAATGGACTCTAGAACCAAAATAACCATGTGGGAATCACCATCCACAACATCAAATCAATGAACATTTGCTAATAGAATAGCAAATCAAGGTGACAAACAAGTGTCAAATTGAGGCTCCTCTGGATCATGTACCTGCAAAGAAAATAAAGATACAAGTACCAAACAAGATCCAAAATCAACTCTCACAAAAGTATGTGCAACCGGCAAGTAAATCCATAACCAAGTGGCATAAGCAAGATATAGACCACAATGCCACTATACATCCATGATCGAACTCATGATGACATAAACCTCAAAAAAGGGTATACCACAATGTCATCTTACATGCCAAACGCGTGAGAAGATCATGCTCTACTCTCATATGGAGGAGCTACCACAATGATCATACATGTACAATGCTTTGAAGCTCTGAAAATAAGAGCTTGCACACCATAAATTCTCTCTCGAAGAAGTTCCAAAGCAAATTCAACCTCCAAGAGCAGTTAGGGTTCTTATGATAAAAAATGTGTTGCTCTGTGTTTTGCTCTTTCAGAGGTGATATTCTCTGAATCTGAACTTTTGCTCTTCAGCAAACTTCAAGATCTTATTCTTAGCTATGTAACGAGATAAAGAACACCTCAATCGGAGGTGCGTAGCTCAAGATATGCTCAAAACAAGATGCTGCTGTCAATTTCACTTTCACTTGCAACAGTACTGCTCTGTATTCTGCAATTTCGGTGATCTTGCACTGGGGATCTGAATCTGAGTTCTTTGCAAAGTTGTAGCTATCTTTCCAAGCTACGAGAAGCAAGTTGAATCATCGCATTTCGAGCTGTAGAACTCAAGTTATGACAAAAAAACCGACCTGCTATCCTACTCAATGTAGATTCGCCTTCTACAATTCTTTGCGTTTTTCAAATTTTCGGCACTTCAGAAGTCTGAACCAGGTTCTGCGCCCTTATGCGAAGTTGTAGCTCTCTGTGTTAGCTACGCACAGAACTTTAAAACGCATCAATCCGAGCTTCGTGGCTCGAGTTATGACCGAAATACTGAAGAGCTATCAAGAGATGCCGACCTGCACTTCTACCTCTTCTCACCTAAGCTTCCATTGAAGCTTCTTGCACACCAGCCTTCAGCATGCTCTGATACCAATGAAGGGCTTTGGTGTGCAGAACAAGAGAAGGAAAGAGGAGATGGAACGAGAGAGAAGAGAGGAGAGACGCACGGACATGCGTGGGAGCCTCAAAACCCACATAATGATCTCTCTTGAGGCAATGCTCTATATATGATGTATATATATGAATATGGGGGTAAGGTCACATGACCCTTATATCCCCAACATACCGGACTACGTATAAAGTGGCTACTGGAACAACTCCGTTTAAACTTGCTTATGGATTGGAAGCTATTGCGCCAATGGAAGTAGTGGTGCCGAGAGGGGGAGGGGGGCGGAGGGGAGGGGGGAGAGGGGGAGGGAGAGAGAGAGAGAGAGACTTCTTTTTTATTTTTATTTTTTTTTTTTGTACCCTCAAACCCGAAAAATCCAAGGGGGGGCCTTTTTTTTTTTTAAGTTATCCAAAAATAGAGAAAATCAGAGAAAAATCCAAAAAAATCTGAAAAAATTCTCATAAAATTTTCTACAAGGTTAGGCCCAACTTCCTTACTCAAAACCACAGAGAGCTTTCTTTATTCCTCAAATTTGGCACCGGCTTCTTCATCCAATGGAACCCTCTGTTTCCAAAGATTGGCAGGTACACTTTCCACATTCTTGTAAAGCCCATCAATTGCTATCATAAGAATTGACATAACAGATGATAGCCATACCAGTATCCATAAAAAAGTAGCCATTGACATATGAATTGGAGTAGCTTCATCACTGCTGCATGTAAGGGCTTTGCTTTTCTTCTCTTTGCTATGGCCTTTGACTGAGACTGTTTCAACCTGAGTGATTTCCTCTTTTTCTTCATATGCTTCTTCTCTACTTGAGTTTGGAAAAATTCCATAGCAAGAAGATGGGTCTTCTGCATGGAGCTAAGCCAACATGTTTTCATCTTCATATAAATCTGCTCCTTCAAATAGATCTGCTTCTGGGTTGTCCACCCCTTCTTCTTCCATACAAATACCAATTGTCTGCATCATGCTAGTATTTCTCTGATTGTCTGGTCCTTCTTCTAAAATTATCTGTTGTAACTCTTTTCCCTCTTGCTTTACCCACATTGTGTCCTTGCCCCAGTCATGCAGCACATTGGCATGCCTTACCCAAGGTCTCCCAATTAACAAGGGGAAGCTTCCTTCTACCTGTGGCAGCCTTAAAACAACAAAGTCCAAGTTAAAGATGGTACCTTGTATCTTGACTGGAACACCAGGGACCACTCCCATAGGCCTTACTATGCTTTGGTCTACCATTGTTACAGTGAAGTTGGCAGGTCGTGAAGGGTATAGTCCAATCTTTTTCATGGTATATTCAAGCATCAAGTTAATGCCAGAACCCCCATCCACAATAACTCCTTGAAACTCATGACCTTTGATAGAGACTGTTAGCCGAGGGCTCTTGTAATTTGTGAGGGGTGCTTCCCCTACATTTTTATCTTAATGCATAACAGCAGCCTTTGCCACTAAACTTGTTGTGGACATTTCATCAATTATTTGCAAGAGTTTTGAACTCAACTTCCCATCCATCTTTATTAAATCAAAAATACTAACCTCCTTTTTCATGGACTTGAGTAGTCTAGAGGCTTCTGATTCCTTAAGAGCCTGGGCTCCATTTGACTTATCAAACTCCTCATGAGCCCTGTTGAATGCATGTCCAATAGCATCACTGGTACCTATGAAATTTTCTTTTTGCCTTGTGTCTGCACATGTGGTGGCTTTGTTCTCAAACACACCTTTGTCTTTGTTTAATCCATTAATCACTGATTCTTGACCTATGTCCACTGGAGCCTTCCCCTTGCTTCTTATCTGCACTGTAAAAGATTCAAGTTCTTCTAACTACACCACCCTGGCAGATGGTGATGGCACCCTAGTTTAATCTACCCTTTCTTCTTTGCACATAGAAATCATTTGAATGTGGGGCCCAGATGAAGAGGCTTGATTCTTAGGACAACAATTTGTATAGTGGTCTCTGGCCTCTGGGCAGTTTCTGCAAGGAGGGGCATTTTCTGGGAGAGTGCACCTACTTTGATAGTGCCCACATTCTCCACATCTGAGACAAATAATTTGCCTTCTAGGCCCATTTCCAAAATTATCCCTCTATCTAGGGTTATAAGTGTTACCTTGATTGGGTGCAGCTACCATCACATTTGCTGGTGGTAGGGGTCCTCCTTGTGTCCAATATGTTGTTGCAAGTATTCCCCTTGATTGGCATTCTTGGGCCTCATGACCAGCTTTCCTGCATAATTGGCAAGTCACACTTAACAGAGGACATTCACTTACTATATGCCCTTGCTTGCTGCACATGGAACATCAAAGTCCACTCTTGATGCCACCCCCTTTGAGTTCCTGCAGCTCCTGTCGCAGCTCAGCCAATTCCTCTACTTGGGCCTCCTCCTCCTTTTGGAGCTTTAGTGCTTCAATCTCCCTTCTCAATTGAGTTACAACATTCTCCTCCTCTTTGTGGGGCTTATTTCTTTTTAAGCCCTCCAACTCCTTCCTTAGCTGGATTACTAGATCCTCCAATTCTGTGGAATATGGTAATTGAGAAGAAGTAGCTCCATACTGTTGCCTTATCTGCTCCAGTCTTGTAGCCGTGTTGATGAACTCCTCTATGGAGGCTGTAGGTAACACTAATTCCTTTATTTTGCATTGGGTGGCCACTGGTAGGGGCTTGGCTAACCATTTCTTAACAAAAAAATCATGTGGTGGATTTGGCAATTTAGCCATTAGTGCCTTGGCCCTAGTCACAAACTCTTGGAACTTTTCACCTGGACCCAATCTCAAATTTTCTAGTTCTTCTATGATGATCTCTGCAGTATTCCCATGTTGGAATTGATTTTTAAATGCATCTTTCATCAAATCCCAAGTTGGAAAATGGTTCTCAGCAAATTGGTTGAACCATTTATCTGTTAATCCTTCTAATGTGGCAGGGAAAAGTATCAAAAAGGCATCCTCCCTGCCCACTAAGCCTCTAGTCTTACATAGTGCCAAAAACCTTCTAATGTGTTCATCTGGATCCTCCTGAGCTAGGCCTTTGAAAGAAGGAAATTTTATATTTAATCTTGAGAGTAAGGTTTCCAAGTCTACCTGTCCCGCCATGCTCTTTACTGATGAGGTTGAAGATAGTGGACTGGAGGATCTTCTAACAACCTTCCTTCTTGTTTGCTTGCAGGTGACCCTCAATGTTTGGGACCGAGTTGCGTTCATTAGCAGCTCATAGTCCACTTAATATGAGACACTTGATAAGAATATTTACCTTTTGGTTAATGAAGTAGCACTGTAGTACTGTCGACACTTGATCTCTTCTATACTTTGCACTTGGTTTCTCCTAAGCTCAAATCTCCTTGGAAGTCCCACTGTGCGTGCCAAATTTTGTTGGGGGATTCTTAGACAAGAAGGGATTTGAGTGTTTGTAGGAGAAAAGGGGAAAACTAGAAGAGAAAATACACACTAGAAGCCTCTGTCGATTGATTACAGTAAGAAAAATACAAGGTTGAAGCACAATACAACCAATGCTTCTGTGCAAAAACCCACAGAGTGTTCAATTACCAAATACCCAAGGGACTTGTTCTTGCCGGCATCCTCTGCACCAAACCTCCACCTTCTACAAGCCTGCTCTTGTGCACACCTTTCACCAAGCTTCCACTAAGGGGAAGGGATGGATACCTTCTATCGGCGTGCGCATACTTCAGTAAGACCTTGGGATCCTTGGGGGACAAGCTAAGAACTCCTTTGCACACTTCCTTGGTCACTCTTCATGCACACATTGCACTTCACTTCTCTGCGTCGCACACTGTGTGTCTCTTGCAGTTCTCTCTCTTGCTCCACTTAGACTATGCTTCCCTTGCTTACCCTAGAATGGTCCAAGAATAGTCCTTGCCTTGAATTGAGTGTGTCCATTCACGTACGCTCCTAACTGCAAGAGTATCTTGGTGCTCACTTTGATGTCCCAAGATTTTCTTCACAAGTGGCAGCCAACGACTCCCTGTTTTGTCCTGTAGTGACTTTAGACTAAAACCAAAATTTTAATTGGGGGGCCCATACTTTCACTTCTGCGTACGCTGCCCCTTCACATACCTTCACATTTTCCTTTTAACTCTTCAAATGTGCACATAAGGGAGGGTTCACCTGGAGCTTCCAAAACACTTTGAACCTTAGGGAAATTAGAGAAATACCTCTGCAACCTGCAACCCACTTTCTCCAATTTACCCTTTGTGGACAATTAATTGTGCACTACCTCTGCACTTTGACACCTGCACTTTAGCACTATGACTTTGCACCAGTTGACTTTGACCTTGACCTTGTTGACTTTGACTTGTTTGACTTTGACCTTTTGACTTTGACTATGGTTGAAATTGACTACAATTGACTTTGACCAATATGACTTTTATGGGCTCAATAGTAGCCTTATCCCAAAAATTGTTGCCGAAAGAATCTTTTCCATTCCGGTTGGATGTTCTTCGATTGTTGGATGAACAACGCTTGGAAAGCTTCATGGTTCTTCAAGAAGTTCAGCTACGCCAAGCCCGTACTCATGATCGTTTTTTGAAAACCCCTGTATTTTCGATTGACCAACTCGTTTTATTCTATAATGTTAAAAGCAATAGATCTGTTGGAAAATTTAAGCTACGGTGGTTTGGTCCATACCGGATTGCTGAACAAGTGGGACTCGCAACTTTTTGGTTGGCAACTTTAACAGGTGTCCTACTTCCAAAAGCGATTAATGGCTCTAAGCTATGCCCATATCACCCGCAGTCTGCTAACTCATGAGGCATACTCAGTATTTTTTCCTCTTTTTTGCTTGTCATTTGATTTTCTCTTCTACCCCCATGTTTCGGTTGACTAACTGACCGTAATCTTTCTATTTTGCTGATCTAATCATGATTATTAGCTGCCTCTGTGTCACTGTTTCTATTCATGCATGCATGTCACCATTATGAAGGATGTATTTCCCATACTACGTTATGATTAGGGTTCTTGTCGCCTAATTTTTCCTATGCTCTTACTTTATCTTGTTTCTTTTGTTGTTAATCGCTATTGTGTTTGTGTATTTGCGACCCTGTGTGTATTCTGTGTCTTTGTTGCTCTCTGCGCGCGACATGGAAGCTCTGGCTCACATAGCAACCTTCCGTGCAGGTCTCACTCCCGATGTGAGTGAGTACTTGTGTGCTCGGGGATTGTTGGCCTTCGCTGAATTGCCTTGGCATTCAGTGGAGTGTCACCCTTTTCACGTGCAGATTATTTCTGCCATCACTGCCACATCTGCTGCAGACCAGTGTTGGCCAATAACATGTTTAAACCCTCATGTTGTAGTGACACTCAACATGGTTGCTAAGGGATTCCGTCTCCCTCAGGAAGGGTTGGAGAATGGTCCACTCCTCCCTCTCGCCACCATGCAAGAATTGTTTCCCCGGCACTCATCCAATGAGTTTGCCATCCATTGCCGACTTGAACCAGAGCGAGCATACCGCTCTGCAATTCCTTGTCGTAGCATTAGACCTGCAAAAATGTACATACGGTATTTCCTGACCTTTTTATTCCATGATCGACACTACCTCCCATGAACCCGTCAATTTCACCTCTTTCTTCTTTAGGTGTATTCACCGTGAATGCGTAGCGGTTACAAAACAGTTAGCCAAGCATGATATCCCTCGCACTCATTTACCCCATCTCCTTACCCTTCTCCTTCCGGTGGTACAAGCCGCACAACCCCCACCCAATACTACGTTGTTGCATGAAGAATCTACATGGATGGTCGACGACAACGATGATGAAGACCTGCTACATTTTTTTCACCGCAAACGTAGATGCGTTAGTCCATCTAAAAGCCAGGTACAAGGCTCCACTGCGGGTCAAGGAGCTGAAGTCTTTCATGACAGTGCCGCCTCTTTATAGGTAGAGTCCTCCGTCCTGTCTTCTTCTCTCAAGCAGCCGGACAAGGACATTTTGATGGAAGATGTAGGTGAAGTCTCCTCTCGAGAAGAATCTCATCAACCGAATGCTGAGGTTTTGAAGGAGATCATAGAATCTATTGGGGTTACGGACTACCAAGCTCTTTTGTCACCAACCGCTGAGGTCCAAGCAAATGCAGTCACGATCCAAGCAGATGCAATCACACAGTTGACTAGAATTGCCGTGACCGTTACCGAAGCTGTTGTGGAAGGAAACCAGATTGAGACCGGAATAGTTTTAGTCCCAACCGCCCTTATCCCTCTTCCTCCGCCAACTGCCAATTCTGAGCATGTTGCAGTTCTTCCTGGTGCACCCTCCACTGCTATTCGCGAGGCATCAACCCATCCGTTATCTTCTCCCGATTACTCTCCACCATCCTCTCCTCATCTGCTCTCTGCCTCGTCATCACAACCTCCTCCTTCTCTTCCCCCCCAGCAGTCATGTTCACGGAATTGGCATCCATGGGCTAGCCCCTGATCCAATTTTCCAAGCAATTATCCTTGCAAATGAAGATAGCAACTCAGAACATCCAGCAAGAGTTGCATAGTAAAGTTGACATGCTCGAAGCAGACATTGCTCCACTCCAGGAAGAAGCAATGGCGGCCAAAGCTGAGACTCATGCATTGCAAACTCAAATTCAGCAACTTCAAGAACAATTAGCGGAAAAGGATAACCTGATTGCTCAATGAGACACCAAAATTGATGGTCTGAAGCAAGAACTTACTGACAAAATAGATGCTATGACTGCCTTAGGAAATGAGCTTCATAATATGAGGGATGCCCTCAGCGTGTTAGAAGAAGCTTCACGGTCCCTTGCGGCCAATGTGCTTAAAGCAGAAGCTGAGTTACATAATGTTATTGAAAGATTGTTCCAGAGAGATCAAGAGTTCATGGAGGAGATCGCCAAGTCTCTACGGTTGAAGAAAGAACTTGAAGGTGTGCAGAAGGAGAGAGAAGCTTATTATAAGACGATGCAGTTTCAAACTGAGGAGCTGGAAAGACGCAAAAAGCAGTTGGGATTTCAGGCAGAGAGATTGTCTCGCATTGATGCAAAAGTCGCTGACATGACGCTGAGAAGAGATGCTTCCATTGCTAATGACTTCTACCTGCAGGAAGCATTTGTTAGCCAAAACTTTGTATATTTAGGGCATTATTGACGAGCCTTAAACCTGTAATTCCATTTTTGGGTTGGAGTCCACCGTGTGTGCCAGTGTTGGCCGGTCGGATTGGATCTCTTTGTAATTTTAATTTCTATATTCATATGCACTAAAAAGGCGTGGCGAAAAGATGTAACCTTCTATTGATTAATGAAAAAGCAAGCACGATATCCTTCGGGCAAGAGAGGATCACCAGACTATCTGTCTGGGCGATACCGCTGGAGATGATGTGTTGCAGATTTGCAGAATTCGGAGTATTGTATTCGCTTATTAAGTTCAATAATTAATCATTAATTATCATAACATTACGATTAACTTTAAGAGTTTTGTGCGAGTCTGTAAATGCTTGATACATATGGTAGCATACTTCGTAGAGATAACTGTTGAATCGGAAGTAATTAGTTGATAATTGGCTGATTAAATTGGGAAAATTAAAAAGGGCCTCTGTACTATCAGACCCCTGTCCATCCCAAGAACCCAGAAACGAGATTAAAAGGGCTTGACAAAAGAACTTTTAACACATCATCACTTGTGGATGTGCATACTTATCAATAGCTTGTTGGCTCATTACTTTACCTAGCCAACATTAGACCAGATATTGTCTATGCAATTGGTATACTCAATCCGTTTGTACATCAGCCTTGTCAAACACAATGGGCCGTTGTCAAGAGACTACTTTGATACCTTGCTCTCACCCAACATCATGGCCTTTGGTACAAAGGGGGCATTGAGCTCGCTAGATATTTAGATTCATATTGGGTTGGTGTTCTTAATTCTTGATCGTCTAATTCTAGATACATAATCTTGCTTTGCTCAAGACCTATATCTTGGGCAACTAAGAAGTAGCCTATAGTTGCTATATCATCCACTAAGGCCAAGTACAGACCATCGAGCTTTGCAACATATGACACCATCTAGCTTCGACAATGTTGGGGGATTCTTTTGCAAAAGGTGACTTGAGTATTGTAGGAGACAAAGAAGAGGAAGAAGAAGTAAAACACTAGCACTGGAAGCTCTTGTATTTTGATTACAATGAAAACTACAATGGTTGTTTCTAGAATAAGACAGTGTTCTCGATGCAGAGTATTTGAACCCAAAAAGTACACACACACAAGCATAGAAGATACCAAAAGTCCTTGCGCAATCGACCTTCTCTATACCGGACCTCCAACCTCTCTAGTAGCTTGCTCTTCTGCACACCTTGCACTCAAGCTTCCAATAGGGCAGGGGGAAGGGCCACCTTCTATCGATGTACAACACCTCCTCAATGGTACCTTTTTCCACCTTCATTGCCTTACTCAATGGTTTTTTGCACTCTCTCTTTGCACACTTGATCACCTTCCTTGCACACTTGTCTCTCTCTTTGCTTCTCTATGTCACACTAGTTCAATGTGTCTCTTGCTCTTCTCTCCTAGTGTAGACTAAGCTCTCTCTTACTTAGTCTACCTCTAAGAATGATAATGCCTTGTTGTGAGTGTCAATTCCACTTACATATGTCGCTTCTAACTAATAGTGTATCTTGGTGCTCACTTTGATGTCCCAAGAATTACTTAATGTGTAAAGCCAATGACTTCCTATTTTTTCCTATAGTGACTTTAGGAGAAAAATAAAATTTTAGAGGGGGGCCATACATAAACTATTGTGTACTGCTCCCTCTATATATGACTTCACATTTGACCCTCAATTCTTCAAAATGTGTGCATATGGGAGGGTTCACCTATGCACCCTTGTTCTTGGTCACTTGTGCACCATTTTGCACTTTTGCACCACCTATGCATCACTTGCAAAGTCATCACTTTGACCTTTGGTCGGCTCTATAATTGACCACTTTGAATTTGACCAGCTTGACCTTTGAATGGCTCAATAGTTGCCCACCACCTAATGGGCTCTCCATCCTGGAGAGTGAACACTCAAACCATGAGAAGAGAGGGTTTACCTCCACACCTATTGTGTAAAACCTTCAAAATTACATATCAATAGCCACCAAGTCCACTAGAAGCATGAAAGGACAGTTACAAGGGAATAACCAAAATTGGACTAGCTCATTGAAGAAACTGAAGCTTAATGGAGGGTATGAAAGAAAGATTAGGGAGGATGGAAGGGAAAAGAATGATAAGGCACAGAGGGGGATGGTTGGGGTTGGGTTGAGGTAAAAAGGGAGCAGTAGGCGATATGCGTTGGGGCTCTCGATAGAGAAAAATTGCTACAAGTCATACATGATTCATATGGAAAAATCTGAAACATGTGGGAGAATAAGGAGGGAATAGACCATGTGGACCATGTGCAAGATAAATAGCACATGTTAAATGTGTACAGAAGATGTGGATTTGTACCAAAAGTTGGAGAAAAGTATGGCTTTTGATGACATTGATGCAAAAATGGATCCCTGAAGTGTCAAGAAACATGAAATTGACCCCAAGTTTGAAAAAAATGGCCACTTGAGGTGCAGTCTAGAGCCAAAAGCCTTTAGCCAACAAAATAAAATTTAAAAAATGGTAACCACACCATAGGATAAAATATATCCTATGGTGGGTGGGGAGGGGGTGGGGGGATGGAAGGGAAGAGAGGGGAGGGGAATAAGAATAAAAGCCGGGGAGGGTCACTTTTTTTTTTACAAAAAAATGTCTGAGAAATATGCAAAAAATCCATATAAATTCCAAAAAAACTCCAAAAATTCAAAGAAAATTTCTCAAAAATATCTTAAATTTCTATAGAGCTTGCCACACTAACAACCATAGAGAGCCCACTTTTTTTCTTCTATTTTATCAAGAAAAATAACATTGAAAACAAGATAAAAAATTCTAAAAGTTTCTCTAAAAATTCCTAAAAAAGTACAAAAAAAAAATCCAACAAGGTGCTCATGAAATCGGCTACAAAAAGTCTTCTAAATTTCATAAAAAACTTAAAGAAAATGCATGAAAATTGATGAAAATTAATATAAATTAGCTAAAAAAATGGTTCGAGAAGTCTATGTACAACTTGGATAGATTTTGCAAGTTCTAGGAGATCGAGAAAGCTTTAGTTTTGTTGGTGAGAGGCCTTGAGCCTGGATATGATGACTAATGGAAGCTTTTTGCCCTCCACAGTCTCTAACTATACTGCACTCCATTTCAATTGTCTTCATTTTGGGCACACTAACCATGGGATAAGGACACCCTGAATCCTCCATTGGAATAATATTTCCACCATACTCCATCTTTTTTATCTCTATTTTAGCTAATTTTTTATTTAAGTTGTAACATTTTCCTCTTACTGTTCCAGCTTCTTTAGCCAATGGAATCCTATGTTTCCAAAGACATGTAGGTACTCCTTCCACATCCTTGTAATGCCCTGTGCTTACTGCCATAAAAATTATCATAAAAGATGATATCCATACCATTAGTGGCCATTGACATAGGATTTGAAGCAACCTCATCAATGTTTCATTTAAGGGTTTTTTTTCTTCTCTCTTCTATGGCCTATGACTGGATCACCCGAATCAACAACCTGAATGATCTCCTCTTTTCCTTCATAGAATTCCTCTTTACTTGAGTTTTTAGAAAAATTCCATAGCAGGAAGATGAGTCTTCTCCTTGTAGCCAAGCCAACATGTATCCTTCTTTGTATAAATGCAAATTTGGATTGTCCAACATCTCTTTTTCCATAAAAATACCAATTTTTTGCATCATGCTCATATGTCTTTGGTTGTCTTGTCCTTCTTCTAAAAATATTTTGTGTAGCTCTTTTCCTTCTTGTTTTACCCACAAAGTATCCTTGCTCCAATCATGTAGCACATTGCCATGTCTTACCCAAGGTCTCCCAATGAACAGGGAAAAACTTCCATCTACCTGTGGCAACCTTAAGACAACAAAATCCAAAGTGAAGATGTTGCCCTGTACCTCAACTGCGACTCCAACGACCACTCCCATAGGCCTTACTATGCTTGATATGCCAATGTTACGTAGAAGTTGGTAGGTCATGAAGGATGGAATCCAAGATTTGTCATGGTATGTTAAACCCCCATCCACTATAAATCCTTGTAACTAATGTTCTTTAATAATGATTGTTAGACATGGAAACTTATAATTTGTGATAAGGGCTTCCCCTACAATTTTATCTTTACTCATAGCAGAAATCTTTGCCACTAAAGTGGTTGTGGAGGCCTCATAAACGATTTGCAAGACCTCTTATTTGAATTTTGCATCCATATTTATAAAATAAAAAATATAGAAATCCCTTTTAATTGATTTGAGTATTCTTGAATGTTGGTGCAATAACTCCAAGCCTAGCAGCTTGATCATTTATCCTAAGGCTCATACATGCATTCATGTATTAGTACATGAATGATCTCTTGTAAAAGATTGAGTTTTTACTCCTTATAAAAGTGCATACATGGAATCACTTCAATCATGAGTTCTTAGGAGAATCTTTCCATGATGTATTTGGTGAGGACTCATGGAAAATAAATGCTTAAAAATTTGGAACACTTTTAGGTAAATACTTGAATTCAAATTTGAATCTTGGATCCAACAAAAGACTATAAAAGAGGACCACCTAATCACATGGAAAGGAACCTAATATAACAAAGATTTCAAAGGAGTTATTGTGGCATGATGAGCTCACATTATAGCTCTAATATTTCCCTCACATTGTGAAATCATTCATTGCCAATGTCAATGTAACGTATGTGCATTAATACATATAATTTTCTCATATCTCATTTATTCTACTCAGTATCACTTAGAATAGTGAACTTCACTGATCTATTCCTTAGTGTGTACTTCATTGTTTGTAGTGATTTAAGTTGGTATAGATTTAATAGAATGTCTTTTTCATTAGTACAAAGCTTCACTTATATTGGCTCAACCATTCTCGAGTTATGTGCAAAAATTTACCCTCTAGTCTACATACTCTCAACACCCAAAAATGTTGGGATGCATCTCTAACTTGCTAAGCATCATTCTCTAAGAATGGTCTACAATTTCATATGAAATAACTTGCAAAAGTTAGCTACACAAGTTAGTTAGATATGCCCAAAAGGATTTTATTCAATTGTTAGTAGACAAGGAGTATCATTCATTTCTCTGAGCAAGTGTAGTGACAAAAATAGCAAGTTTTTGGTTCACAATGAAACTCCAACTTATCTATTTTGATCCAATGGTTTGAGGATCATCTTCCAAAGTACCTAGGTGATAATTTTTGCTTTCTAGAAATCTCAAGAGGTCTACTTTGCACTCCATAACTCAGTTTTGGTTGGTGTAAATCTTGAATTTGGAGGACCATCTCATCTCTAGAAGGTGTCCACCATCTCCTCGAATGGTGGTATCAGAGCAACATCAAGGTAAAATGGGAGATGAATTTCCATCATTCATTGAAAAATTAGATAGGGGCAATTATCCAGCTTGGTCCCTTAGGATGAAGGCTTACCTCCAAGGAAGAAGCTTGTATGGATACATATTTGGAGATAAAGAAATTCCAACCCTTAGAAGCAAACATCAACCTACAAGAGAGGAGCAAGAGAGGCTACCTGCATGGTGTGCAAAGGATGCTCTAGCCAGGTCCTACACATCAATTCAATATGTGATTTTTTGTTACCTCCTATTAGGAATTATAAGACTTCCCAAGAGACTTAGGAAGTACTATCTTCATACTTCTTATTAAATACAAGGGCTAGGAAGAATTAGCTTTGGATGGAGTTCACAACTTTGAAGAAGCAACCAAAGCAAAGTGTAGCTAAATATGTAAACAAGATGAAGGATGTAGCTGACCAACTTGGGAGTATTGGAGAAGAAATAGAAGAAGACCATATAGTAAGGAAGATCATAAATGGAATCAAGGCTGATGACAAATGGGAGTTCTTTACCATAGCAATGGACCTATATACGGACATGGAGATACCTGACCTCAATACATTCATGGGGCAACTCTTCACACATCAGACAAATCTCAACAAGGATGGAGATACTTCCAGAGGTAATCAATCTTCTGCCCTTTACATAGATAAAGTAAGATTAAAGATAAATGCAAAGGTAAGAGGAATGAAGAAGAAGCAAGTGCCTCTCAAGTGAATTTCATAGGTAGAGAAAGAGGTACTAGAGGAAGGGGTAGAGGAGCAAAGCAAGGCAGGGGGAGACCATACAACTCTTCACCTTGCAACATTTGTGGCTTAGCCAATCATACCACATATAAAAGCTTCAAGAACACAAAGAATCAGAGAGGAAGAGAATTCCATAGAGGAAGCTATGGACAATCAAGAGGCAAGTTCAATAATGGAGGAAACAACTACCATCACAATTACAGCCAAGGCTACAAAAACAACCATCAAGGAGGCTTCAGAGGAAGAAGAGACTACAACAACTATATGGATGATCAAGAAGATTCCCTATTACTCATGAATATGGGAGGAAAGCAAGGTAAAGATGAGCAGTACCTATTTTATATTGATTCTGGTTGTTCCAATCATGTAGCAGGCAATGTAGCATTATTGTCTAACCTTGAAGAACCCAAAGGAAAGCATGAATTCTAAACAAGTCATGACACTAGGAACTCGGTAAAGAAGATTGGAAATGCTAAAGCATCTCACAGTAACATGAATCTTCTAAGCACGGTATTATATGTACCAACAATAACCAAGAATCTAATTAATGTTGGATAGATTGTTGAGAAGGGTTTACAGGTTAGATTCAAGAGGCATGGATCATATGTGGAGGACCCTCAACAAGGCATCAAGAGGATTGCAAAAGGTGAGAGGTAGACTTTTTACCTTTGAAGTTGAAGATGCAAGAAATATTGCTCTCTTCAAGTATAAGGACCAAACCGTATCTGAATTAGAGATATGGCATAAGTGATTAGGTCATATAGGTGAAAGGAAATTGAAGCAAATATGTAGGGATCAGAGTGTGATTTGCATTCCAAATTTTTCCAAGCAACACATGATTTACAAATGTGCAGCATGCCAATTTGGCAAGTCACATAGGCAACCATTCAACAAAAGAGGATACATGTATGAAGACCACTTGGAGCTTATACACACAGATGTGTGGGGTCCTAGCAGACAGCCATCAATTTCAAGCTCAAGGTATTATGTTTCATTCATAGATGACTATAGTAGATGGACAATACTTTATTTTATGAAGCATAAAGATGAAGTTTTCACTTGTTTCAAGAAGTATTTGGAATTGGTCAAGAATCAAGTAGGTAGAAGTTTGAAGAGGCTCAAATCTCATGGTAGTGAGTATTTCTCACATGAGTTTGACTCCTTCTTATAGGACATAGGCATAAAGAGAGAGATTACAACAAGGTACACTCCTGAACAAAATGGAGTTTTAGAGAGAAGGAAATAGATTAATACTAGAAGTTGCAAGATCAATGTTGAATGCGAAAAAGCTTCCTAATTGTCAATGGGCATAGGTTGTTTCCGTAGCCACCTACCTAATCAATAGGCTTCCATCCAAGTCTCTCAATGGGATGACACCTTATGAGGCATGGAATGCAAGGAGAACCTCTTTAGATCATTGTAAGATCTTTGGGTGCATTGCTTATGCACATATATCTTCATAGATTAGAGGGAAACTTGATCCAAAAGTTGAAAGAGGCATATTCATTGGCTATGATCGGAATCAGAAAGGATATATGTTATATAATCCCACTAACAAAGGATTTACAGTTAGTAGGGATGTAGTATTTGATGAAAATAACTCCTAGTTTGAAGATGATTGCAGGAAAATAAAGCTACCCTATGATTTGGAGAATGATTTTCCAAATATGACCAAAGAGGAACCACATACACCAGAGGATGTCAACTTGGAAGATGAAGAACAAATTGATGTTGAAGCTTAGAAGTCCAAGGGCAAAGCAAAGTTCAAAAAATTGGAAGACATTCCAAAGTCATCCAATCAAGCACTTAGAATATCTCAAAGGGAAAGCAAGAAACCTATAAGGTATGTCTATGAAACATCACTAGTCACCAAGCACTCTATATACATGGCTAAAGATTCTATGTCAGAAGAACCTTCTTCATTTGAGGAAGCCAACAAGAAAGGAGAATGGAGAGAAGCTATGTAGGAGGAAATTGAAGCACTTCAAGAGAATAGTACTTGGGATTTGGTTCCCAAAAGACCATTCATGAAGGTAATAGGATCCACATGAATTTAGAAAGTGAAAAAGAATTCAGATGGCACAATAAACAAGTATAAATCAAGGCTAGTAGCAAAGGGGTTTGCTCAAACCCATGGAGTGGCTTATGAGGAGACCTTCTCACCTGTAGCGAACATGCCTACTATCATACTTATAGTAAGTATTGCTGCTTCAAAGAATTGGAACTTGTACCAATTAGATGTTAAAAATGCATCCCTTAATGGGTGGATCTCTGAAGCGGTCTACATGGCTCAACCACCAAGATGTGAAGATAAAGATAAACTTGATTATGTATGTAAATTAAAGAAGTCACTGTATGGTTTAAAGCAAGCTCCTAGAGCTTGGAACCATAGGCTGGTCACATATATGCAGCACCAAAGCTTTGTTGTAAGCAAGGTAGATTCTTCATTGTTCATGAAGAAGACTAATTCAAAGGTTATTTATCTATGTGTTTATGTGGATGACATTATCATTATAGGAAATGTTGCCAATGGCATCAAGAAGATCAAAGCCGAAATGAAGGATGAGTTCAAGATCAATGGTCTTGGATTGCTTACATATTCTCTTGGCTTACAGATTGTTTATACAGATTCTGGAGTTTTCATTACGTAGAGAAAGTACATCCATGATATACTTGTTAATTTCAAATGGAAAATGAAAAAATTACACGTGCACCCATGGAATTGAACCACAAACTCAATACTCATGAAAGAGAGCTTCTTGAAGACATTCTAGGTTATCAAAGTCTTGTTGGGAATCTCAATTATGCAACCCTAACAAGATTTGATATATGCTATGGAGTGAGTACATTGAGTCAATTCATTCATACACCAAGAAACCCTCACATGGAAGCTACCAAAAGGATCTTAAAGTATCTAAAGGGTACTATAAATGAAGGGCTATTTTATCCATTCACATCTGACTTGGATATCAAGATATACTTTGATGCAGATTGGGATAGCTCAAAAGATGATAGGATGAGCACCTCTGGATACTTATCTTTTGCAAGATCAAAGTTGATTTCATGCTCATCAAAGAAACAACCAATTGTGGCATTGTCATCAACCAAGGCTGAATATAGAGGCCTAGAAAATGCAACGCAAGAGGCAATGTGGTTAAAGCTACTCTACTCAGATTTGGGGATACATACATACACTCCAATGATCTTTGGAGATAACACTAGCTCACTTCATTTCACTACTAATCCTGGATATCATGCAAGGACTAAGCACATTGAAGTGCACTATCATTATGTGAGAGAGAAGCTAGTTAGCAAGGACATATAATTGTCCTATGTATCAACCAACTTACAATGTGCAAATATGCGAACCAAACCTTTGGATGGATCTAAATTGAACATGTTCAAGATGATGGTTCGATTGCAAGAGATCAAAGAGAATTGAAGCCCAAGCATATTAGGCTTGAGAGGGAGCTATTGGTGCAATTACTCCAAGCCTAAATGCTTGATCATTTATCCTAAGGCTCATATGCACATTCATGTATTAGCACATAAATGTTCTCTTGTAAGAGATTGATTTTTTACTCCTTGTAAAAGTGCATGTATGGAATCACTTTAATCACGAGTTCTTAGAAGAATCTTTCCACGATTTAGTTGGTGAGGACTTATGGAAAATCAAGTCCTAAAACTTTGGAGCACTTTTAGTCAAAGACTTGAATTCAAATTTGAATCTTGGCTATAAAAGAGGACCACCTAGTTGCATTGAAAGGTGCCTAATATACCAAAGATTTTAGAAGGACTTATTGTGGCACATTGAGCTCATATAGTTTTCTCATATCTCATATCTTCTACTTTGTCGTGTATCACTCAAAACAATGAACTTCACTAATCCATTTCTCGATGCGTACTTGATCATTTGCAGTGATTTACATTCGTGTAGATTTATTAGCTTGTCTATTTTATTAGTACAAAGTTTCATTTATATTAGCTCATTTGTTCTCAAATTATGTGCAAAAGATTACCCTTTGGTCTACATATTGTCAACACTCGAAAATGTCGAGATGCATATCTAACTTGCTAAGCAGCATTCTCTGAGCATGGTTTATCCTTTCAAGCAAAATAAGTTGCAAAAGTTAGATACCCAAGTTAATTATATATGCCCAAAAGGATTTTGCTCAATTGTTAGTAGGAAAGGAGTATTGTTCATTTCTCTATGTAAGTGTAGTGACCAAAATGGCAAGTTTTTGATTCACAATGAAACTCCAACTTATCTATTTTGATCCAATGATTTGAGGATCATCTTCCAAAGTATCTAGGTGATTATTTGTGATTCTTGGAACGCTCAAGAGGTCTACTTTGCACTTCCCAATTCAGTTTTGGCTGGTATGAAGCAAGAATTTGCAGCGCCATCTCATCTCTAGAAGGTGTCCACCATCTCCTCCAACATTGAAGCCTTAGATTCCTTAAGAGTATGGGCTCTATTTGAGTATTCAAACTCCTCATGAGCCTTGTTGAAAACATGCCCAATGACATCACTACTACCTGTGAGCTCTTATTTTTTACTTGTATCGTCACATGTAGTGGCTCTATCCTCATGTGTCCCTTTGTTCTTGTTGAGCCCACTAGTACTTGAATCTTGGTCGATGTCTATTTGAGCCTTCTTGTTGCTTCTTGTCTGCATTACAAAAGAGTTATTTCTTCTAAGTGCACTACTCTAGTAGATGGTGATGGCACATTGACTACTTCTGCAATGTTTTCTTTGTTCATAGAGATCGTTTGTATGTGAGGCCCAGATGTAGATGCCTTGTTGTTGGTATAATGATCCCTAGCCTCTATGAAATTTCTACAAGGAGGGGCATTTTCTAATAAAGGGCACCTGCTTTGGTAATGCTCATATTCTCCACATCTGAAACAAATGATTTGCCTCCTAGGATGATTCCAAAGTTATCCCTAGGTCAAGGGTTATAAGTGTTACCTTGACTTGATGCAACTACCATCATATTAGTAGGTGGTTGGGCTCCTCCTTGTCCCCAATATGCCTATGAAGGCATCCCTCTTGACTAACATTCATGGACCTCATGAACAACTTTCCTACATAACTGGCAAGTCACACTTAAGAGGGCAGTCACTTACCACATGGCCTTGTTTGTTGTACATGGTGCACCACAATCCATTTTTTATGCCCCGTCCACAAAGTTCTTGTAGTTCTTGTCGTAGTTGTGCTAATTCCTTTGCTTGGGCCTCTTTTTCTTTTTTTAACTTTAAAGCTTGAATTTCCCACCTCAATTGATCTATTGGATTTTCTTTTATCATAGACTAGAACAACATGTTACATATTGGGATCTGAATTGCTCTATCCTTGCTACTGTAAAATAAATTCCTCAATTGTTGATGTGGGGAGCAGCAACTCCTTGATCTTGCATTGTGTTGAAATTGGAAGTGGTTAGGCCAACCACTTCTTGACAAAGAAATCTTGAGAGGGGACTATTAATTTATCCATGAGGGCTTTTACTCTTGTGACAATTTCTAGAAATGTCTCCCCAGTACCTAATCTTAAGTTCTCTAATTCTTCAATAATATTCTCTATTGTGTTCCCTTGTTGGAGTTGTTTCTTAAAAGCTTCCTTCATTAAGTCCCATGTAGTATAATGGTTTTCAAAAATTTGATTGAACCATTTATCTGCTAACCCTTCGAATGTTGTTGGGAAAAGAATTAAAAATACATCTTCCCTTCCCATTTGTCCCCTTGTCTTGCATAAGGCAAGAAATCTTCTAATATTTTCATCGAGTTCTTCTTGCGCTAATCCTCTAAAAGAGGTTAATTTGATATTTAACATTGAATGTAGAGTTTCTAGATCTACCTGAGCAACCATATTTCTTACTGAGGATGTGGATGACAAAGGGCTAGTTGACCTTTGAATAGCTTTTCTTCTTGTTGCTTTGCAAGGGACCCTCAAAGTCTCAGTTTAGGTTGCAGTCAAAAGGTGCTCATTCTCCTTCTTAGGCTAAGAGAGCTCTGAGTAAAAGAAAAATTACCTCTCAGTCTAGCACCATCGATACCTTTGCACTTCTTCTCCACTTTTTAATTATTGGTTCTCTTATGCTCAAGCCTCGAACTGCCTTACACCAAAGAAGGGTGAAGAGGTGTTTGATCAACAAGAGAGTATATTAACCAAGCTTGAAGATCTCTAGTTGGTAGATACCTCTTCAAACCATCAAGAAGATTTAGCCCTCACCCATTTGATTCGTGAGACTCTAGCACATGACGAATTGTTCTCTAATGTCAAGCATAGAATTCAAGAAGGGAAAGTTCATGAAGTAAATGAGTTTGAGGAAAATGATGGGTTACTATTCTATACGAACCTATTCTATATCCCTCTAGGAAATTCTAGGATCCAAGTACTTTAGTAACATCATGATAACCTTGCAATAAGAAATTTTGGAGTGAAATAAAACAATAGAACTCATATCAAGGGACTTTGGTTGGCCTCAAATGTGGAAGGAAGTCAAAGAATATATCCGAACCTATAACACTTGCAATAGATCTAAGGTGTTATGACATAAACCTCATGGACTCTTGCAAACCTTACCTATTCGAGAAAGGCCATGGTCTTCACTATCTATGGATTTCATCATAGATCGACTACGGTTGGATAAGTATGATGTCATTCTTGCTATAGCGGATAGATTTACAAAGATGGCACACTTCAATCCAAATACCAAGGCAATCATAGGTGCAACCACTACTAGATGTTTTCTCAGATACATCTTTAGGCTTCATGGATTGCATGATAGTATTGTCAGTGATTGAGGACCATCGTTCATATCAAGCTTTTGGAAAAAAATTTGTAAGCTCCTTGGTGTTCAAGCTAAACTATCTACAACCAATCATCCAGAGTTTGATGGACAAATAAAATGGGTGAATCAAGTCCTAGACCAGTATCTTCATTGCACCATCAACTATCATCAAAATGATTGGTTTGAACTTTTACCCTTTGCAAAGTTTTCTTATAACAGTAGTGTTCATACATATATCAAGTAGATTCCTTTCTTTGCAAATTATGGACAACACCCAAGGATGGATATACCATTCTCAAATCTTGTTAAGAACTCAAATTCTAGAGATAAAGCCCAATACCTCATGGATATTAATCAAGAAATCAAGCAAGAAATCCATAGAGCTCAAGAACAATATAAGCATTATGGAGATCAACATCTTCTTCAGAATCCAACATATCACATTGGGGATATAGTTTGGTTACTCAGACATAATTTGTAGACTTCAAGGCCTTCTGCAGAGCTAGATCATCAAAGATTTGGTATGTTCACCATCTTAGTTGAGATTAATCCAATCATTTTCAAGCGCCAGGTACTAAGTACCATGGGGATACATCCAATTTTCCATGTATCCATGTTGGAACCATATAAGATTTCACTATTGAGGGGGGAGAGGCCTAGTCCACCACCTATCGAGATTCATGATCATGAAGAATTCAAAGTCAAGCATGTCTTAGATTTGAGAATATCTTGATGAAGATTAGAGTACCTTGTTTATTAGAAGGGGTATGATATCAACAATCATACTTGGGAACCTTCAAAAAAACTTTAGAGAGCACCAATGAAGGTCCAAGAGTTTCATAAGAAAAATACAATGAAGCCAAGACTAGAGAACATGACCGCTCTTGGTGGAACTCGTTACTTGAGGGGGAGGTGATGTCATGGACAAAGGAAACCATCCTAACCTCATATTCCATGTGAATTTCTATATCTCATGATTGGTTCAGAATTCAAAAAAGCTAATGCTTCCATTGCATTTGAAACATGCCAAAACCCTAAGATCGACTATCTACTTGCTTGATTCTTACATGTGAACATCTTGTTTCAACTTGTTGCCATCATCAATGGCATCATCAATTCATAACCACCCTTGAACACCCATAAAAGGAGGGCTTGGCCACATACATACTCAATCTTGCTAATCTTGATCATGGGAGCTCAAGGAGTCACAATCTCCAAGTAAGTATTTTCCAAGTTCTAGTTCGAGTTCTAATCTTGTTCTTTGTTCTAGTCTTGTCTAGTCTAATATCCTAGACATCCTGCCTTGTCCTATTGTAATCTCATAGTATGAGATCCTATCGTGTGATTTCTTGTATCTTATTCACCTCCCTCAAGGGAGTTCTTGTAACCCAGATATCTTGCTTCATACCTACGGTCCCAAGTTGTGGGATCTCCTATATCATCTCTAGTCAACTTATCCACACCTATCATCCCTCGGTTGTAGGACCTTATATATATATATATATATATATATATATATATATATATATATATATATATATATATATATATATATATATATATATATATATATATATATATATATATATATATATATATATATATATATATATATAGTTCGACATCTTTGTATTATTTCCCCTATTGGGGGATCTTGTAATCAAACGTATAGTTCCAAAATATTGTCTAGTCCACCCAGAGGGCAGAATCTAATGCTCCCTTGATAGTCTTCTTTAAATGTTTCCTAATGAGATTGCTAGAGTTAATCTTAGGACTTCTTTAATAGCTATTAGTGATCAAAGTTCCCTATATAGCCAAAATCAATATATTTTAGTACTATTCCTATTCACACTCTCAGTCAGGTAGTTCCTCTTGGTCTCTTTACAATCCCTTGTTAACAAGATTGATCTAGGTTCTTGGTAAGGCAGGATTGCATGTTTAATATTGAATCCCTTGTTTTTGCCATATCACTCGAACTGCTCAGATCATAATTCCTTGTTCACCGTGATTAACAATTCAATACCTAGCAAGTGCGTGATACTCAACACATAATTACTTGGACATAATTCCAATAGTAAATTCACTACTCACGATTTCAACACCTTTAATACACTTCAACCAATAGAACTTTGAAACAATTTCATGTATAACACATCCTCCAAAATTAGTTACAGAAATAGCCCTCTTATTTAATCGCATTTCTAGTCATCGTTGGATTGCGTTCTAAATTTTGTTTATTTTTTGGCAATAGGATAATAAGATTTGAGAAAAGTAGGCGAAGACAATTAGATTTGAGAAAAGATAGCGAGTCAGAAAAGACAAAAACCAGATTACGACCTTTGACTTTTTTCTCTGTGTGTTCCAAAAGTTTGGGAGCTTACGCGGTTTGCCTCTCTTGACTCTTGACCTTTAGAACGGTATTCTATGCGAAGAACAACACTCTTCACTTTTGCACTTCTTTTTTTCTTTGGGGTTGCTTGGATAGAGCGATGGCTGGACATTACACACATCACATCTTCCAGGTCACCCAATTGAAAGTTAAACATACATTTTAAAAGATATCGAGAGTATTAGGTTTCTTGTACAACAAAGATCATCTTGTTTCTAGATGACAAACCTTGTTGTACAAGAAAACAGCTTCAAAGAACATCATCTTCCATGAAAGGGACAATGAGCTTTTGAGTTAGGTCTCTAACTTTCCCTAGCTTTTTTGTATTTTTATCCAACTTGTTTGCAAAAATAGGAGTAATCTATGTCTAACGAAGTATTAAGGATGAAAAGGTCTCACTACAAGTATACCTTTGTCTTGTCACATAAAGTTGACATTCTGCACGGTCTCGATATCCATCATGAAAGATACCTAGGTGTGGTCTCCAATGTCCCTTGCAACAACACCAAAATTTATCGCTTTGTGGTATAGGGCATGCTTGTAGACTTTCAGATCATCAATCCATGCAGACTAGACTTCAACCTGCCTATAGTTGGAGGTAGGAAGTAGACATGATGGATGGACATTAAATCGAGTAGTCGATGTACTATCTCACATTAGCTTCCAAGGAGATCCTCAACACAATCTAGTTCAACACGTTCCACAAGTGATCAAATCCATGGCTTCCCCCTTTCCATGATAGGGTTTGAGAGTCCTTCCATGATAGGTGATCAAGAAGACCACCGAAAAAGGATCAAGTTCACACCACTAGTAAACGATGGGGCACTCAAGTTCCTCTTTGATATGATCGTAAAGACCAAGTAGAAAGTGAACAATGATCACTTAGAAAAATTCCTCCAAGCCATGAAAAGCATGTGTGCTGAATGTAGACTCCTTTGCAGAATGTAGAATCCTTTGCAGGGCACACATTACAAACAATGTCAAGCAATGGATTTTTACCCACAAAATGGATTCACACACTAGGAGACATTGTCTCACACACACACAAGAAGACTCGCACACATACGTGCACATGCATGCAAGCAAGCCTCACTTCGTGACAAGACACAAGATCTCCCAAGAAGCTGACACTTGATTAGAAGAGAGAATGAAAAAGAACAAGGAGAGAGTACAAATGAGGTTTTAGCTCACTTTTATAGGTGATTTTGAAAAGTGACCCTTTTCACACTCTAATGTTCACCCTAATGAAAAATAGGTCCTAAATCTCTATTTGAGGTTCGATTTGAGCCCAAAAATACCCACCATGCCACCAAGACTCAACCGTAGCAAGAGTGACTAGATGATATGACTGAATGATTCGCCACCCCAACCAAGCAAAGAACTCAAAGAGTAGAATAGTGCAAGCCTTCAGAGGGGAGAAAGGATTGCATCACTACCACTCCCTGGGTCCCAAAGAAGGCTAGATAATGGCCAAGCCACCTAGGCCTAGATTTGACAATCAAAATGGGTCTAAATGTCCACTAGGTCAAGATCAATGTGCCGGCTACTATCATGAGTGCCAACCACCCAAATTCATTAAGAGGTGCACTTCATGATGATCTCCCAATCTAATGATGCACTGATAAACCTGCCCTCCTCACCATTAACAAAGAAGAGGATACCATCTAGAGTAATGCCGTGCACAACAAACAAGACCTCGATTTGAGTTAAGGCTCAAAGTGTGACTGCTTGATGCAATGGATCAACCTAAATACCCCAGTCCCTCTCAACAGCAACCTAAGCATCTCTAATCATCTAGGCTACCCCCCCCCTCGCACATCATCATACATGTATCCTATTGCCGCTCCTTGAAGAGACTCCTAAAGCTTATCTAGTGAGCCATGCTATACCTAGGACCTCTGGAAAACTCCTCCCAAGAATCATGAGGGTGAGAACCAACCATGAACCCAATTTTCGTGCGGACAAGGGGATTCCAAGTAATAGGCTAACAGAGATGCTCCTCAATACAAGAGGGCAGGCTATGAACAAGGGTAGGCCATAGCTACTCCCAAGAATGAATAATAATGCAAGCAAAGCAGTCCTCACTCCTCCATGAGAAGCTCATGCACCTCCCTTGAGCAAAGATCCATTCATCTCAGGCAAGCAAGGTACATGAGTAGTAGGAATGAAGATGCCTAGCCACTAATGAAGAAAATCCTTCCAAGGCTCAAGGCCAGGAAGAAAGCCATAAACAACAAAATTTCCCAACAAGGTCCATCTCTAGCAAGCAGGGTCAATGATCCCAAGGCCACCATGCTCCAAAGGAAGGATGATGACCGATGAGGCAACCTTATCCCGAGTGGGGTTTCCATCTCTACCAAACCATAAAAACTTCCTTATTAGGCATGGAGTCTTGCAAGAACTTGAGAAGATCCAACATGAGGTGACGTACCACATCGTAGTGAGCAAAACCTCATTTGTCACAACAACCTATCTAGCCAAGGACAAACTGGAAGTGCTCAAGTGCAAAAGCTTCCTCTTGATGATCAAGAAGAGAGGAGAGACTTGTTGCTTGACTAAAAGATCAAGATCAATATGGAATTTAAGGTACCTAACTACCATGCTAGGGGAGATCCATTGAAATTTCTCACATGCCATCCAGGAAGAGCATCTGAACCAACCTAGAATCCATAGGACGTGCCAATTGATCTTTGCACTAGAAGCTTCGCAAAATCTCTCCAAAGCATGCTAGAATCTGGACATATTGGCCTCTTGGCCATGCAAGTAAATGGCGAGATCATCAACAAACTCAACATGCAAAAGCATCTCATCCCTAATCGAGAGCCGAATACCTTGAAGCCGAATATTGTGTGCAGCCAAGAACATGCTCATTGCCTCATCAAAAAAGAGAAACAAAATGGGGGCTAAAGGACAACCCTCTTGAACCAAGCACAAAATGCAAAACCTCTCCCCCCGGACCCCCTACCACCAAACTTGATTATGGGTTGAACGATACAAGCAAGCAACAGGTACATAGCATAGTGTCCTCAAGAAAATCCTAGTCATCTTGATCATAGGATTTCTCAAATTCCATCTAGAATATTGCAAGATGCTCACCACACATCTAGGCGAGGGAGACAACTTCCCAAACAACAAAGATATTTTCAAGGATATTGCAACCCTTAGCAAAATCGGTTTGCATCAGATGAATCAAAGTCTCCAGAAGTGGTAACAATCTCAAACTTAGAGCCTTTACAAGGCTTTTGTAAGCTTAATTGAGAAGCGTGATTGGCTGCCAGTGCCTGATATCAACCAACTATCCCCATCCTTAGGGATGAGGAAAATCAAACCCTTAGTGAGCAATTAGGGAAGGTGTCACCTCTCCATGACCTCCCTGAAAGCAAGATGAATCCCATTCCCAAGGACCCCCCAATACTTCATAAACAAATTGGGGGAAAGACCATCATCATCAAGATAGTTGTCCCTAGCCAAGCCACACAGTGCATCAAAGATCTCACTATCACTAAATAGGTCTAGAAGCATAGTCTGCATCTCATTAGTCATAGATTGCCACACATGCTCTAAGACACGATGCCTTCTCTCCTTCCAAATCTCAAAAGGTGTCTTCTCTTATATAAGAGTGTGATAAAACTGAGTGGCAATCTCTCTTAGCTCCCTAGGCTCCATAGCACAGAATCTACCCTACATGATCCCACCCCACAACTGGCAAGACCGAACCATCGAGAAAAACTCTCTTGAAATATGATCACCAACCTGAGTCCAATGAGCGGCTAGTGTGTGATGGAAAAAATTTGACCACCTATCGTTAGCCTCCCTCAGCTCCTATTGTGCTTGAGCAAGCTACAAGCTAGTCCAATCATAGTCCAAACGGTGCTCCAAGATCTGTTGAAGGGAGGCAATGCTCCTATGTAGGCAGTGCTCACTCTCTTAGAGCCAAGCCAGCTGCTCATTTCTCTCCTTATGTAAAAAAGAGATTATCATCTGCAAGCCAGTCCCTAGGGAATGAGCTAGGCATCCCTCGACCCAAGACAATTGGGACCAAATTGCCTCAATCTAATCGGTTAGGCTACCATCAAGTTGCACTTGCTCAAGAATCTGCAACACCATGGGGCCTCTGTATCCCTCTCAACAAAGGAACAACCATAGGGGCATGATAAAAAAATCAAGATCCCGCCACAATGTATGTCCTGCCACCACAATCATCTAATACATCAGTAACATATATGCAATCAATCCTGAGAGGTTCATCCTTCCAATCTGCCTGTCTCAATGAGGATAATGTAGGTTGTCTCTCTCTCTGATAAAGCCCTTAGTGTTCCATACATCACACAACCTCAAGTTCAAGTATAGTCTCTCCCCAAATTCATGGAATCAATTTAGGGGCCCGAAGTCATGGAATCAATCTAGGGGCTTCATCAAATTCAATAAAATTCAAATCTCATCAATTACCCACCAAAAAGTGCACCTACATTGATTGGTGGGTGGTTACTAGATTGTAGGAAAAGTAAAAGTTATATATAAGCACCATTTCACCTTTTTTTTATTGCGTTCTATGAGTTCCACGAGTTTACCACTTATTATAGTGAAGTCCTAAACTCCATCAAGCAGCCCCCTTGCTTGCTTATCTCATCTTCTTATGATTTTGCTTATATCTATCTAGAGGTGTAGTGTTGACCCCAGGTACCACAGACGCACGAACGCAGAGAAAAAAAATACTCAAAGACAGAAAGAGATAAGAGACGACACCAAATTGGGTACAATCTCCCCCCACATGCTCTGATGGACACTCTACCAGAGCATGCGTATTTATAGTAAATTCCTATTACGTCCTGAATAGAAGATACATGAGGGCCGCACTCCAAAAAGCGTGTTTTTGCTTTATTTACAAGTTCGTAATTGTCTATTTTTACAAAAACGTCGCTTTCTAAAGCGATCCATTATTTTTTACAAAAATAACTAAAAATAACCATCTTCTAAAAATATTCTTCTAAATATCTCCAAGTCCATGCGCGTTCACACCCTCATGGATCTTCACCTGCTAAATCAAAACACAAAACACATTAAAATCCTCAAGGCATTACACCTTCATTCCAAATATCCCATAAAGTATAACATGCCGCCCAGTTGACGAGCAACTGACCTCAGTTGATAAAAAATAAAATAGAATGGATGGCCAATCACATGTCGCATCACTGAACAATCATAGGCATGTGCCATGTAAATTAAAAAAAAACATGCATGGAACTGGAAAACTGGAATTTAATGTGATTGTGAATGATAAGCAGAAATCAAATGATGATAATGTGGAATTAGTGATGTTTTGTGAATCCATTGTGATTCTTCGAATGAATGATTTTTATATTTAACCAAATATCTATGGTATCGATTACCTGTGCGTGTAGTAGTAACATCATGATCAAGTATTTTTTCTGGAATTAAAACTTCAGCATCCTCTTCTAACAATGGAGGATCATCCAAAATAGGAATGAGTGGTAAAATTCCTTTAAATGGTTTCAATAAACTGATATGAAAAGAATTATGAATATTCCAATGAGAAGGTATATCTAATCTAAAAGCATTCTCATTAATTTTTTGAATAATACGGAAAGGTCCATAATAATGTGGTGCAAGTTTTACCTTAGGATGTTGTAGAATATTTTTTCAAACGTCGTTTAATTATGCGTAACCAAACATAATCATTTTCATTAAATTATTTAGTTGCTCGTTTCTTATTAATATTACGGGTATAACGTTCCTGACTCTTTTTAATATGCTCATGAACCTCATGAAGTATAGACATATGATCTTGTGCAAAAGAATCAGCCATAGGTATGTCAGTTTGAATGATAGACATGGGAGTAGGAAGCTTTTTACCATATACAATTTCATTTGGTGCATGTCCAGTAGTGGTATGTGGTGTGTTATTATATGCAAATTGGAGTAAAGAAAGTTTCTCATCCCAATTAGTTGGATTATCTAAAGAATAACAATGTAATAGATCCAAAATAGTACTATTCGTAGCTTCACTTTGCCCATTACTTTCAGGATGAAATGCAGAACTAAAATCTATTTTAGAGCCTAAATTTTTAAATAATGCAACCCAAAAGTGATTACAAAAACGAACATCACAATCGGATAAAATTACTTTTGGAAAACCATGATGTGGAAAAATACATTTAATAAATAATTTGGTAGCTTGAGGTGCAGAAAGAGTTTTCGTACAAGGAATGAAATATGCTTGTTTACTAAACCTATCAACAATTGTCCAAATCATATCATGATGTGATGAAGTTGTAGGAAGACCAGTAATAAAGTCCATAGAAATATGTTCCCATGGCCCATTAGGTATGGGAAGTGGCATTAATAATCCAAATGCTTTACCATGATGTCTTTTGACATGTTGACAAACAATGCATTGGGAAACATATTGTGTAATATCCTTTTCCATATTTGACCAAAAGAAGAATTCTTTACATGTAGAAACAGTACTTTGTATGCCCCTATGACCCATATATGGTGGTTCATGCATCTCTTTCATAACAAATTCTTTAAAATCTTGTGTAATACATAGCTTATGATCAAAATACAAGAATCCATTATGAAATGTGTAATGGTCTTCACTAAATGTAGTAGAATTATTGAAAGCATTCCATGTTTGTGAGAAATATAAATCAGATGCATATGTAGGAATCATGTCATGAAATGAATGAATATGAACCACAGAAATGTTATTAATAAGAACAATATTTGTTTGTGGGGATGGAAAACGACTCAGGGCATCAGCTACAACATTAGCTTTGCCAGGTTGATATTGAATCATAGGCTGAAAATTTTGTATGTATGAAGCCCATTTGATATGTCGATCTGAAATCAATGGTTGATTGAGTAAATGTTTAATAGCTTGTTGGTCGGTTTTGATTATGACTTTTGTACCCATGAGATAATGTTTCCAAATTTTTAAAGCATGTACAACTGCCAAAAGTTCTTTATCATATGTACTATAGTTCTTTTCAGAAGGTTTAAGCTTCCTACTTTCAAATGCAATGGGATGATCATTTTGCATCAATACAACACCTATACCTGAGCCACTAGCATCTGTAACTACATGGAAAGGTTGTGTAAAATCAGGTAATTGCAAAACAGGTGCATGAGAAAGTGATTGTTTAAGTTTTTCAAAAGATTGTTGTTGTGGAAATCCCCATGCAAATTTTAACTTTTTCTTTAATAATAAAGTGAGTGGGAGGGCTAAATAAGAAAAACCTTTTACAAACTTTCTATAAAAACTAGCTAATCCAAGAAAAGAGCGAACATCATTCACCGATTGTGGTATAGGCCATTCTTTAATTACTTTAATCTTCTTTGGATCTACATGAACTCCTTGACTTGAAACAATATGGCCTAAGTACTCTAATTCTCTTTGGAAAAAGTAACTCTTTTTAGGATTTGCATAAAGTTGGTTGGTGCGTAACAAATTAAAAACTATTGCTAAATGCTTTTCATGGTCATCATCATTCTTACTATAGACAAGTATGTCATCGAAGAAAACAAGAACAAAAGCTTGGTAATCAAAAAAAATATTATTCATCATGCGTGCAAATGTAGCAGGTGCATTGGTAAGTCCAAAAGGCATTACCATGAATTCAAAGTGACCGGTCTGAGTTCGAAAGGCAGTCTTAAAAATATCATTTGGTGACATTCTTATTTGATGATACCCAGATTTAAGATCAATTTTACTAAAGACACGTGCTCCACGAAGTTTATCTAATAAATCATCTATCCTAGGAATAGGATATCTATTTTTTATTGTGATCTTATTGAGTGCTCTATAATCAATGCACATCCTATAAGTCTTGTTCTTCTTCTCTACTAAAAGAACAGGTGCTCCAACGGGAGAAGAACTAGGCCTGATAAGTCCTTTGTGAAGTAAATCCTTAACTTGATTGGTTATTTCTTGTTGATGCAAAGGTCCATGCCTATAAGGTGCTTTATGGGGAGGAGAACTACCAGGAATTAAGTCTATACTATGATCAAGGGATCCTCTCGAAGGTGGTAGTTTAGAAGGAAAATCAGCCATAAAACAATCCTTATAAGAATCCATAAATGATTTATGGGTATTAGGAAGTGGATGTAGATAATCGACTAAGTTATTGACAAAAACAATACATGAATTGTAGCCTTTTCGGAATGCACGTTTTACTTGTGTATGACTAATTAATGGGAATGGTTGGAAATCATGTATTGCAGACAAACACATATCTTGATGGTTAAACTTAAAACGCATGGTGTGTGTATGATAATCAATGCATGGATTATAATGGTGACGAAAAGGCATACCAAGTATAACATCATAGGACTGCAAAGGAGAAATTAAGAATGTGCGTCTATCCATGTATGAGCCTATACAAATTTGAACATTATGCACTTCACTTGTAACATTATATCTGCTTCCTTGGAATGCAGCCTTAACTTTGTACATAGAAGGAATTGGGGTTAATTGGAGATCTTTGACTAATATGTGAGAAATAAAGTCATGTGAACTACCATCATCATGTAAAATATTAACAACTTTACCATTAATAGTACCTTGCATGCAAAGTAAAGAATGAATAGAAATTGTGTTACCCAAGGTACTTAGATCCTGCTCCAATGTGTCTTCAGTCCAATCAGGTTGAATGTCTTCAAATTGAATATCTTCAGGAACCACCTCCATGTTATGTACTTTAGCTCCGCCAGGTTGCATGTGGTTAGTTGGGAACCTACATCTAACTTTGGTATGAACAATCTTACCACAATTCCAACAAATAATACGGGACCTCTTTTGTTGGGCATCCATCGTCGTAGTTTGAAAGGTTGGAGGTTTGGTAGGGTGTAAGGGGTTTGTCTTGGGGATTGGGGAAAAAGTGGATTGAGGAGGTCGTTGAAAAATAGGTGGTCGTTGAAAAGTAGGTGGACGTTGAAAAGGAGGAGAAGAAAAAGTAGAAAAGGAATGCTTGAGTGGAAAAGTGGGTTTGATTAGTTGTGGTCGTTGACGTGTTCGTTGTAAGCGAATGGACTTAGTGATAGATTGAAATTCTTTCTCAGCATCATGTGCAAAAGAAATAGCTTCATAGAGCATCGTCGGACGTAAGGTGTTGAGCTTAGCTTGGATTCCCATCTCCAAACCATCTTCATATTTCCGCTGTAAAGTATCTTCAGGAATCATTTCAAGTGAACGTATAAGTAATAAATGTTGCCAAAAACGTTCAGTATAGGTAGAAACAGTATCTCCATCTTTCCATCCAAAATTCGTCCAAGAGCGACAGGCATGTAAGTGAAACTGAGGAGGAAGGAAGGACTCCTTGAGCTTGTCTTGAAAGGCTTTCCATGTGGTGGGGCGATCTGTGCTATGGCGCAAAACATTCCACCATAACTGAGCCTTTCCCACTAAGTAGTTGGTTACAAATTTCACTTTTTCCTGTTCAGAATAAGATTCATCAGAGTAGAAATCATCAAACTGGGATAACCATGAGAGAACAAATTGGCCATCTTTTCGTCCGTCAAATCGTGAAAATTGGAAATTTTTGGCACCAATCTTGGATTGTGTTCCTTGCTCTTGGGCGGTAATAATGGCCTTCACTACCCGGACTAGGTTATTGTCACCGCTTTGTAGTTGTTGGAGTGCAACATCATGTTCTTTTATTTCATTTTGGGCATGTTGAAGTTCATGTCATAAAAGTTCGACTTGTTGCTCAATTGATACCCCAGGGAGGGGTGAGGAACTAAAATCATCGATATTTTGAGTAGTGTCCATGGCCATATGGAAAGATGCAAAACCCAGGTCCAAACATAGGAAAAGACGTTTAACAATAACATTTAAATAACTACTAATAATAATAATAATAATAATAATAGTATTATTAATAAATAAATAGAAGTATTGTGATAAATAAATAAAATAAAAATAAATAAATAAATAAACAAATAAATAAAAGGAGAGAGAGATAAAAGTTATGTTAAATATTTATTAAAAGGAATAGAGTATCAAAAAGAGGAAATAGCCTAGTGGATAAAACTTATCTCTTGGTAATATGAGGTTGTGGGTTCAAATCCCCTACATACTAAATAAGGAACTATGTGGGTTAACTAGGCTAACTAGGGAAATAACTAAGCCCTTATTGCCACTCATATGTTAGAATTGGTTCGCGCATAGCCAACGACTGCCAACGGAACCAAGAGAACCATGAGTGCCAGAGAAGCCAAAGATGCCAAAGTTATGCCATAGTTCTATGCCTTAGTCGACGCCTTGGAGTAAGCCAAAGGAGTAACCGAAAAGGAGTAACCGAAAAGGAGCACAGGGGAGCACAGGGGGTACAGAGGGCACAGTGAGCACAGAGGGCACAGAGGGTACAGAGAGCACAAAGAGCACAGGGGGTACAGAGAGCACAGTGAGCACAGGGGGTACAGAGGGTACAGAGTGTGACAGTGTGAAATTCGAAAAACTTGACCGGCGTAACTAAAACCAAAAAACTTCAAAAAAAAAACTTAATGAACGAAAAACCTGGACCAGACGGTTGAGATGGATGCCGATTCGCGAACGGACTGGATGCCACAAATCGCAATCAAACGCCGCAACTGGACCAGACGGTTGAGATGGACGCCGATTCGCGAACGGGCTGGATGCCACAAATCGCAATCAAACGCCGCAACTGGATCAGACGGTTGAGATGAACGCCGAATCGCGAACAGACCCGAATGCTGCAAATCGCAATCAAACGCTGCAACCACCTCCGCGAACGTCTTGGCTCTGATACCACTGTTGACCCCAGGTACCACAGACGCACAAACGCAGAGAAAAAAAATACTCAAAGACAGAAAGAGATAAGAGACGACACCAAATTGGGTACAATCTCCCCCCACATGCTCTGATGGACACTCTACCAAAGCATGCATATTTATAGTAAATTCCTATTACGTCCTGAATAGAAGATACATGAGGGCCGCGCTCCGAAAAGCGTGTTTTTGCTTTATTTACAAGTTTGTAATTTTCTATTTTTACAAAAGCATCGCTTTTTAGAGCGATCCATTATTTTTTACAAAAGTAACTAAAAATAACCATCTTCTAAAAATATTCTTCTAAATATCTCCAAGTCCATGCGCGTTCACACCCTCATGGATCTTCACCTGCTAAATCAAAACACAAAACTTATTAAAATCCTCAAGGCATTACACCTTCATTCCAAATATCCCATAAAGTATAACATGTAGTAAGGCTTTCACGATTTTGTTTGTACCAAATCACAAAGCACTATTTTCTCCCTCATGATACTCATTTTTAGAGATTTCAAGCTTCATTTGGTCTCTCATGTAGTGCCCCAATGTGTTCCAAAGTTTCAAGTTCTTTTAGTAAGACAATTGTGAGAAATTGCCAAGTTTGTGAAGCCATATATCTACACATAGGCATAGAGTGTTACAAACAGATAGCCTGTCTTGCAGTGGATGATTCACCTAGATGGAACATCCATTTGGTCAAAATCAAATCTTGTTGGATAAATATAAGAGTCTAGTTTAAGCTCATTTTATTTATGTGAATAGATACAAAGAAATGTCTAGAACAATGAGCATATATCACTATTTGTGGGCATAGTGGAGGGCATCCATCTTTCGTTGTTGCATTGGGGTGTTAGAATCATCCATCGTTGCTAGTATTAGAGCATTTTGGAGGCTTGGAGAAATCATTGGACATCATAACAAAGAATTGGAGGGATCAAGAAAACTTGTGGAAGCACAAGGAGGACTTATCAAGTCAAGAAGACATCAAAACAGGGCTACATCAATCAAGACCTCAATTAGTTGAAGGTTAGAAAGGGAAAAGCTATCAAAAGGTAACATCCACGCCTTCCAAAACATACAAGAACTTGAGGAGAACCTAGGAAACCATCATAGAGATCAGTATGGCACAAATAGAGAAGTTAGAGAAATGTAATCATCAACCATGAAAATTTAGAGTTAACAACTACCTTTATATGGGCAAACAATTGTGAGGATTAGTGAGTGGCACTTAGCCAATGCCTCATGTACATGATCTACCACTTGAAGAGAAGTTCAGTGCATTTAATGAATGGATAGAAGGGGATAGGAGAGTAATATTCATTCTAACCCAACACATAAGCAATAGCACAATAGTGCATATACAAGACTTGGATGCATCCAAGAAGGTTTGCGAGACCTTGGAGAGATTGTACTCTTCATTACTAAGGCATGGAAGATTCAGCTTAAGAATGAGTTAAATAATCTTAGGAAAGCACCAAGCACTAACACTAAAGAGTACATGTTGAAGGTTAAAGAGTTTGCAGATGCCTTGCCCAATCAAAGATGATGATCTTGTCATGCACACTCTCAATGGCTTCAGAGAGGATGAAAGGTGAAAAACATTCACCACATTAGCTTATGTGAGGGTTTCTCTATCATAATTTGATCAATTAGTCATATTTATGGTAATTGAGGAGATGAACCAAGGAGGTTCACAATCAAAGGGTAGCCAAGCCCAAGTTTTATATGTAGATAGAGGCAAAGGCAAAAGAGGTGGACAAAACTCCCAAGCTATAGGGAGAGAAAGGTCATGAGCTCAAGCAACCATGAAGGCTCCAACCAAAGCTATGAATCAAGAGGAAGAGGGAGGATCAAAGAAAGAGGGAGGATCAAAGAAAGAAAATTCAAAAAATGAGAACTTTCTTATGATGTGTGGTTCAAGTGAAAGAGTCAATTCAGATTTTACATCTTACATAGGTAGTGGTTGTAGCAACCATATGAGTTGCAATAATGATTTTTTCTTTAATTTACACTCACCCAAATGTATAGCCCCAAGGTGTTGACGGATATGTTGCATGTGCCAGCCATCACCAAGAACTTGGTTTCAGTAGGTCATATGGTTGAAAGAGGTTCTAAGGTGAGGATCAATGATCAAGGATGTTTTTTTGAAGACATCATGCAGGTAGAAAAGCTCATAGAAAAAGGAAATGAGAAAGGAAAACTCTTCACCATGGAGGTAAAACCATCATCCCATCATATTGTCTACTTATCAATTGGAAATGAACAAATGGTAGAGATCAACTTGTGGCATAAATTAAATGTCCACATGAACTTTTGTACTTATGCAATCAAGGCACAACAACATGGATATACTTCCTATCCAACTCACAAAGAGATGTGCCACTACTCCAATGGAATTCCATTCATCAAAATGTAGATGAACTAGAAAAAGGTGAGTCCTTTAGTGAATCTAGGGTTGATAATGAAGATTTGAAGCATGAAAATACTCACTTGTGGGTATAATGAGTCAATCAAAGAAAAGAAGTTAGGAGAAGAAAGAATGAGGATCTAAAGTGGGAGGAGAGCAATTTTGATAGACCAATTTGAAGATCCCTCCTACATGCCTATGAGATTCCTGGATGAGGATTTTGAACCATATGATGAGGGTTAGATCCTTGCTACACTAGATATGGTATTTTATGAACAAACACTAACTCCATGTCAATATGAAGAAGGCTACAACCTATTTATGGGGCAAGTAGTCTTTGATGATGAAGAGGATGAGATAGATTATGGATTATCCAAGATTCCATTCTACAAGAGAGTAAAAAAAAAAATAAGTATTATGCAAATAACATGAAATCAAAGCGCTAAAGAGAGGAAGAAGAGAGATGCCATACATTCTAGATCTTCCTTATTCATCTAAAAAAATTTTTTTGACCAAGGTTAGACTTCTGAACTTCAAAGGGACAACTAAGTCAATTACATACTATGATGGAGTTTATCAGCCTGAAAAAGCCAAAGTTATGTGTGAAAAGTCAAAGGAGGAAGAGAAAGACTTAGTCTTTGAAGTACCTAAGCACTTCAAAAAATATAGAGTTTAGGAAAGAACTATCCAAGTAGAAATGCCTGAGAGAGAGGCTATAGCAAGACAGCCTTATGACAACAAAGAGAATACCAAAAAAATAATCATCGCTCATGAGAATGATGAGGATGCGTGCACATGAATTGCTAATGACCTCACTAGAGAAGAAGAGATAGATTTAGTCAGCCTCTTTAGAGAATACTGAGATGTACTTGCTTGGTCCTTTGAGTATTTCAAAGGAGTGGATCAAGGAGATATGCTCTCATTGGATTCCCATGACGAGAACAAAAAAGGTGATTGACAAAAAGGATATGCTCTCATTGAATCAAGGAGATATGCTCTCATTGGATTCCCATAACACTTTATTGTCGCACAAGGTAAATTTTTATAGACATGCTGGCTTCTAGAGCATTTTTGCTTACTAATTATGTTAGAATATATTTCATGTGAGAACAATGCCATTATTTGTGATAAAGCAGGTCAATTATGCAACTTTAACATTATATTAAAATATGCATGACTTACATTAAGAAGTTAAAAATAAGGAAAAACCAATGAAAATTGGGTTGTAGTTTTTAGCTTTATATAGTTATTCTAAAGATACTACTATATGTTCTTCAATTAAGCAAAATCTACCTTTGTGTCTGAATGATCAGGAGGTACACCATGGTGGTATACCCATAACCAAAAAACTCGTGTAGAAAAAGTGGAATCACAATGTTTGCTGATATAACCTTGGCAGAAATGAAGCTTGTAAAAATGCAAGTCAAACATAGAATATACGAGAATGAAGGAGCCACTTCATCATAGTGTGTACAAATGAAGGCTGAATCACTCCCAACAATTGATGATGCCAATAATTTTCTCAATTACTTACATTCTTTAAAGTTATTGCATTATGATAGGGGGAAACAATCATATCTTTGAGTAAAAGCAATAGAGAATTTGTAAACAAACCACAAACAAATTTGTAAGCCAATTGGGTAGATCAAACCTTAATTGGAATTGTTCATGAAGTAAAGAACTAGAAAATTTGGAACATCAATCTTACACTATGCTCGGGGTGGATTTGATCTACATCAAAAAAGCTATGGTTTGGATTATGCCAAAATATCCATTGAAGCATTCTTTTACGTATGCTCATTTATTGTATTTTCTTTAAAAAACATTTATGGATAATTTACAATTGTAAAAGCCTAGAGCTTTACACATGTAAAAGGAGAAAAAGAGAGCTATTCCACAAATTTGATGTGTTTGAGTTAAAATCAATGAATCAATCAATCACCTAAAAGTAGATCAAACTAGATCTTCACTTTTCCTAGACTGTAGAAAAGTGAATTGATTCTCTTCAACAACTTTTACTACCTTCATTTGAATTCAAAATCCACTTGTAGAAGTTGTGGAGCACTTCAAGAGTCTATATAAAGAATTCAAATCAGTTGTACATTATATGGAAGCAATATACATACACTTGTGCCATCATTGTCTTGCTCCATTTTTTTGCATCATCTTCTTCAACCACAGTAAGCGTGCAGAGCTTGTTGATCTCTATACAGAGCTCCAAATTGGATGAGACAGCACTCATTGGAAAGGTATTAGCGTATAGTTTATGTATATAAAGTGTCAATGAATTTGGCTCAGTAGATTTGGAGAAATATTAGTGTTTCTACCTTGGGGTCTATCTTTGTGCATTCCTAAAAACATAGGAGGTACCACTGTTGAGTGTCAAGTTCATTCCAAAAGCATATTTTGTTTATTTCTTGTACTCTTTTGCACTCTATACACTCAACCCTGTGTGTATCACTCCTCCAAAAGTATTTTTTCCAATTAAAAGCATGTTGGCTGCTATGAGCATTTGAAGTTGATTATCTCATCCAAAGATAGTAAGTTTTTCAAGCTAATCAATGCACAAACCTATCTCTTTTGTATCGACTCTTTCTCCTTGATGCTCCAAAGTACATAGTGCATTTTATTGCACTTATCGCATTCCTATAAGTTCTATTTGTTTCTCCATCATCTCAAGGGCTGGTCTTGTGCCAATTGGCTGGACCGAACTTCGTCGCTTCACAACTCACTTTTCTACCTCTTATAAGCTTCTCCAAGTTCTTTTGGTGGTATCGGAGCTAGATCAAGATGGGTGATGGCTTTCCCTCAATGATTGAGAAGCTTGATCGGCACAACTATGCGTCTTGGAAATTCAAAATGGAGGCTTATTTGCAAGGTAAAAATCTTTATGGAATTGTAGCAGGTGATGAAGCTATGCCTATTCCAAAATCCAAAGGAGGACCTACACAAGAGGAGACAAATAATCTCACACTTTAGTGCAAAAGGGATGCTCAAGCAAGGACGTACATACTAAAATCTATCTCTGACTTTCTATTACCACAAATCAAAGGATGCAAGACATCTCAAGAGACTTGGGATGCCATAGAGATTTTCTTTTCTACTAGTACAAAAGCACGGAAGAACCATCTTTGGAACGCATTCAACCAAATGAAGAAGACACCTAAACAAACTATCAAAAATTTGGTTACCAAGATCAAGGAGGTTGCAGATCAGTTAGCATCCATTAAAGAGATGATTGAAGAAGAGGATATCATGAGGCAAATTCCCAATGGGATTTGAAGTGATACGCAATGGCAATCTTTCACCACAGCTTATGATTTCATCATGGATGTGCAAAATCCAAACTTCAACATCTTTCTTGGAGAACTCTTCAATCAAGAGGCCAACAACAACATAAATTAAGGTAGTTCTCTATATGTAGATAAGAGGGACAAGAAGTTGAAAGGAAAGAAGAAGGAAGAAGATGAAGAGGAGACGTCCCAAGCCAACTTCACAAGTGGAAAGGGAAGAAGAAAGGACCAAAGCATGACATAGCCAAAGATCAAAATATTCAACCTTGTGCCATCTATGATAAGACCAACCATACCATTCAACATTGGTGGTTCAATGGGAAGACCTGGAAAGGAAGTGGAAGAGGTGGATATGGCAGCAATAGAGGCAGAGATGGACACAACTTCAACAATAACAATAGAGGCCATTATAGAAGGGACAACAACAATTATTTTGAAGATCAAGCACATGAAGACTCATTGCTTCTAATGAATTTAAGCCACAAAGAAGGTAAAGAAGATGATCATTTATTCTATATAGATTCTGGATGTTCAAATCATGTTGTAGGCAACATTGCTCTTCTATCTGATTTGGAAAGTCCAAAGCATAGACATGAAGTTAAAATAGGGGATGATACTAAGCATAATGTGGAGAAGATTGGCAATGTCCAAGCTTCCAATGGTAGAATAAACACTCAGATTAAGGTTCTCTATGTACCCACTATCACAAAAAATGAAATGTAGGCCAAATAGTTGAAAAAGGCTTGCAAGTTAGGTTCACCCAACATGGAGCTTTTGTGGAAGATCCATGTCAATGATTGAAGAAGATAGCTAGAGGTGAAAAGCATGGTAGCCTCTTTACTTTTGAAGTAGGATAAATGAGGAACATAGCTCTATTCACTTTTGGGTCTCAAAGCCTAAGTGAGCTTGAAGTGTGGCATAAGAGACTTGCTCATGTGAATGAAAGAACCTTGAAGGATAAATGCAGGGATCAAAGTGTTCTAGGACTACCAAACATATCAAAGCAACACATGAGCAACATATGCAATGCATGTTAGATTGGGAAGGCACAAAGATAGCCATTCAACCACAAAGGCTACATCCACAACAACTTATTGGACTTAGTACATAAAGTTGTATGGGGACCAAGACAAGAACCTTCATTGGCAAGATCAAGGTATTTTGTCTCATTTCTTGATGACCATAGCAGGTGGACTATTCTGTACATTATCAAAAGTAAGAATGAAGTGTTTGATTGCTTCAAGAAGTATCTAGCACACGTGGAGAATCATATAGGTAGATCACTCAAGAAGCTCAGATTTGATGGAGGGGGAGAATACTTCTCCAAAGAGTTTGATGAGTTCTTGCAAGACAAAGGCATCAACAGGGAAGTGAGAATGGAATTGCAGAGAGAAGAAACAACACATTGGTTGGATCAACCAAAAAAATGCTTGAAGATAAGAGGTTGCCACATTATCTATGGGCAGAGCCTATTTCAACTGTTCTGTACCTTGTCAATAGACTAGCATCCAAATCACTCCAAGGTGTGACTCCTTATGAAGCATGGCATGGAAGAAAACCTAGTCTTGGACATTGCAGGTGTTTGGTTGTTTAGCTTATGTTCATGTACCATCACAAATAAAAGGTAAGCTAGATGAAAGGGCAACAAAGGCAATGTTTATTGGCTATGAATCAACTCAAATGGGTTACAAGTTCTATGATCCTTCAACCAAGAAATTCACTACAAGTAGAGATCTTGTGTTTGAAGAACACAAGTCTTGGTATGATGAAGATAAAAAAAAGATAACTCTATCATATGATCTTGATTGTGATTCTCATCAATTAGGAAGTTGTTGGAGTTTGAGGTCTATAGAAGCACGCAAACAGCACAAGGAAGAAGAAGAAGCTTGGAGCACATCATACAATATTGAATGTATTTCCATTGGAATGTATAAGATAACTAACCTTAGGGCTATAGGCATATATACAAGCCGGGGGGGAGGGGGCAACCTGCTAAAGAGGGAAAAAAGTGCCCCCGAAATCCTAATGTGTTCACACACATCAATACCTAAATATATCAACAAATCATTCTTGGGAGTGATGCAGTGAACAAGGAGCTGGCACTCATGTATAAGGAACTATGGAGCTATGCGAAATCAATCCACGAAAGGAAGTAAGCCAAAAGCTTTGAAAAAAGCTTCAAAATTCTCCCTAGGTAGAGCCTTTGTGAAAAGGTATGCAATATTCTCCTGTGTGGATACATATTCCAAACTGATCTTTTGAGCAGAGAACCTCTCCCTGACATAATGATAGTGCACCTCAGTGTTCTTAGTGCAAGCATGGAACACTTAGTTCCTTGCAACTACCAATGCGCTCTAACTATCAGTGAAGATGGTAGTGGGAGAAGGCTGACCAACACCCAAACCAACCATAAGGTGTTTGAGCCACACACACTTAACAGTCACTATGAAAGTTTCCCTATACTCAGCTTCAAAACTTGAAGTGGCCATAATAGGATGCTTCTTGCTCAACCAAGATATGCATGAGCTACCAAGCATGAAGCAAAAACCATTCGTGGACACATGAGTGTCATAGAAACCAACCCAGTCAGAGTAAAAAAAAAGCATGCAAATATGGCGGTAGTGATCCCCCTTTGGAATAAAATAATCCAAGTAGTTCGAGTAATGCATAAGTAAATCAAGCTTCCAACAACCTGCTAATAGAGAACAACATCAAATGCATCTCCACCATCATGAAGACTCAACTGTAAACCTATCTCAATAGGAGTGGCAATAGGTTTACAGTCTTCAAGGCCAAAATGTTGCAATAATGTGTCAATATATTTGGTTTGACACAAAGCTATTTTGCCATCAACGTGCATAAACTAAATGCCCAATTAATGATGCAAATGCCTCGAATCTGACATCTCAAATGAGGCATGCAGATCCGCCTGAAAATCAGCAATATGATTCTCATGAGGACTAATGAGCAACATGTCATCAACATACACAAAAATTATCACAAGCACATCATTTGCATGCTTAAGATATAAGGTGCTCTTAGTTGGACTGTTCTAAAAAATCGTTTGCAATCAAATAGGCATGTATCTTTTCATACCAAAAACATGGTACTTGCTTCAAACCATATAGTGCCCTTTTCAACTTGCACACTTGGTATTCATGCCCTTTCTACAGAAAGCCATGAGGCTAAAAAACATACACTTCTTCTCACCATTCAAAAATGCAATTTTAATGTCCAAGTGATGTACATTCCAACCATGATGAGCTACACGTGCACATATGCTACGAACAATAGTCATTTGTCATGTAGGAGCAAAGGTCTCATCAAAATCAATGCCTCTTTTTTTAGCATAAACCTTTGCAACAAGCATGCCTTATACCTATCAATTGTTCCATCAGGCTTACGCTTCAGCTTGTATACCCACTTAGTGCCAATGTCCTTCTTTCCAAGAGGCAATTCACATAAAGACCAAGTACCATTTTCCATAATAGCATTATATTTTGATTGCATAGCAGCCATCCAATTTTCAAAATTTTGTGCTTCATAAAAAAAATAAGGCTCATTCTCATCACAAAGACTAGAGGTAGACATAGAAGAGCAATCTAATGCAAAAGATGCACTATGAGATCCTAAATGAGTACGATATGATAGAGGTGCATCTAATTTTTTGTCATGCAAAGTCTACACCAACCATTTTGGCATAGTTTTTTCCTCTTCAATATTAAGTCTCTCATCAACAAGTGCATCATGTAAATCAGCATTAGAAATGGAATGATCTACATCATCACATGAAACTTGTAAAGGCTGAGAAGTTGCCTCATTAGGACTAGCACTAGACTTCCACCTGTAAAACAAGGCAGCAAGGTATCGTACATGTCTTTAGAGCTAACAGATCTCTCCTTAGTACATGAAAGTAATGGCTGAATAGCTTCTTCCACAAACACAACATCAAGGCTAACCAAAATGTGTTTAGTATGTGGATGATATAGAAGATACCCTTTGCTTTCAAAATTGTACCCAACAAAAATACATTTCACTCCTTTATCATCCAATTTACTGTGTTGTTGTTCAAGCACTAATGCATATGACAAACAACCAGAAACATGCAAGTGAGCAACAGATGGCGTACAACCATACCAAGACTCATATCGATTGATAGACTACAATGATTTAGTGGGACACCTGTTAAGTATACATGTTGCACACATAATAGCCTCAAGCCAAAAACTATGTGGTAAAGCCTGACTCTTGACCATACACCTCGCCATCTCCATGAGTGACCTATTCTTCCTTTTAGCAAATCCATTTTGTTGAGGTGTATATGGGACTATACACTAATGTTTTAACCCACGTTCAGCCAAAAATGCATTAAAGGCAGAAGACATATATTTTGCCCCTTGATCAGAATGGAGGGTGCTCATTTTACATGCTGAAAAATTTTTATCCAAAAACAAAAATGTTTTGAAGCACATAAACACTTCAGACTTTGCTTTCAATGGATATACCCATGCACGCCTGGAAAAAGCATCAATGAAAGTCATAAAGTAAAGATAGTTTCCAAAAGAGGGCATCTGCATAGGACCACAGACATCACTGTGAACAAGCTGCAATTTCTCAGTAGCTCAAATTGAACCATCTTTTGGGAATGAGGAACGCTACATTTTGCCTAAAATATAGCCTTCACATACATGTTTAACAGGTGCTTCAAGTTTGGGCAGAGAGGACACCATTTCATATTTCTATAGGCATAGCAAACTAGCAAAAAATAGATGCCAAAGCGTGCATGCCAAATTTTTGCATCTAACAAATCCTGAGAGTCATGTATTGCACATGACTCTCATTTATAGATTTTTCATAGTCTATGAGCTTATATAGCCGACTACATAAAATTCCAAAAGCAATAATGACATCGCCATTTGACATATCATGAATTGTATATCTATCATCAACAAATTTCACAACCAAGGCAATCTTGGCTAAAGCTCAAACTGATAACAGATTCTTCTTGATCCCTAGCACAAATAAAGCATCTGAAAATGTAAAAAACATACCATCAACGGTACTCAGAATGATGTTAAAAACTCCCATGACAGGAAAAGAGGAGTTGTTGGCACATGTGACAGTATTCCCTATAGGGAGAGGCTTGAGTGATATTCAAACGATCAAGAGACACATGCAAGAGGAGTTCAAAATTAGTGACTTAGGTGAGCTCACATATTTCTTAGGTATGCAGGTCATATACAAAGATGAAGGAATGTATTTGACTCATAGGAGATACATTCAAGATCTACTTCTTAAGTTCAAAATAGAGAAATCTTAATTTTAGTAGATTGGGAGAAATCTTAGTATTTCTATCTCAGAGTCTATCTCTGCGCATTCCTAAAAAATAGAGGTACCACTATTGAGTATCTGGTTCATTCCAAAAGCAAATTTTGCTTATTTCTTATACTCTTGTGCATTTTACACACTCAACCCTATCTGTATTACTCCTCCAAAAAGATCCTTTACAATTGTAATCATGTTGGCTGCTATGAGCATTTGAAGTTGATTATCTCATCCAAAGATAGTAAGTTTTTTAAGCTAGTCAATGTGCAAACCTATTTGTTTCATATTGGCTATTTCTCCTTGATGCTCCAAAGTACATATGCATTTTATTGCACTTATCACATGCCAATAAGGTCTATTTGGGTCTCCATAAGCTCAAGGTCTAGTCCTTTTCTGGTTGGTTTGACCAAACTTTGTTGCTTTACAACTCACTTTTCTACCTCCTACAAGCTTCTCCAAGTTCTTTTAGTGGTACTAGGGCTAGATCAAGATGGGTGATGGCTTACCCTCAATGATTGAGAAGCTTGATCAACACAACTATGCGGCTTGGAAAATCAAAATGGAGGCCTATTTGTAAGGTAGAAATCTTTGTGGAATTGTATCAAATGATGAAGCTATGCCTATTCCAAAATCAAAAGGAGGACCTACACAAGATGAGACAGATAAGCTCACACTTTGGTGCACATGGGATGCTCAAGCAAAGTCATTCATACTAAACTCTATCTTTGACTTTCTAATACCACATATTAGAGGGACGCAAGACATCTCAAGAGACTTAGGATGCCCTAGAGACTTTCTTCTCTACTAGTACCAAAGCAAGAAAGAATCATCTTTGAAACGAGTTCAACCAAATAAATAAGACACATAAACAAATCATCATAGAGTTTGTTACCAAGGTCAAGGAGGTTGCAGATTAGTTAGCATCCATTGGAGATTTGATTGAAGAAGAGGATATCTTGAGGCAAATTCTCAATGGGATTTGAAGTGATAAGCAATGGCAATCCTTCACCACAGCTTATGATCTCATCATGGATGTGCAAGCTCCAGACTTCAACATCTTTCTTGGACAACTCTTCAATCAAGAGGCCAACAATAGAATAAAGGAAGGTAACTCCTATCATGGTAATTCAACTAGTGCTCTATATGTAGATAAGAAGGACAAGAAGTTGAAAGGCAAGAAGAAAGAAGAAGATGAAGAGGAGACTTCCCAAGCCAACTTTACAAGCAAGAGTAAGTGGAAAGGGAAGAAGAAAGTACCAAATCATGAAAAACCCAAAGGTTAGAATGTCCAACCTTGTGCCATCTGTGATAAGACCAACCACACCACTCATAATTGTTGGTTCAATGGAAAGACCCAAAAACGAAATGGAAGAGGTGGATATGGCAGGAATAGAGGCAGAGGTGGACATAACTTCAACAATAAGAATAGAGGCCATAATAGACGAGACTACAACAATTATTCTAAAGATCAAACACATGAGGATTCATTGCTTCTAATGAATCTAAGCCACAAAGAAGGTAACGAAGATGATCATTTGTTCTACATAGGTCCCGGATGTTCAAATCATGTTGCAAGCAACATTGCTCTTCTATCTGACTTGGAAAGTCCAAAGCATAGACATGAAGTACAAACAGGCGATGATACTAAGCACAATGTGGAGAAGATTGGTAATGTCAAAGCTTACAATGGTAGGACAAACATTCTCATTAAGGTTCTCTATGTACCCAGTATCACTAAAAACCTAATAAGTGTAGGCCAAATAGTCGAAAAAGACTTGCAAGGTAGGTTCAACCAACATGGATCTTTTGTGGAAGATCCATGTCAAGGCTTCAAGAAGATAGCCAAAGGTTAGAAGCATGGTAGGCTCTTTACTTTTGAAGTAGGAGAAACCAAGAACATAGCTCTATTCACTTTTGGGTCTCAAACCCTAAGTGAGCTTGAAGTGTGGCATAAGATACTTGCTCATGTGAATGAAAGAACCTTGAAGAATATATGTAGGATCAAAGTGTTCTACGATTTCCAAACATATCAAAGCAACAGATGATCAATAGATGTGATGCATGTCAGATTGGGAAGGCACAAAGACAACCATTCAACCACAAAGGCTACATCCACAACAACATATTGTACTTAGTACATACAAATGCATGGGGACCAAGCCAAGAACCTTCATTGGCAGGATCAAGGTATTATGTCTCATTTATTCACGACCATAGTAGGTGGACTATTTTGTACTTTATCAAGAGTAATAATGAAGTGTCTGATTGCTTCAAAAATTACCTAGCTCATGTGGAGACTCATACAGGTAAATCACTCAAGAAGCTCAAATATGATGGAGGGGGAGAATACTTCTCCAAAGAGTTTGATGAGTTCTTGCAGGACAAAGGCATCAAAAGGGAAGTGACTACTAGGTACTCTCCTCAACTGAATGGAATTGCAGAAAGAAGAAGAAATTGGTTGGATCAACTAGAATGATGCTTGAAGAGAAGAGGTTGCCACATTATCTATGAGCAGAGGCTATTTCAACTACTATGTACCTTGTCAATAGACTACCATCCAAATCACTTCAAGGTATGACTCCTTATGAAGCATGGAATTTAAGAAAACCTAGTCTTGGACATTGCAAGGTGTTTAGTTGTTTAGCTTATGCTCATGTACCACCACAAATAAGAGGTAAGTGACATGAAAGGGCAACAAAGGCAATGGTTATTGGGTATGACTCAACTCAGATGGATTATAGGTTTTATAATCCTTCAACCAAGAAATTCACTACAAGTAAAGATGTTGTGTTTGAAGAACATAGGTCTTGGTATGACGAAGATAAATGAAAGGTAACTCTACCATATGATCTTGATTCTAATTCTCATCAATTTGGAAGCAAGCATGATATATAGGTCTAGGATCCAAGAAGTGATACAGATGATGACCAAGACAAAAGGGAAAAGGTTTACAAACTATGGAAGTCAAGAGACAAAGCAAAGATGCAGGTGTGTGCAGAATGCTCTAAGCAAGCTTCTAGAAGATCAACAAGAGAGAAGAAACAACCAAAAAGGTATGGATATGATTCCAGATTTGTTATAATGCATTCAATCTACTTGGAAAAAGACTCAATTTTTGAGGAACCCTCAACCTATGAAGAGGCGAAGGGAAACCCTAATTGGGAAAAGGCCATGAAAGAAGAAATAGATGAATTGAAGGAGACAAACACGTGGAATTTGGTTCCAATGTCACCCAATCAAAAGGTAATTGGTTGCAGATGGGTATATAAAATTAAAAGAAACTCACCTAGATTACTTTGCAGGTATAAGGCAAGATTAGTTACCACATTGATAAGTGTAGCTACTGTAAGAAATTGGAGACTCCTCCAACCTGATGTAAAAAATGCATTTCAAAATGGTTGGATAAGTGAAGAGGTATACATGTGACAACCTTCAAGTTTTGAAAACCCTAATCATGCATCTTATGTTTGCAAACTTAAGAAAGCATTGTATGGATTGAAACAAGCTCCTAAAGCTTGGAATTATTGGTTGGTTACATACCTTCAAGATCAAGGGTCCAAATGTAGAAACTAAGATACTTCTCTATTCATCAAAAGGGATCAAAATGAGGTAATCTATCTATGTGTGTGTGTGTGTGTAATATATATATATATATATATATATATATATATATATATATATATATATATATATATATATATATATATATATATATATATATATATATATATATATATGCAAGAGGAGTCCAAAATCAATGATTTAGATGATCTCATATGCTTCCTAGGTGTGGAAGGGGAATCAAGCAAGAAGAAAAGAAGAAGAAGATCAAGTCAAAAAGGGCTCAATAAAGAATGAAGATCATAATACAGAAGAACCACCCTCTGCCCAAAGCCCCGTAGGGGCACGCATCAGGCAACAACGCAAAACATCTAGGTCCTGAGGAATGGAATTAAAGAACAATCACAACCAGGACATTTCATGGGAAGGACGGACCACGGCCAGGAAATATCCATAAAGAAGTGCAAGAAAATATTTTGCAGGTAATAATCCTTCCACTGAGAGCGTGCATTGTCAACAAAGTAAACAGGCTCAAAGCAATACAACAGGGTCAGATATGTGAAGACAAAGACAAATCAGAAGACCAAAAGTTAGAAAGAGGGAGAGGCTGAAAAGTTGAAGAGGGTAACTAAGAACAGCACATTCTTAGCCACTGGTGGCGTGCGTGGTAGCTCAACTGAATACAGCAACCAAGATATGTGATATAAGGAATACCGAGGGGCAAACAGAAGCAAAGGACATACGTGGGACAAAATAACAAATTCTCTAACAATCCTTGCTGCCGCTTCGACCGCTGGGTGCGTGTATTCAGAACTCTTAAACAAGCTGAAGACAAGAAGTAAAGCCTGTCAAGGGACGACAAAGACTAAGAGGGGGAGAGTGTTGCAGAGCAAAGAAGCATAAAAGAAGAGCCCTAAAATTTTCAAATTAATGGGCACATTTTTCTTCTTCAAAGCCTTACAGAATTCCCTCAAGTCATGTAAATGCACTAGAGGAGTCCTCTAGTTGCATAATCCCAACTTGTTGTAAAATATCTCTTGTAAATTAGTAGGAATTTCACTTTTTAGTAATAAAGTGTCGATCTCTTGTGTGAAAGGACGAAACTTAGGGCACATGTATATAAGTCACTTTGTGACTCTCTATGGAAACTTTTTGCCATTGTGAAGAAGGAGCTCTCCTGAATTTCGAATTTGCCTCTTTCTTGCAGATTTCTATCTTCTCTTTGATCTTCTATGTGTCTGTAATGCTTGGAATGTGTGTGTAGGACTGTTGTCTACCCCTCCCCACTGTTTTTGAGCTACTGTAGTGTGTGTGTGAGCTTGTAGGAGTTGTGGCATGAGTGTGGGTGTTTCCTGCCATTCACTAATTTGGTCATAACTAGAATCATAGTTGTTAGAATCGAGTGAAACCACTTCTATTGGATGCGTCTCGTCAAGAGCTTTGAAAGGAGTACCTTATTGACTATATTCGGAGTTCGGAGTTGGGAGAAATCCTCGATTTACTTAAAATTGCTGTAAGAGGTATTGCGGCAGACACTTTCAGTATTTCCATGAGTTTGAGAGGTGGCTTAGTCTTTTCTCATGAATGTCAGCTGAACCACTTCATTTTCCATCATGTGTGCACATGTCCTCATACACTTGGTTAGGTCGTTTGATCGGATTGACAAGTAAGCGTGTGTCAATTTCCCACTAAATGCACTTGTGTTGCAAATGAGGTTTAGTCTCTTTGACACAAGTCCTTAAGTCTTTTTGGCTTAGGTACACACATTTTTGGCGTCGTTGCTGGGGAACACTCAGCCAAGGTGCCTTCGTGATGGTTATAGCTCGAGAGTGATGAAATCATACTTGTAGAAGCTAATTGGTTCAGTGGCAAGTAGTCAATCACTTTAGCACTTGTTACTTCACATCTTAGAGGTGTGTAATGAGTTTTTAGGTTTTTAGGTTTAGGGTTGAGAGGAAGGGAGAGAAGGAAGAATTAGGGTTAGGTTAGAAGGAGAGGAGAGGAGAAGACAAGTGGAGTAGGAGTAAGCCAAGATCACCAAAAAATCCCAAAAAATTTGCCAAAGTTAGTGTAGTTCAGTTTTTGCCACCAAAAAGATATAAAAACCAAAAATTTGAACTCATTTGATACTTTCCTGCATTCTAGTATCGTGAGCGAACAACGATCGGTATTGCGAGTGTGGTATCATGTGCTACAAGCTATCAAAGCTAGGTACTGAGCTCAAGGTGCAATTGAGACATCACAAAGGTAAGATTCCACAAGATTTCTTTGGCAAAAACACATGAAAAGTGAACCAAAACGTGATTAGTTGCGCGATCGGTATCGCGAGGAGGGACTGTTCATTTTTTGAGCTTTCTTGAAAGAGACAGTAGGCTAGGAGTGAACAAGTGAGAGAGGAGCAAGGGGGTGTAAAACTTTTTACATTTGGAGGTATTTTGGCTTGAGTATCGTGATCGGTTGAGTTTTTGGTATCGCGATACCAAAAATTCCCTTGTATCGCTATACTCGTCGAAGTATTGTATTGTCGGTTATCAGTCTTGGTATCACGATACCACTCGTGGTATCATATCGCCGGGTTGGTATCGCAATCTTACTTTGCCAAAGTGGTATCATATCGCGGTCCACTTTGGTATCGTATCGTCCTCTTCCCTATTTAGTATCGCGATACCATTTCAGTATCGTATCGTGCGGTTCGGTGGTATTGTATCGCCTAACCGCCAGTATCGTATCGTGACGCACTCTGGTATCGTATCACCGGAGCATTTGGTATCGTATCATCCAGTTACCAAGTATTGTATCATCTCACTTCCAGGTGTCGTATCGCGATACCAAGTTGGTATCGTGTCGTCCCCTTGCCGAGATATCGAGATACCACTTGTGGTATCGTATCATGTGAGGAGGCTGGTATCGTATCCGCTATTATTCAGGTATCGTATCGGGGCAAAGTCCAGTATCGTATCGTGCCCTTGTTAGTATCGTATCGCCCAAAAAGTGGCATCGTATCATCTGGGTTTCCAGTATCGTATCGTCCTACTTTTGAGTATCGTATCGTTCAAACTTCAGTATCGTATTGTGACCAACAGCGGTATCGTATCGTCTGTTATGGCAATATCGTATCGCCGAGGTTTCAGGTATCGTATCGTGAACAAAGTGGTATCACCTAAAGTGGTATCGCCCAGAGCATTCGAAGAATTTTTTAAGGGCAACTCTGAGGCATTTGAGGAGTCACTTGGGAAGAGTTCCAGAGACCTAGAGAGCCTTAGGAGGGTGAATGAACTTGAGGTCAAGAAGAGTGCTAAGTAGCCGAAGAAGTGTCATATCTTTTGTTGGAAGTGCCACTCAAGTCAGTCACCGCTCGGCCTATTCAAACACCTCTAGTGACTCCGAGGAGGAGATGCCAATGGCCTCAGAAGACATGCATAGTCCAACTCTAGGTAGAAACTTCATGACCGCTGTAGAAGGTGACTATCGTATCTCCTTACAGTATGGTTCTACTAATGCCCATGAGATCCCCATCTACCTGGATGGCTTAAACTGATCTGTGGCTAGAATGGTAACTTCCATGGATGCCATGATCGTGCCTAGACCTGATGTTAAGTACGAAGGAGGAGCATACATAGACAAGAGAGGTCACATATACATAGTGTCTGAATTTCCCGATTTGATCAATGAAAGGGGAGAATTAGTGGGACAAGAGAACTCAAATAGACCAGACCCTGAGGAATTAGTGACAACCCCTAGAGGCAGGTCCCTGGTAACACGAGTCTTGAGAGGAGACTTGATACCTCAAGATGACTACCTGTTGGAAGTTCATATGATCCATGGATCAGACTTGTTGCTTCAAATAGACTCACCGGCCCAAGGAGGAGAAGAAAGCCCGATGACATTTTACGAGCTAAAGGATCCGGAAGACGAGACTAGAATAACATACCTAGATAAGAATCAGAGAAGATATTGGTTGGTAGATGCCATAAACAAATCTAGACTAAAATATATGGGTTTGCCTGTATTCCCTCAAAGAGAGCAGGCAACCACTTCACAGAATCCCTTTGGAACCCAACAGAAGGCAGAGCACACCATGTCAGGGCAAACTAGCCAACGGAGTGTTCCAAACCGCACTCATGTACAATTTATGACTCCAGGAGTGCAAACACACAATCAGACCCACCCACGAGTAGGTAATCAGTACCGACCACCAGTGGGAGGGCAGCCTGGAATACCCCCAGTGAGACCAGCAGTTCCTACCTTTCCCGTAATGCCTAGACCGCCAGAACCAATGAGAAGATTGAGACCTATCCAAGTGGCCAAATGCATAAGAAATCATTGTGACGGATTGGGAGAACCCTACGATCACATTGCTGAATTTAAACAAGTTCTAAGGGCAGAACAAGTAGACGACTTTTTTGTGTAGTATGAGTCTTTTGGACTCACCCTCACAAGAACAGCTCTGACTTGGTTCCAGCCGTTAAATCCTAATCAATTTGGAAACATGGAGCAATTTTTTCAAGAATTCATTGGGGAATTCACTAAGAGAGGGATTAAACACAATTCTGCGTCTTTAATCCATAGTTTTAAACAAAACCCTAATGAAACAGTGAAAACAGTTGCCCGGAGATTCAATCAGTATGTGGATAGATGCCCAGCTGTCGAGAGGCCCACTCAGCAAAAAATGATTTCATTATTTTTGGACGAACGCATGAACGGAACCCTAAGAACGCTAGTTTACGTGAAGAGGTTACAAACCCTAAGTGAGTGTCTTCAAGAGTGCATTGATCAAGAAGATAATCTAGCTACTAGGAGTCCAGGGACAAAGAACTTACCAACACCCAGCCCTAAGAGTGCCTATGTTACGAATATGTAGCCTATGTGGAGGAGATCACCCCACACACATGTGTGTGCGAGGAGGGACTGGTGCACATCAGACATATCCATACAACAGACAACACCAACAAGGAACCACTTTGTATTGCCACATAGAACAAAAATACACTAATCACACCACAGAGAACTATCCATTCAATAGGCAAGCACGACCTTTCCAACCACCACAGTATCGACCATATGGATATCCTCCTAGAGAGCCAAGCAGAGAGATACCCAGGTACAATCCCTACCCAACACCAATGGGAGCACCGAGACCATATGAACAGGCACCATATCCACCGCCACAACCAGTGTTAGGACCACAACTGTCAGAACCTCAACAAGTAGTACCTGTGAAGTATGCCCAGCCAGAAGAAAATTTGGAAAGAGCCATAGTGCCAGCATCAACGATGACCAGTGTAGAATCAGCAAACCTTGGATATGAGCTACCCCTAGGAGATTATTATCCCTATGAAGCCAACATGTTAGAGTATGAATCAGCTTACGATTCGGCTTACTATGGATATGAAAACTATGACCAGAGCTATGGAACAGAGGTCGCAACTCTAATGTATACCGCTCCTAAAGCACAACCACCTGTGAGACCACCCGTTAGACCTCATGTGCCGAGAGGACCTTGTTATGGATGCGGAGGAGACCATTTTATTAGAGAATGCCCTCGACCTTACAATCCACCACCACCTAGGACTTGGGAAGGATATTGCAATGATTGCGGAAAGGAACATCTTTTCAGGGACTGCCCTAAGAATCCAACCAAAGTCCAAGATACTACACCAATTAATGTAATTGAAGTGATAGAAGCATCTGGAAGTGATAAGGAATACACAGTGCCTTTAAAAGCCATTACAAGAGCTCAAACGAGACAACAAAAAGGAAAACAACCAGAATAGGAACAAGAGAGCGATAGAATAGTAAGCCTTAAAATTCAAATAGTTGAAGATTCTGAGGATCCACGTGAGAGTACCCAGAACACAAAAGCACAGAAATGGAAGGAAAGAAGAGAAAAACTCAAAGATAAATGGGCAAAAAATAAGAGTCAAGACAATAAGAAACAAACTAGAAACAAGAATGAGCATAAGGAACGAAGGATTCGGGAGGAGATTCCTGTCCCACCGCTTATCCAAGAAGTAGAGAAACCAGGATCAATTCTAGCTGACCCAAACCCAGACGACTTAGACATGTGGTTGAAATCTTACCAAGCTAGAATTAAGATGGGACCGAATGTAGAGCAACACGAAAAACTTTACCCACAAGGAGAATTAGAAAAAGAAAGTCTTGCGATATGTAGAAAGCTTATAGAGGCAGCACAAGCAACCCTAGAAAAGGCTATCCCAGCCCTACCAGAGACAAGGATAGCAGATGATCAATACAAAGAGTATGTCAAATCTAAGGGTAAAGAATTAGAAGGAAGGATGACAAACATGAACGAATGAAAACTTAGGATGAACGTGTGTCAATAATACCTAACTTAGAGGCCGATTGGCCAAATGAATTATGGAATAGAATCCGAGAAGAGCAATGGAAGAAGAATGGAGTAAGTAAGCCTCCTTTTGAGGAATTAGATGTGGACGTTTATCAACCCAATCCCAACATGGAAGAAGTATATGAGGAAGTGTCAAGGCTAGACAGAAATAGAGAAGAAGCTCAGAGCATTTCAACTTTACCTAATTACATGGGAGAATACGAAAAGGAGTCTGTGATAATACGAGCACCCACGGTACATGGAAAGGGAAAAGGAAACTCAAAAAAGAGTTCACACAATCTAACAATACTAAAGAAGACAAAAGTACTATGCAAAATGACTATGGGAGAATTACTTCAAATTAAACCGCAGTTATGGAAACAATTAGCGAGTCAATTGGAACTAGGGCAAGAGAAGGATGAAAAGGAAAACAAGGAAAAAGAAAATTCATCTAAAATACAAATCCCAATGGATAAAGTGGGAGAATTTAGTGAAGGAGATGAAGGTAATACATGTCTACCTGTCACTTACAATGGGTACATGACCAAGGCAATATTAGACACAGGAGCCGATGTAGGTATCGCCACCAAGGAAATTTGGGAGAAATGGGGGAAGCCTGCTTTACAGCCCACACACATGAAGCTCCAATTAGCAGACGGTCATGTGGAAATACCCTTAGGAATATTGGAAAGAATCAAATTAACCACCTGCGGAGTTGAATTTGAACACACGCTAGCCATTTGTAAATTTGAAAAGGCTAACAACTACGAAATGATATTAGGACGACCCTTCATGAGACAAATGCGGGTAGTACAAGATTGGGGAAGAGATTCGTTATACCTGCAACATCAAGGAAATACCACCAAAATAAACTTGCATACATTCGCATATCGAGATGTCCATCCACTACAATGGAATCCCATACACAAGGAGGAAGACGACCTATCTATTCATAGTGCTGGATCAAGTGACCAATCATGGATGCACGAGGACATCCTAATTGCCGGTGGAAGAAATTAGGATGTGGCCAATAGGACATCCTAATTACTGACCTGTAGAGGACCCGAGGTACATGCCTCAAATCTTTTCGGATGAAACCTTTGAACCGCATGGATGGATGGAAATCTTAGCCACCTTAGATGTGTGTGTAAATGAAGAAGTCTTGACAATGAACGAATGCATAGATGAGGAAGGCTATGATGTAAATCTTTATATGGTTGTCCTTCAAGAAGTAGAAGAAGGGGAAATCTTAGAAAAAAAATGGAAAGAGGAATATGAGAGTATAGAAATGGAACCAGAATTTGATTCCGAAGAGAGCTATCTAGACACCATTCAAACCAAAGAGAGAAAGGAATTGACAAAGATTTTGGCAATAGAAGTCGCTCCCAGAGTACAAGAACAAGAAGCAGGAATGAGTAAAATTGGACCAGACCCAGATCTGTTCAAGGTTCCTGAACATTTTAAAAGATATGAAGTAGAAGAGAGAAAGGTAGCCATTCAAATGCCCAAACGAGAGGCTCAAGAAGGAGAAGCATATGACAACAAGGAACAAACAAAAAAGATCGTAGTGACGGTGGAAGATGGAGAAGAAAGATGCACGTACATAGGCAAAGATGTGTCAAATGAAGAGGAAGAAGAACTAATACAATTAATCCGAGAAGATCGAGATGTATTCGCATGGACATATAAAGATCTCAAGGGAGTGGAACCCTCGATTTGTTCTCACATGATACCAATGACAGCAGATGCAAAACCATCAAAACAACGCCCATATACATACAACGAGGTCTATGCTGCTAAAATTAAGGAAGAAATAGACAAGCTATTAGCGGTAGGATTCATATATGTGATAGAACACACCGAGTGGGTATTGCCATTAGTAGTTGTGCCTAAGAAGAACGGAAAACTGAGAGTGTGCATTAATTTGAAAAAATTCAATGCAGCCACAATACGTGACAGCTACTTGTTACCCATCACTGATCATCTATTGGAAAGAGTAGCAGGAGAAGAAGTCTATAGCTTCTTAGATGGATTCTCCGGATACAATCAAGTAGCTTCTTAGATGGGGAGTCTATGCCTTTCGAGTCATGCCTTTCGGACTCACTAATGCACCTGCTACTTTCCAACGATTGATGTGTCATGTTTTCAAGGAATTCCTGAAAAAGAGTATGGAAGTGTATGTAGATGACCTATGTACATACTCTAATCAAAGACAAGGTCATATTCCTGAGTTGAGGAAGATATTTAATAAATGCTGCCAATATCGAGTCTTCCTAAACCCAGAGAAATGTGTCTTCATGGTGAGACAAAGGAAGATCTTAGGACACATAGTCTCTAGAAATGGAATATCCACGAATGAGGACATGATTAAGGTCATCTTAGAGCTTCCTAGACCAAAGAATGCGAAAGAGGTGCAAGCATTTATGGGACATTGTGGATACTACCGTTGATTTATCCACATGTATGCCATAATCGCCAAACCCTTGTATGATCTCTTAACTCAATTCACTTGGACAGAGGAGTGTGAGAAGGCATTCAATGAGTTAAAGAAGAGGCTTAGCACAGCTCCAATTCTGAAAACGCCAAATTGGAACAAGCCTTTTCATATTCATGTTGATGCGTCTAATAACGCAGTAGAATGTATATTAGCCCAACCAGCCGATGAAGGAAAATTAGATCATCCGATTGCCTATGCGAGCAGACAACTAAATCAAGCTGGAAGGAATTATACCACTGCCGAGCGCGAAGGATTAGGGATGGTCTATGCAGTTAAGAAATTTAGACACTATCTCTTAGCCAACAAATTCAAGTTCTTCATAGACCACCAAGCATTATTGTACCTAGTCAATAAGCCCTATAACATGGGAAGATTAGTAAGATGGTTCCTGCTATTAATGGATTTCGACTTTGAAGTGATAGTAAAAAAGGAAATACTCATGTAAGAGCAGATCACCTTTCAAGGTTAACACACGGAGAACCACCAAGTGGAGTACCCGATGACCTGCCAGACACTTATTTGTTTAATCTGGAAGTTTTTCCAAAGTGGGTAGAGAAACTAATTCCTATACTTACTCATGGTCCACAACACTCAATTAATAAGGAGAGCAAAAAGGAAATCTTACAATCAAGGAACTTTCATATTATTGCGGGAAGTGTGTACTATAAGGAACCCAATGGAGTATTGCTAAGATGTGTTGAGGAAAACGAACAAATGAAGCTGATCGAACAAGCGCATGTGAACAAATGGAGAACACACCAAGGGACTCAGGGAAATATTAGGGAACTAAAATGCTTAGGAGTATACTGGCCTGACATGCCTAAGGATGTCCATGATTATGTAAGTAACTGTGCAGAGTGCCAAGAGACAATCCCCGAAGATCATACGTCCATACCCTTCTCAACAATAGCACCCAATTGGAGCAAAACATTGGTAGAATTCTTAAGGACAAGTGAACATGAGGAAGGAGTTAGCTTGGCAAGAAAACGATCCCTAGAAGAAATGAGCAAGGATTATGTACTTATGGGAAAACAATTGTTTAGGAGAGGAAAACAACCAATTGCGATTATGTGTGCATGAAGGAGAATATTTACCCGTATTAGAGATGGCACACTCAGGTGCTGCAGGAGGTCATTTTTCAGCTGAGAGAACTGTCAAAATGATCCTCTTTGCAGGCTTGTGGTGGCCAACTTTACACATGGATGCGGAGACATATGTACGAAGCTGTGAGACATGCCAAAGGGAAAAATACCCTATTCGGAGAGATGACATGCCATTGAGGCCTATGGTTTGCGTTAGAGCATTCTCTAAGTGGGGAATAGATTTCATCGGACCCATTAACCCACCGACCAAAGGATCACATGCCGAATGTATCATCGTAGCGATTGATTACTTGACCAAATGGGTAGAAGCAAAAGCTACTAGAAAGAACGATGCTCAAACCACTGCTAAGTCTCTTTTTGAGAATATATTCACTCGTTTTGGATTACCAATTGAGATTGTGAGTGACCGAGGAACGCACGTCCTTAATGAAGTAATAGAATCCCTAATGAATGAATTTTTAGTGATCCATAAAAAATTAGCCCCATACCATCCCCAAGCCAATGGTCAAGTAGAAAGTTCCAATAAGGTGCTATGCACCGTATTGACAAAGATTGTCAATAATGGGAGGTCTGCCTGGGACAAACAATTGCATCATGCAATTTGGGCCTTTCGAGTAGCATACAAGACTACTATTGGAACTACCCCATTCAATTTAGTGTACGGGCAGAATGCCATTTTACCAATTGATTTTTTAATCCCAACTTTGAGAGTAGCCCAACAGTATGAATGGACCGAACATGAATTATCTCAATAACTAGACCAAATCGAGAACTTGCATGAAACTAGGTTACAAGCGGTAGCAGGAATCTATGCAGCCAAGAGAAGACAAAAGGCATATTATGACGCACATATAAAAGACAAAGGACTTAAGGAAGGAGACTTAGTCCTGGTTTACACCTTAAAGCAACATGCCAAGAAGTTACAAAAACGTGGATATGGACCTCTGATCATCAATAGGATCTCTACTAGTGGAGCAGTTAATTTAGCCACCTTAGATGGAGACATTCTTCCTAACTACATAAGTGGATGCAGAGTGAAACAGTTCATGGAGTCATTAACGGATCAAATGTTAGCACATCTAGTAGGTGCTCAAAATAGAAAGAAAGAGGAAGAACGGATTAGAGAGAAGGCTCGACAAGAAGCCCTAGAACGCATCAAGAAAAAGGAAAGAATGGATTAGGCAAAGAGATGAATGATATCTCCAAGGAGAAGAACCTATCCCTATGGCTAATTACTAAGTCCATAAATCTGACACAACGAATGCTTACATATCATAGCCTTACCTGAACCTAGGGATTGGCACGAGAGAGTACAAATTAATAGATGCCTTGATAGACTCAAGTGCAGGACTTACTTGCATATGTAATATGGTCATACCAGACATTCAAACGATTCTGACCCCCACTAAAGCTCATATGATGGGAATTGGAGGTCACATCATAGAATGCATTGGAACAACGATAGTATCCCTCCACCTAGGAAACTCTTCAATGGAACAACAAGTGTTAGTGTGCAAAGATGAAGATTTAGTAGAAGATTTGATCCTAGGACAGGATCGGATCATTGAAAATGAAGTAAGCATCAACTTAGCTCAAGGCTATATTTCAGCCAAGATAGGGCACAAGGAAATTTTTAGCCTATTAGGAGAGAAGCCTTTGCAACAACTTAAAGCCATCAAGAGTGCAGAAGACTGCAAAGAAGTGCTTAGAGAACAGGATTCTAGCTATAATGCCTCAGAAACCAATCAAGAAGAAGCCGAAAGTTCAAACCCTAATATGTCCAAGGAAGAGGCAAAATCATCCCATTCAGTTAATGAATGGTCAGACACTAAGAGGATCACCTCTAATGGAGTTTCTCAGACAGCAAAAGGACCACCAATATGGAAAACAACACTTAGATACTCGCATCAAGGAACGACCAAATTCAAATGGGTACGCAAAGATCAAGTACAAAAATCAGAGACATCATCACCAACTCACGAGGAGAAAAAGGAGAACAATAAGTCAGCTTCACAAAAATCGAGACCAAAAGGACTCTTGCAAGTATGGCTCCCTAGGCTTTTGATTGAAGCTCAGAAAACACGACCGCAAATGTGGATTCCCAAGACAGTCAAACAAGCAGCCAAGCAAGAGATAAACAAACATATGGATGCATTACATCGAGACATCCAAACAATGAAGCCAAGACAGATTCATCATAAAAATAGGAAGAGAACAAACTCAAGTACTAGAACATCCAAAGAAATACATGAAGCTTGAAGAACCAGATAAAAGACATGGACTATCAAAAGGATGACAGAGTGGATTTGGAAGCCCAAGAAATCGAAAGGAATGGACCACCACAACAACAAGGATTCCAATTGCACTCATGAAGTATCAAATGCACCTAAAGTATGCATAGTAGGGCCACAATACAAGGCCAAGCATTCGGCACTTGATGTATATTGATTTACCATGCTTTAGGCATTAGAGAGCACCTGCAAGAAATGCCATCTTCGACTGCCATCGCTAAGTATGCCAAAGTCGCCACATTTCCCAAAACAAAAAGAGGAGTCAAGATTGTGGCAGAGGCAGAAACTAGCTCTCAACCTAGAATGAGAGGCACAAAGAGATTAAGGGAAGTAGAGCAAGTGGAAGAGGAAGTTCCAGCCATGAAAAGAATGCACGTACTTCTAAAGACAAAAATTGAAGAGCAAAGGCCGATTACACAAGAAAATTTAACTCAAGCCCTTGAGGATACACATCAATATATAGAAGGGCAAGTCAATTTATCAGTACAAGGGCACCATTATCAGCAGGCCCAACAAGAGATCGAGGCCAAAAAGAAGCTCACAAAAGTACTCCGCTACAGGGAAATAGGGTTTGAAAATTCAAGCTCATCTTCGGATGCACTAGAAGAACCCGACACATTGTTATTAAATGTGGATATTCAAAGTGAATCAAAGGATGATGGCCAATGGAAAGAATTGAATACAGTCAACTATGATGACAAAGAAGAGGGCCCAAAAGTGGATGACACAGTTGACCATCCAGAGCAAAACACCGTAAGCAAGGAAGCCAACCAAGTAGGGACACATGCGATAAAAATCAATCAAACTTCCACAATTCATATCAAGGAGACAACACCTATAAGAAAGGTATCAACCAAGATACCAAAGAAAGAATCTCAAGAAAGGATAGTAGAAGAAGCAGAACCCTTCACACCAATAAGGGTAGTGGCAGAACCCTCCCCGATGGATGTCACATTTCAAGGGAGTGCCACAAAAGTTATCGATTTGGATGAAGAAGGAAAAGAACAAAACATACAATTACAAATTAGACAACCCCACAACGAAACCGTCCATGTCGAGCAAGGAAACATGTGCAAGCCGGAGAAGCTCCAAGCATACCAAGAACATGGTTGAATGTTGACATCACTGAGCTCAAGCCTGTAGTGCAAGATATGATTAGAACTGCCATGGACACACAGCAATTAATGCTTGAGGCTGATGAAGACTATGACCAAGCAATGCAGGACAAGCATAGACTTCAAGAAATTGGTAAAGAATCTTTCAACTGAGTTAACAATAGCGAAGGAGCAGATGTTACAAAAAGACAATGAAGTTCAAGCGGTCAAAACGCAGTACAAAGCTCTAGAGACAGAAAATGACTGATTGAAAGAACAACTCCATGAATTAACAAAGAAATATGAAGCTAGCGAGGCTGAGAAGGCATGAATGCACGCCCGGAGTAAAATATTGGAATCACAAATAAAGGTATACATGGACGAGGCAGAAAGCTTAAGGAACCGAAACAAGGAGCTCATGACAGCTCGTTTAAGTGATCAGCCAGTAGAAGTTCAAGGAAGACCAGAAAAGTATATCAAAGAATTGGAAGAAAAGATAGTTAAGAATGAAGATCAGCTCAAGCAGGAGCAAACCACCATTGCCGAATGGGAAAAGAGGTACATGGATGACACTGCGGCTCTAAGAACTAAATGGAAAAAAGCTGAGAATCGCTACCTCATGCAATGCAAAGAAGATACTGATCACCTTGACGTGGTAGCTAAAGAGATACTAAAAAACAAGGAAACTATTGCTAAAGCCGAAGAAGAAATTAAGCAACAAGAGGAGCTAATAACGCAGCTCCGAGAGCGGCTCAAGCAGAAATCAACTAAGGAGACACCAATAGTTCCACAATCCGCCGTGACTACTGAGGAGGTTGAGGTACGTCCTCTCTCTCCCCCCTCACATCATTCACCCATAAGGGAGGAACAGGAGGTCCAAATTGAATATAATACTCGGGACATTGCAGAACTGAGCCAATCGGAAAGGGCACTACTGGTGTCCCAGCTTACTGCTGAATTCGAAGACCAGATAATCCAGGTAATGAAGGAGGCCCAAATCGATAGAAAAAACTCGGATCAAATTTTGAAGCCCTTCAATGTACCATATGGACTACTTAGAGAACAAACGAGACAATATATAAAGACTGCAATGAATAAGGATCCGGACAATAACCTCTAGTTCAGCCACGATACATTCAAGTATACTCAAGAAGAATTCAAAAAGGCTGATCCTATATGGAGACGCAAAGTTCTGGAAAAGAATCCCACCTTGCGGGTACAATGGGAAGCATCACCATATGCTCTTCAAGTCAATCCAACATTTTGTCTCGTACCCCGCAGACGATCCTGGTCGCAATTTTGGGAAGGACAGGGACAAGGTAGCATTAATAGTCAATGGCTAAATTATCCATTGTTACCTAGTCTGCCACATAATTACCTACCAACGGAAGAATATATGGTAAAAACAATGGAATTTTGGATGGCACGATATGCGACTGTCCCAGACTTAGCAGTTAAAATGACAAATAAGATTTTTAGCATGCTATTAACTGTAATTAAAGTCTTCCAGCATGCAAAATACACCTTTTTGAACTTCATCGGCATTACACAAGGATCTGACGCACTCGTTTTTTATCTCTCTACTATTCCGAGCCGCTTAACATTGATGGCGTATTATTCAAGACTTATGTTTTTGCCCTTGACATACATGCAGACTTTTGAAGAAGCATTTTTCACCGGCTTCTTCGAAATAGATTTAGAAATTTTTGTCAAGATGACTTCAAACCTGAATGCCCGACTGGTATCTTATGAAACCAGCTTTTTTGCGGATCACCGACAAGCACCAGAGGATGGAGTGAAGTCAAGCCAATGGAAAGAATTTATGATATGTCACGCTAATTTGTTGAATCAAAGAGAGCAAGCAGCCATACAAACATATTCACGTCGCCACAAAAAGCCTCTCGGGGACGACAGAGTTCAGGAGGAGGGACGTGTGGAAGGGGAATCAAGCAAGAAGAAATGAAGAAGAAGATCAAGTCAAAAACGGCTCAATAAAGAATGAAAATCATAATACAAAAGAACCACCCTCTACCCAAAGCCCCGCAGCGGCACGCATCAGGCAACAACGCGAAACATCCAGGTCTTGAGGAATGGAATTAAAGAACAATCAGAACCAGGACATTTCATGGGAAGGATGGACCAGGGCCAAGAACTATCCATAAAGAAGTGCAAGACAATATTTGGTAGGTAATAATCCTTCCGCTAAGAGCGTGCATTGTCAACAAAGTAAACAGGCTCAAAGCAATACAACAGGGTCAGCTATGTGAAGACAAAGACAAATCAGAAGACCAAAAGTTAGAAAGAGGGAGAGGCTGAAAAGTTGAAGAGAGTGACTAAGAACAACACATTCTTAGCCACTGGTGGCATGCGTGGCAGCCCAACTGAATACAGCGACCCAGATATGTGATATAAGGAATACCAAGGGGCAAACAGAAGCAAAGGACATACCTCGAACAAAATAACAAATTCTCTGACAGTCCTTGCTGCCGCTTCGACCGCTGGGTGCGTGTATTCAGAACTCTTAAACAAGCTGAAGACAAGAAGTAAAGCCTGTCAAGGGATGACAGAGACTAAGAGGGGGAGAGTGTTGCAGAGCAAAGAAGCATAAAAGAAGAGCCCCAAAATTTTCAAATTAATGGGCACATTTTTCTTCTTCCAAGCCTTAGAGAATTCCCTCAAGTCATGTAAATGCACTAGAGGAGTCCTCTAGTTGCATAATCCCAACTTGTTGTAAAATATATCTTGTAAATTAGTAGGAATTTCACTTTTTAGTAATAAAGTGCCGGTCTCTTGTGTGAAAGAACCAAACTTAGGACACATGTATATAAGTCACTTTGTGACTCTTTGTGGAGACTTTTTGCCATTGTGAAGAAGGAGCTCTCCTGAATTTCGAATTTGCTTCTTTCTTGCAGATTTCTATCTTCTCTTTTATCTTCTATGTGTGTGTAATGCTTGGAATGTGTGTGTAGGACTGTTGTCTACCCCTCCCCACTGTTTTTGAGCTACTGTAGTGTGTGTGCGAGCTTGTAGGAGTTGTGGCGTGAGTGTGGGTGTTTCCCGCCATTCACTATTTTGGTCATAACTAGAAGCACAATTGTCAGAATCTAGTGAAACCACTTCCAATAGATTCATCTCATTGAGAGCTTCGAAACGAGTACCCTATTGACTATATTCGGAGTTCGGAGCTAGGAGAAATACTCGATTTACTGAAAAGTTAATTAAGAGTTATCATGGTAGACACTTTCAATATTTCAGTGAGTTTGAGAGGTGAATTAGTCTTTTCTCATGCATGTCAGCTGAACCACTTCATTTTCCATCATGTGTACACACGTCCTCATACACTTGGTTAGGTCGTTTAATCGGATTGACAAGTAAGCGTGTGTTAATTTCCCACTATACACACTTGTGTTGCAAATGAGGTTTAGTCTCTTTGACACAAGTCCTTAAGTCTTTTTGGCTTAGTTACACACTAGGTATGCAAGTCATATACACAAATGAAGAAATGTATTTGACTCATAAGAGATACATTCAGGATCTACTTTTAAAGTTCATAATGGAGAACACTAAACTTACAAGTACACCTTTGGAGATGAATCATAAACTTAGTGTTTATGAAGGTGAGAAAATTCAAGACATTAAAAAGTATCAGAGCTTTAATGATATGCTACTCATACAAAGATAGATATCTCATATAGTGTAGGAGCGTTAAGACAATTCATGCACTCACCAAGAAGACCACACATGGATGCAGCTAAGAGAATACTTAAGTACCTCAAAGGAACATTCATTGAAGGTATATTCTATCCTTACTCTTCAAATTTGGATATCAAAATCTATTCAGATGTAGATTGGGTAAGAGCCAAGGATGATAGAAGAAGTACCTCTGGTTACTTAGCATTTGAGGCAATATGGTCAAAAGCATTGTATATAGATTTGGGACTTGTGAGTTCCAAACCTCACATATTTGGAGATAATATAAGCTCCATGCATCTAGCAACAAATCCTATTTTCCATGCAAGAACCAAACACATAGAGTTTCATTAACACTTCATCAGGGAGAAGCTCATGGAAAAGGAGATTGACGTTTCTTTTGTTTCAACTGAAAAGCAAGTAGCAGATATGATGATGAAGGCACTTGATGGAATAGAGCTTTGTAGATTTAAATCAATGGCAAGTATTCAACCTATTAGAGAGTGAAGACTCAAGCATATTTTAGCTTGAGGGGGAGCTGTTGCGACATCAAGCTTACACTATGCTTGAGGTGGATTTGATCTGCATCAAAAAAGCTATGGTTTGGATTTTGCCAAAATATTCATTGAAGCATTCTTTTACCTATGCTGATTTATTATATTTTTTTAAAAGATATTTTATGGATCATATACCACTGTAAAATCCTAGAGGTTTACACATATAAAAGGAGAAAGAGAGAGTTAAAATTCCATGAATTTGAGGTGGTTGAGTTGCAATCAATATTCAATCAATCACCTAAAAGTCAATCAAACTAGATCTTCACTTTTCCTAGATTGTAGGAAAGTGATTTGATTCTCTTCAACAAATTTTACTGTCTTCATCTAAATTCAAAATCTACTTGTAGAAGTCGTGGAGCACTTCAAAAGTCTATATAAAGACTTCAAATCACTTGTACATTACATGGAAGCAATATACATACACTTGTGGCCATCATTGTCTTGCTCCATTTTTTTCTGGATCATCTTCTTCACAACAATAAGCTTGCAAAGGGTGCTACTCTCTCTACAAAGCACTCATTGGAAAGATATTAGTGTCTAGTTTATGTGTATAAATTTTCAAAGCATTTGATTCAGTAAAGTGGGACAAATCTTAGTGTTTCTATCTCGAGGTCTATCTTTGTGAATTCCTAAAAAATAAGAGGTACCACTGTTGAGTATCTAGTTCATTCCAAAAGCATATTTTGCTTATTTCTTGTACTCTTGTGCATTTTATAACTCAACCCTATGTGTCTCACTCCAAAAGGATTGTTTACAATTGTAATCATATTGGCTTCCATGAACATTGGAAGTCGAGCATCTTATCTAAAGATAGTAAGTTTTTTGAGCTAGTCAATGTGCAAACCTATCTATTTTGTATGACTCTTTCTCATTGATGCTCCAAATTATATAGCACATTTTATTGCACTTATCACATGCCTATAAGTTATATTTGAGTCTCTATAAGCTCAAGGGCTTGTCCTATGCTGGTTGGCTGGACCGAACTTCGTCGCTTCACAACTCACTTTTCTACCTCCTACGAGCTTATCCAAGGTCTTTCACTTAAGTATCTCAAAGGTACAATCAATGAAGGTATATTCTATCCTTACTCTTCAGATTTGGATATCAAAATCTATTCGGATGCAGATTGGGCAAGAGCTAAGAATGATAGAAGAAGTACCTCTAGTTACTTAGCAATCACCGGTTCAAAGCTAATGTCATGGAGTTCCACGAAGCATCCAACAGTTGCTTTATCATCAACTTTAACATTTGAATTCAAAATCCACTTGTAGAGATCCTGGAGCACTTCAAGAGTCTATATAAAGACTTCAAATCACTTGTATATTACATGAAAGCAATATATATACAATTTTGGCCATCATTGTCTTGATCTTTGTAATAAAGTGATAGGTAGGAGATGGTTGAACCACACCCTTGACAGATAGGAGATGGTTGAACTACACCCTAAGAGAGAGGATTAGGAAGTAATCCTCGTGGTATTAACCGAATTTATGAGTTAGCTAAATGAAATTTTTATTGGCCTAGTTTACATCGAGATGTGCAAAACTATGTATCCAAGTGCCATAAATGTCAAGTCAATAAGTTTGAATGACTTAAAGTTGGAGGATTGTTGCATCCTTTGGAGATTCCCAAATGTAAATGGGAAAGTATCTCCATGGATTTCATTTCAGGGTTACCCTGCACTCAGAAGGGCTTTGATTTAGTATGGGTTGTAGTTGATCGATTGACTAAACTTGCTCAATTTATTTTGGTCAAGACTACATATAAGACTCCAGAACTTGCAAAGATATTTGTAAATCAGCTTTATAGACTCTATGGTCTTCCAGTTGACATACATAGTTTTTGATTGAGATGCTCGATTTACAAGTCATTTTTGGCGAGCAGTCTTTAGTAGACTTGAAACTAAACTAAGTTTAAGTTTAATTGAACATCCATAGACGGATAGACAGATCGAGAAAATCAATCAAATTTTGGAAGACATACTCAGAACATATGTCACTTCCAAATACATATGCACTGGGACTTCAAAATGAATGAGTTCAAGCAGCTCAAGAATTCCTTCAAGACATGAACTTTAACTAAAGAAAACTTGAAGAAAGCTCAAGATCGAGCAAAAGCTTATGTCGATCCTAAGTGAAGAGATATTAGTTTTCAGGTTGGTGATCAAGTTTATTTTTGTTTTCCTGAAAGGTCGAAAAAGTTCAAGACTGGTCAATGTGCCAAGTTGTCGCCTAGATATTGCAGTCCTTTTCCAATTACCAAGAAAGTTGTTTTATGGGCTTATGAATTACAACTTCCAGAAGATAGTTGGATTCATCCAGTGTCCCATGTTAGTCGATAGGTCATGAGTTCAAATCCCCACAATCAGTATCAGAGCCTAGGAAGTAGGCTTGAGAAAGGTGGATTGACCTAATGGCCTCTAACAAAAGGCGCTTGGGCATCCTCTACATGAAAGGGTACAAAGTAGCACATGTCGCTTTCACAAGTTAGCCTAATAAAGATTGAGGTGTATCTCTCAATCCGTAGGTCAGATTGAGGCATGTAAGATACCATTGGAAATTTCTCAAAACAAACATTCCAAATCTAATGAGATAGCTAGATAGTGTAAAATCCCTTGGGAAACCATGGGTGGCACTTGATTGAGGGTTCAAGATACCAAACATGGGTGAGAACAAGGTTCAAGACTGAGGTTGAAAACAAGGGCCCAAGACACCAAGGTTGCGAACAAGAAGGTTCAAGACACCAAGGTTGAGTGCAAGGGTTCAAGAGACCAAGGTTGCAAACAAGGTCCAAGAAACTATGCAAGGTTGAGGACATGAATTCAAGGGTACATAGGGAGTTCAAGGGGCTGATCACTGAGGCTAGAGGGATACAAGAGCAGATCATTGAGGAAAATGATTGACCAAGGGGGGGTGAATGTAATAAAGTGATAGGTAGGAGATGGTTGAACCACACCCTTGACAAATAGGAGATGGTTAAACTAGACCCTAAGAGAGAGGATTAGGATGAGTAATCCTCATCCATGGCTTTAGGGGCAAGTGGTTAGCCCATCACATTCCTAACCAAGAGGTTGTGAGTTCAATTCCTTACACTCCATTTTTTTGTAGCATCATCTTCAACAACAATAAGCTTCCAGAGGTTGTTGCTCTCTCTACAGAGCTTCAAATTGGATGATTGGGCACTCATTGGAAAGGTATCAGTGTCCAATTTATGTACATAAATTTTCAAAGCATTGGGTTTATTATCTTGGGAAAAATCTTAGTTTTTCTATCCCGAGGTCTATCTCTACGCATTCCTGAAAAATACGGGGTACCACTATTGAGTGTTAGGTTCATTCCAAAAGCATAAGTATTTCTACCTCCTACAAGCTTCTCCAAGTTCTTTCAAAAAATAGACTTAGGGTAGATCCAAGCTTAATTGGAACAAAAAGATTCGTTCATAAAGTAAAGAACCAGAAAATAGACTCAGGATCAAAATTTACTACTTGAATTCAAGATGTTAAAGGTAAGGACAACTCTTATTACATATAATTTGTTAATAAATGAAGGACTAAAAGATATGAGGAAACATGAGATTAAATTAACCTGAATGATGGACAATTATAATTTTGATGGATGGTATCTAACTTCTATAGATATCAATAAATTAATGCATTGAGTGAACATATCACTTAATCTTGGAAATAAGTTGAGAACAGATTGGATAAAATGTTTATGGATTCCCATAAAATGTTTTACAGCCAAAACTTGAGAAATTAAATTTTCTTTAGAGAGAAAAAAATTCAAAGAAATTAAAATTCGATTATGAAATTATAGGCCCATGTGTTGAATGTTTTGTTACCTACTATTAGTACCTGCTATGTATGTTTTTTTACCTTTTTCATATGCTTTCTAGTTGCGATTTTTTGTAATATTTTTAGGATGCTTATGCATGAATCTATTCTTGTTTGATGTCTAGAGGTTTGTAGATGTAAGTAACCCTTCAAGAGTTCCTTTTCCTTCTCTAAATCTGATCTAATAGCTCCAAATAAGCTCACATATTAGATGAGAAAATTGATGCATAGAATTGAATGTAACATCTTTTGAGGTTTTGAAATGAAAGAATACGCTAAAATTGTAGTATAATCCATGATTAAAAAGTATATATTTGTTAAACGCACGTTGCCATCTCAGGCGCGTTTAAACTCTTTCGGGTTCTTGGGGGTGGTAGGGGTCTGCTTATTAGAGGCCCTATAACTTAATTTTCCCAATTAACGCATTTACGTCATAATATGTTAACACTCCGCATACAAATTACTATCAATCCTCTGTTTCATTCTATCACAGAATTACTGTTCGTACTCAAGTTAATACTTTCTCAGTACGTAACGCCGAAGTTATTCATTACCGTATCACAGACTTCATTACTGTAACTTAATGGAGTTGGACTAACCGCAAGTTAATGTAATCAAACAAAGATGAGAAAAAGACAATACTACTCAGATTTCTCAACGCAGCACCACGACAACTTCACAGAATGCAATCGCCCAGACAGATAGTCTGGCGATTCTCCTGATCGTCACTGGAGCGTCCTTTCATTAGTTTATAAATAGATACAACTCTTTGCAACGACCTTTCGGTTCGTGCGGAATACGAAAAGTAAAGATTTACAAATGCCACACCGGTGGCTAACACTGGCACGCACGGTGGACTTGAACCCGTAGTGATAAAATTTATGGCTCTTCTACGATACCCTGAATATACATGGTTCGGGCTAACTTAAAGGTTCTGGCAATTTTCTATTTCAGGCTATCCAGCATTTTCTTTAAAGTGTCTGGTTTGACTAACTGGGCGTCAGTACGACCAGAGCTTGCAGCAATTACTTGTGTCATCAAAACGTCAGCCTGTGTCTCCAAAAATGCTTCATGTAAATAAAAATCGTTCGCCAGAGCTGCATCACGGATCAATTTTGTATCTTGAATTTGTTTATCAATTCTAGATAATCTTTCTGCTTGACAACCAAGCTGCTTGTCTCTTCTCTCAAGTTCGTGTGATTGATACTGAATGGTCTAATAATAAGCATCTCGTTCCCTTCGAATCGCTGAAACCTCTTTCTGGAGTTGAGCGGTTAACGTCATCCGCGTTTTAAGAGCAGAATTTGCCTCAAACAGATTGGCATCTGCAGAGATGAGCTAACCACCGTAAATGGCGACCATGCCACCGAATTTGTCCTAAGAATCGCATAACTTCTTTTGGTGTGGTAGGCACAGGTGCTTCCAACACGGCTGCAACTTTGTCTAGATCAACCTGTATGCCTTGTGCAGATATAATATGGCCAAGTAGTTTACCACAAGAAACCGCAAAAATAGATTTTGTCGGGTTCAGGCAGAGTCGGTATTCACAGAATTTCTCAAAACAACACCGTAAATGATACAGATGTGCTACCATCTTACCGAATAAAGAGAAGTCATCTAAGTATACTTGCATAAAAGAAGTGAGGTAGGGTGAAAAGATTTCCTGCATACAATGCTGAAAGGTACTGGGAGCATTCCTTAACCCAAACCACATGACCGTACAAGCAAAAACACCCCAATTCGTAATAAACATTGTTTTCGGTATATCTTGCTCAGCCATTCGGACCTGGTTATAACCACTATAACCATTTAAAAAGGAGTACATCTCGTGTCCTGCCACTCTGTCCAGCATTGTGTCGAGAAAGAGAAGAGGAAACGGGTCAGGTACTGTGGCTTCATTCAATTTCCGGTAATCTACACAGATTATGAGCTGCTTGTTTTTCTTTGGAACAATTACGATCGGTGATATCCATTCAGCGTGTTCTATTGGTACGATGAATCCCACCTTCAATAACCTATCGAGCTCTGCTTTGACCTGTGCTGCATAGTTGGGATTCATACGGTAATTGGATTGTTTAATTGGCTTCGCTTCCGGCTTCAGCACGACCCGATGTTGATAGATGCGAGGGTCAAGTCCTTTCATATCACGGTAATCCCAGGCAAAAACATCAGAAAACTCACGAAGAAGTTGGATTAAGTCTGCTTGAAATGCCTCGAACAATCCTGCCTTTATCTTGACAGGTCGCGGGTTCACTTCATCTCCCAAATTATAGGTGACTAACTGATCTTCGAGAACATAGCATTGTCGAGGTTTTGCCGAATCGTCAGCTGACTGTAAAAGTTGCTGCAAAGTGGCTCCATCCATAGCATCGTTATCATCGGCATCTGCATTTTTGGTCACGGGCACCACCGTACAGGCTGCCAGACTCCAGTTGTCTGTGACATATTGCAAATCTACAGTCCCCAAGGAGATCAAATCTTTGTTATTCTTCAAAAATACGTCTTCTTCGTCATCGGATAAGCCATCCAACATGTGGACCGGCTCTGCTACATAAGGTCTGGCATGTAGTTCACAGGGCTGAATAGCATCCAGTTTGACAATATATTTACGGTGGTTGTCTTTGAAAGTCAGTTCCTGTGCTTACCAATCCTGTATGACTTTAGCTTGTTTTAGCCATGGTCGACCTAAAAGGAGATTATAGTCGAGACTGGACTCCGGTAATTCTAAGACTACGAAAGTCATCTTAAACGTGGTACCCTGCAAAGTAATGGGGACATTCCGTACGAATTCCACCGGATGGACTCGGGATTGGTCGGCCATCCTTACAAAAAATTGGACAGGCTCAATTTGGGTCCACCCTAACTTCTTGCAAAGAGCTGCAGTGGCTATGTTTACCCCAGACCCACCATCAATCAGTACTTGAGTAATTTTGTGATTCTTGTGCCATACCGTAATTAAGGGGACCACATGATCCACCGTAGAGTCAGCTTTCGGTTGTATTGTGGCAGTTGCCGGAGTACTGGGAGATCCAGGACTGAGTTGTTGCTGGAATTGCTGCCGAACTCCGGGCACCAAGGCGAGTAGTTGCCCCAAAGGAAGTGTAATTGAAGCCTTCGAGAGAATATCCCATACCTGGTCTATTGGAATTGCACTCTTCACTGGTTCCGATGATGGTTCTCCTATTACTGGGGTACAATCTTGTTCCTGCGCTCCCACCTTTGGCAGGGGAACCTGTGTCACCGAAACTGGATGAGGGAACACCGTAGGCTCTTTGGTGGTCCATTGGCTAGCTTTGTTATACATTCTCTGCTGTTCACGGATGTCAGGTTCAAACACTTCTGCTGCTGGTTGCAACTGCCTACCAGATCGTGTCTGGACCACTGCTGCTTGAGTTTCCACTGGTGAAATATAGACCATATTGGTCATTGGGTTCTGACGCTCTTTCTTTCATTGGTCGTATTCGGCTGCATCCTTGCAGAATCTCCGGATGTGGCCAAGTTCACCGCAAAAGTGACATTGAGGTGGTGGCAAGGAAGTATTCTCCGCTGATGTACTGGCCTTCTATCGATTTGCATTGAAGTTGGTATTCCGCTATCCCCGATGATTTATGTATCCTTGCTGTTGATTGTTTCGCATCTCCGGTGGCACGTAGTGAGTAGCTGGTTGCCCTGGTTCTTGTATAATAGCATTTACAGTTGCTGGTCCCTGCACTTTGGCGTTATACGCACAATTTTCGGTGGAATGTCTAGTGATGTTGCAGATGGCGCAATACATCTGATTAAGGGCAAAAGTAGCACTGGTATGCCCTGGATTTTTACATTTGGTGCAATACATTTATTTAGCAGGATCCTCTACAACGTTTCTACTAGCTTTCAGCCACTCCAAGTCTTCGGTGAATCCCCCAACCTTATGCTCTAGTTGCAGGGCCATTGCTATAATAGCATCCAGTGTCATAGCACCCACACATCGGATGATCATGATTTGTGTAAGTTGTGGGATCAAACCATTAATAAACCACTAGGTTATGACATCATCCGGTAAATTAGCATGTGCCGGAGGCAATTGCCTTAAATGAGTTCTAAATAATGTGGCATATTCCTGAACAGTTTGGTGTGGCTTCTGTCTATTATTCTTCAAGTAATCGAAGATTTCGGTAGGATTTTTCTTCAGCCAGAACCTCTGCAAAAACACATCCCTTACCGCTTCATAGGTGCTGAAATGGTTGATATCATACTCTGTTAACCACCTCGCTGCTTCATTGACTAATGTAGACTGGAATACGATGGCCTTGTATGCCGGATCGGGTGGATGGTTTAGCACTGCATAACTTATTTCAAAGGTGCGTACATGGGCATCAGGATTGTCACCTGGAAATCCTCCGAACTTGGTGTATGTTACCCCTGTTGGAACCGGTCAAAGTGGAAGTGGCGGTTAATGTTGCTTCTATTGTTGTTGCTGTTGCTGCTGTTGTTGTCCACTCATGGTGCTAGTAGTGGTACCGTTGCTTTCTCCTGAGTTCTAAGGAGGTGTTTCCGATCCTTTGGATTCTGTATGATCAAATTGCTCACCTTCCGACTTGAAAATAGCGTTCAGCCTCTTACGGATTTCCAATTCGAATAGCCTATCCTCTTCTTTGGTATCAAACGTAGGCACACTTACCCCAAACAGTGGTGTCCGGAATGAGGATTCACCAGGAACTATCACACTGTCACCGGAAAACTGTAAATTCCCTGCAACTGGAACCGAACTATCATCGGAATTAGTCGAACTTTCCCCAACCCAAGATATTCTTTCACCAGCAATGGTCTCTCTGGATAACATACCTCTATCCTCAAAGAGATTCGAATCTTGACCAGACGAGATCGGGTCAACTGTACAATGTGTTCCTGTATACTCTGAAGTTACTGTATCTTCTGCAGACTGCACTGAAATTACACCGGAATCTATCGGAATTGCAGTATGGTCCACCGGAATGCTACCGGAATCACTGCTAACGTGATTCGCTTCGTCTACGACTGGGCTTAACCGATCTGTGCTTCTGCCTCTTGGGGGTGTCCCTAACAAATTTGGTATCGCCCAAGGCTGTCGATCTCTCCTGTATTTCGGATATGACTCACCGGACCGAGTAACCGGCATATATCACCTTTGCAACACTTGCGTACTACTCTACCTTACTATCGATTCACAATCTATGGGCACCTTCCCACAATCAATTTGCAACACTCTGTTGCCACCCTTCCACAATCAATTTGCAACACTCTGTTGCCATCTTCCTACAGACGGCGCCAGTGTTAAACGCACGTTGCCGTCTCAAGCGCGTTTAAACTCTTTCGGGTTCTTGGGGGTGGTAGGGGTTTGCTTATCAGAGGCCCTATAACTTAATTTTCCCAATTGACGCATTTACGTCGTAATATGTTAACACTCTGCATACAAATTACTATCAATCCTCTGTTTCATTCTATCACAGAATTACTGTTCGTATTCAGGTTAATACTTTCTCAGTACGTAATGCCGAAGTTATTCATTACCGTATCACAGACTTCATTACCGTAACTTAATGGAGCTGGACTAACCGCAAGTTAATGTAATCAAACAAAGATGAGAAAAAGACAGTACTACTCATATTTCTCAACACAGCACCACAACAACTTCACAGAATGCAATCGCCCAGACAGACAGTCTGGCGATTCTCCTGATCGTTACCGGAGCGTCCTTTCATTAGTTTATAAATAGATACAACTATTCGCAACGACCTTTCGGTTCGTGCGGAATACGAAAAGTAAAGATTTAAAAATGCCACACCGGCGGCTAACATATTGTGTAGAACAACCAAATATGACTTGTAGGGAGTACCTCACAAAAGTGTTTGAAGGTAGGAATTGAATTCAAATTACAAAAGGAAAGATAGAGTGACCTTGTGGGGGTTCAAATATGATCGAAGACGAAATGCATTGATTGAACTGACCGATGACCATAGACCCTTCTAAAAGACATGGTTAAGGGTTACTTCCTAATCCTCTCTCTTAACATAAGTTCAACCATCTCTTGCATGGCACTTTATGAAAGTCCTTCCATTAAGGGTGTGCTCACATAGTATATAAGATATGAACCAAATCCATGATTGATAGTTACTATTTGCCTAGTTTTTGAATGTTTCCATCCATATCATCCATGACCTCCATATGTCCTTTATACACTTCTCAAGATCTTTCTAGATCCATTGAATCTTTCTATAGCATACTTTAATGTCCTCTATTATCATTCTTGTTCCGTTTGAATGTTGTAGAGAGGTAGTCAGAGAGAGAGAGAGAGAGAGAGAGAGAGAGAGATTTAAGAAGAATTATTTTTCCTCAATCGAGGACCCTCGCTTTCATCGTTCTTCCATTCAGCGAAGCAAGTAAAAAAAAAAATGCAAAATTTAAGAGAGATCAATCCAAGGATGAGGCCTTTCAAGGCAATTCAAGTGTGTACATGATCAACACTAAGCAGATGAGCTTCTGGGAAACAGAAATCTACAAGTAATTAAATTTGGGCTTTTTTCTTTATAGTTTTTGAGAACTGTTTAATACCGATTTAACTATGGATTCACTCTGTCTGATTATGTGTGCATGCTTTCCTGAGAGGGGCATAATTCCTTTTCTTCTCGAAATGGTCATTTTTTGCAATACTGTTTGCATGCCTATGCATGAATCTAATCTTGTTTGATGTCCACACGTCTATAGATGTAAGTAATCCTTCAACAGGTCCTTGTCCTTCTCTAAATCAGATCTGATAGCTCCAAATAAACTTACATATTAGATGAAAAATCTGATGATAGCTCCAAATAAGCTTACATATTAGATGAAAAATCTGATGAAAGAACTCTAGACCTAAGAACATTTCAAACTTGTGGGGTTAGAGTGCTTTTTATGAATTCTGCAAATCTTGAACTCTAGACCTTCAATCTATAGGACAAACAGACAAACAAAGTGTGTACCATTGGACCACAATTTTGGCACTTTTTTTGAAAGTTTGATGGAGGGCCTACTTGAAATTTGAAAGTAGCAAGCAACATACACTCACTCTCTATGCCCCATTTTCAAGGGCTTTAAAAAATATTAAGAAAAATAAATCCTATTGAATGGAAACTAATAATTGGGAATCCGTACGTCATTTTTTCTAGAAGGCTTCAAACACGTTGACTTTTTACGGCTGGAATTTCGACGAACTCAGGAAGGAAAGGTTCAGGACCAACGCGACTTGATAGGTTATAGTTCGACATTTGAATTCGATCTTTTCTAAAACGCGCTGGCTCTGCTTCCTCCGTTCTTGCTACGCCAATTGCTCTTCTCCTCCAGCTCTGCTTGTACAGTGTTTTTCTGCGAGCTGAGTGATTCTTGTAAAACTTATCCAGTTGTTGTGGCGATCAGAACTTGTATTTTCCTTGTGCATTGACTGAAAGCTTTAAGTGCAGTCTAAAGTTTTTACTCATGCGTTCCTGCGAAAGCCATAGCTTCGTCAGCTACTACCTATATGCCATCTTTATTTTCCTTTTTGTCTCTTCGCTTTCATGGCTGCCCAAGGTAGATTGTGATTCTCTCGTTTCACGTTCGGGGGAGGTCCTCAAGGTATTCGTCCCGAAGAAGACAGACTTCAAGGACTTTGTGGATTGTACCGATAGCGCCAATCCCAAGGGATTTTGTATTGATGTTTTTAATAGTGCTATCTCCGTCCTCAGCCTAAGGCATAGCTGGACAAGTGTCAATTACACATGCAGAGACATTGGTGATCTCAGCTACGACACTTTGGTGGATGGCTTAGCTGCCAGTGAGGTATGCTCATTGAACGCTCCGACAGAAAGAGATCTTGGATACTCTGATATACGGAAGATTCCATATCATTTAAAACTTTTTCCCGTGGCATGATTTACAGGATTATGATGCAGTTGTTGGGGACGTAACCGTATCCGCAAAACGTCTTATGAACGTGAGCTTCACACAGACATATCTAGACTCTGGGATCGTTATAGTTTCACTTGATCGAGATATATCTCAAAGATTTCCTGGAGTATTTTTTCAACCTTTCAGCAACGAAACATGGGGCCTTTTGGTTGGATCAATATTAATTACAGGTTTCACATTGTGGGTGCTAGAGCGCTCAAATACAGATCCTGACCGCATCCAAAGAGAGCCATCAGGATTAGGGAAAGTGGTAAAAACCTTCTGGTAGGTTTTGAACTCTAATATCTTTTTTATCTCTAGAATGATTTGTTTTGTACATGCCCATGTTATACCACAAATTGGCAGCTCTTTTAATATCTTTTTGATACGAACTGACTTCATGTCGCAATGTATAAATTGATGTATGCGCTACTCTGCTACCTTTGTTCCTTATTGGCGTATGTACATCTCAGAGCAAGATGCTTGCAACCTTATTAGCTGGCATAGAAAATCTTATATTTTGTGCACTTTTTATTTGCATCAAGGACCCCAGATTTTCTCCAGTACAATGTCCTTGCTCTGGAGGGGGGAGGCGTTATTGGCCCACTAGGCCACTCTACGTCATTTTGGTGAATTGTTGTGTTTGCTGTACTTTCAGGTGTAATAATAGTTATGAAACTTAATTACAGGATCCTATGGAGTAATTCAACGAACATATTATGGTAGTACACTCTGCATGTTTAGGACGGGAACATACCATCCTCTTTGTAGAAAGGTTGTCCTTGGTATCAATAACGCCGTGTTCTTTTTTGAAAGTCATTCTGGAGGCCTTTTCTTGATGATAAACTTTGCAAAATATTGCTTCTCTATCCCCTTTCATTCATGACCCTGAAGTATGAGATTCAAGCTAGCTACTTATGGACAGTATGTTAGAAATATGCATTCAGAGATGCTCCCGCATATGTGGATCAGTTTCCTATCTTTATGAATTCAAGTTTCATACTGCTCTATGGTGCACAGTCACTTGATTTAAAGGCCTTTTATCAGCGAAGAGGAGCTTGGATTCTTTAGGTATATTTTGGAGTTCTCTAGTTCTATGTCCTGAATGTAATTAGCTTGAGGTAAGGAACATATAGGCTGGACTGCCTGGTATACGAGATACATTGTTTCTTTGTTAGATTGGCTCTGCTTAACTATCATGGAATACTCAAGGCAATACCAGGGAAAAAAAACCCCAGAGATGTCAAGTAGACAAAGTAAAAGGAATCATATTTGCAAAAGGCAACACAATGTGTTAGAGCCTCCAGGATCCTGCCTGCTGGACTAAGTAAAGACACAAGCGATATTCATGAACAAAAGAAAGGGTGAACATCAGACTCACCTCCCAACCATAGAGCCGATACGGGCTCACCCCCGAGCCCTGGGACCTGCAGCCAAGCAGGCAGCCACCTCCAAGGGACTCACATCCAAGGGATTGGTGTCCTAGACCACCAGCCCTCCACCAGGACGGGTGACAAGGCTCTACCAAAGGGCCAAGAGTCCAAGTGCTTTGTACGAGGAATGTATCGCAAATTAGCCACCTCCTCAAATGAGTCCATGGGTCCTATTTATAGCCTCAAATGAGGAGCTGGCCAGTTCACACAAGGTGGCCGCTTCAAACCTGGCTGGACACTAACACAACATGCACCCTTGAGTTTTGGGGACGTGACACTTCCTGCCTTATTTCTAATTGCTGTCCTCAGACATTTCCTTTAACTACATGCACCCGTGAGTTTTGGGGACGTAACACTTCCTGCCTTATTTCTAATTCCAAGCGAAAAATGAACTGAGGCCGGTGCCTCCACTGATCATATATTCAAGATGAGAAGTCCCCTAGGATTTCCTCTCCTCTCGTCCTGAACCAAGTCGGGTTCTAGTGGATCATGTTGGATAAGATCTTGCAAGCTCAAACTCCTCCGGAAGTATCATGAAAAATCATCCTATCTGAGTTGTCAGGAAAGACAACTATCCTGGAACCAAGGTACCGATCCAAGCTTCCAAATAGGAAGCTATCGTGGGACTAGGATACTTGTCCAAGTCATCTACCTATCAACTATCACAGAACGATGATGTTAGTGATTCCTCGAGATAGATCTGGCTTGTAAGGTATACCATTGATCAATCCACATCGAGAAGATAACATCATACACCTGTCAGCTCAAACCCTAAGGTACACCCTCATGCCCTACCAAGACTATGAGATATGCACATACGGTGAGAATAGTATAGAGAATGGTGAGTGTTGGGAAGACAACATAGTCCCAAGCTGCCTTCTCGTGCTCTTCTCCTCTCTCTGTAACAATTCCTTCCTCTGAGCAGAAATCTCTCCTATAAACTAAGGATGCATACCTCTGGGTCTTGTGGCCATTGAAAAGGTCAGCTCGTGACCAAATATCAACATCAATGGGCTATACAACAAGGAGTGAAAGTCCCTCACTCAATCCGACCATGGTAAGAAACCCAAGGGGCTACCATCACAATGAAGGGGCTAAAGGGCTTCCATTGAGGGAAACATCCTCCACAATTTTTTGGCTCCATAATTGTCATGTCTACGTAGGTATCTGTGAAGGCTATGCCATCTATGATGAGTCTGTACCGTAAGATGCATAGTCTTAGGTCGATCTTTACTTTATCCTTCGATCTAAATGGTCTCTGGATAAGAAACGAACGGTACTCCCAAAGGAAACCAGATGCGAGAAGCCATTGGAATGCTAAAAGATAATACCCATTTGGGAAGATAACACATCTCCCTTTCGGGTAAGCAACACAGGTTCCTTTTAGGTAGGCAACACAACTCCCTCTCGAGCATAACTCAGGGGTCTCCCAATGAAAATCAAGTGCCAAACATTGTCAGATCACTAACAACTCCCTTTCTAGCACATCATGCAATGAAAATAACATTTCCACAAGAAGGTGAGCAATGACCACTCCTAACAGTGGAATTGATTACTAGGACCCTTGCAATAACTGGACTCATCTTGTGACGACCAACGCCGCAATGGCATCTTGACCCATACAAGGTCAAAATACTATCTCATGATACAGTTCATAGTGGTACTAGCTCTCCACTATCGGAACCCCGAATAAGAGACAATGTACATGTAGGTGCTATGTGCTTAGCCACCACAGAATAGCACCACGTAGACAAAGGTCTCCATCCTATGCATGTATCCCATGCTCAATCTCTACTAGCATGGCAATATGTGTATCTCTATAGATACCACATACAAGGTACCTCCAATATACACATGTACCCTGTGCCTAACCCATGCTGGCATGATACCGTGTGCATCTCAATGGACACTTCATATAGAAGGTCCCCCATCTTGTCCTAATGAACAACTACATCTTGTCCTGATGAACAAATATCAGCCTACTAGGGTCAAGGTGCACGGGGTATGATGAGGGATAACTATCGTCATATCCCCATCCTAATTTATGCCTACCTTTGCCTATCCGGAAGCAATCCAGTAATATTAGAATATCTTCCTCCCATCTTTCTCTCAGTGTGAAGAGTAGGTACCTAGGCAATCATATTGTAGTTCCCTCCCAAAGAAAGACACGCATGGTAATTCACCTTTGGATGGACATTGAGGGGGAGTGTTAGATATGCTCAATGCCTCACCCTTATGTAGCACCACCATTGTTCCATGACACTCTTGTAAGGCCCCCATTATGAGGAGAAGCCATGTGAGAGTGTTGGACATTGGTAGGTTCCTAAATTTGAGGTCCAATGAGGTCTGGATGAGTATGTGAGGATCAACCAAAATCAAGGGCTAGAAACAAAAGTAGCTTCCTTAATTTGGAGAATTTCATGCGGGCCATTGGATCTAGACTTGATCTTAAATTTGGATTAAGCAAGATCAAGGGCGACAAACAAATTGTTGTTGATCCTGCTTTTATACCATTGGATTTACACCATAAATCAAAGGTGGAGAGTATTTTTGGCATGGACCAAGCTACCAGGACTCTAGAACATGGGAACGTCGACATAGGCTTGGAGGACCTTATAAGGATGGTCCCCTCCCCATATCGGATCATATTTTGTGGTGTTTGGAACCATTAAGGTATCCATCTTAGTACCCATTGTGTTGGCCTATAGCTCTTCATCTAGCTTCTATCTAGATCACCATCTAAGCTCCATATAGGGAGTGCATGGGTGGATAGAACCATCTATATCTTGTGTAATCTTTGAGTTCCATTGTATTAGAGTTATGAGTTCGAGTTGAATTTAGTTGAGTTCATCTTTTACTCGTCTTGAGTCCATTCTCCATTATAACCACATCTCTTGTGTTATTCCCATGAGTAGCAATATCTCTCTTTCTCTCTAACTTTGATTCTTTATATGTGATGTGTTAACTTCTACATGGTATTGGAGTTTCACCACTAGTCCATCATTATTCATAATTTTGTTTTTCTTACAACATACATACATACACACACACACACACATACATACATACATACATACATACATACATACATACATTATACATACATACATACATACATACATACATACATACATACATACATGCATCGCATGCATGCATGCATGCATACATACATACATGCATACATACATACATGCATGCATACATACATACATACATACATACATACCTACATACATACATACATACATACATACATGCATGCATGCATGTATGCATGCATCCATGCATACATCATAGTTAAAAAAACGTGCTTTCTACTCCCAAAAAAAACATTTAGAATTATAGGACATCCTTTACTTTTCAAAACGTTTTTAAATCACCTGCAAAACGTTTTTTTTCTATGGACAATCTTGTTATGCATTTTTCTCCTTAACTTTACCCATGAGCTATTTCGTGAGCACACATGAGCATGTAGAGGTCACCCTTGATCATTCTTCTACCCTTGAGTGTCCAACCTTCATACCTCATCCTTCAAACTGAAGCCCTATTTGACGTTTGAAAGTTGGAACAAACTTGGTCACATAGAGAGAGAGAGAGGAGCTTGTTTCCACATTCCATTAGCTTCAACCCTCCATGACCTTTCATCATGGATAGAACTCCCAATGTCCATAAACATATGAAAATTACTAGTTCGATCGCTTGGCAATGCAATTATTGCATGGATATTTATGATGGCTCAATATCTCACATCAAGTATTTTATGTGTTTTTAGCACTAGATAGGTAAAGGAATGTTATGTATGGATTATTTAAAAAATAAACAAGAAACGTTGCGAAGAATATAATACTCATTTTTTATTTCTTTTTTCATTATTCTACATGCTAAACATTTTAAAACCCGTTTATAAAACTCTCTTTGTACTATAACCTACATACATACGTACATACCTACATACATGCATACAAAGATACATACATGCATACATACATGCATAAATGTATATGCCTGCATGCATGTGTTGCACACACACATGTATGTATGTATGTTTTCAAATGTTTGTATGTATTTTTCTACAATTTTCTATATTGTAATAAAATCACAAGGTATGTCCTTGGTGCTACATCAATACATATAGTATGGATTATACCTGTATATCAATGGCTCTTTCTAGCATCAGATATGTAATTTCCTATAAAGATCTCTTTGATGGCATTTCAAGCATTTTCAGAATTTTTTTTGTTTTTCCATCAAATAAAATTTGTTCCAAGCTGATAGAACATAGCTTATGTGCAGGTTTGTCACATCAATCTTGATTTTTCTTAAAAGTGAGTATCTTTCATGTCATTCTTATTACATCATGCATCGTTTTTGTGCATTGTTTTCGTGCATTCTTTTCAGGCTGACTAGTTTGTTTTGGCCTTTGTGAACCAGGAGACAAAACAAAGAACCCATTGACCAAATTTGTGATGATGGCTTGGATACTTTTCCTCATCCTTTTCAGTTCAAGTTATACAGCTACATTGAGCTCAATTCTAACAGTCAATGAACGTTCTCAAAAGGCACTAACGTTAGATGACCTTAACAAAATGAATAAGACTATTGGCTTTCAAGTGGGTTCTGTTGTTGAGGACTATCTCAAGGACAGACACAAAAGTTTTCAGCTCAAGGCATTGTACAATGTGACTCAATATGGAGAGGAACTACGATCAAAGAAAGTGTCTGCTATTGTTGATGAGATTCCTTATATTAGCTTGTTTCTCGCAGATCAACCAGCTTCAAATTGTATGTTTTCAGTCAGCCAAAAACTCACAATCGAAGGCTTGGGGTTTGTAAGTATATTTCTTCTATGAGGTTAATGCAAGTTATGATCATTAGCTTCTTCTTATCTTATATAGCTCTCAGAATGTGGTGAGATGGCATTTAGAGTGTCCTAGGGGGTGGAAATCAATGAGTATCCCTTGTTCCCTCACTTTGTCATCTCTTAGATACAGTTAGTGATCTCTCAAGGTAAAAACTTTGGTTTGAAGCTCTTGTCTCTTGCACATAAAAGATGTGAGGTTGTCTTTAAGTGCATCACTTTCTGGCCTTTTTTAATAAAGGTCATCATCCCTCTATGATCAAGGTGGAAAAGACCATGAACTAGTTGGTGGAACGTTTCTGGGATCCTCAGACAATTTCCATTGCATACCTAAGTTCCTAGACAAACCTATAAAATGATCACAATCACATGATTATTTCTTACACTGTTTGGAAAGTAAGATAAAAAATTGTTGAATTGTCTTCGATATCACATCAACTTCTCCCATACCCAATATGTAGTAGTGAGGACCTTCAATGCCACTAAGATTTCATCAAAGGCATCCATAATTATGCATGTGATGGTTTTCTTGTTCATATTTTTCCATGTTACATTTATCATACTCTTCCTCTTAGTTTGCACAAGAGCATCTTCACAATCTTTAAGAGAGAGAGTATCCTTTTGGATCCTCTCTTTCCACAAATTGAAGTCACCTTTTCTCAAATTTCTTGTTTTTATAGAGATTTTTGACATCTTAAGAAGAGGAGGCCATCTATGCTCGCTAGGTCTGTCAAAAAGACAAAATGAAATTTCTTTAATTTTACTCAAAAATCAATTTCTCAATATGTAGACAAAAATGCACCAAAAATTGAAATTTCTTCCATCAATTGTGCACAATTTCCTTTAGAGGCTATGTATGAATTTGAGCTAAGGGATTCAAAGATTGACAAAGAGATTAAATTCTGAGGTTTTCTCAAAAGAATTCAAAAATCAAATTTTGTCCAGCAGAGTTTGTTACTTTTCTGCCACAAGGATCATACAACAAACAGTATGAAGTAATTGGGAGCTTGTTTCAGCAAAAGGGCTAATTTATAACAACTGTAAGGTTTGAGATTCGGCCAAATTAAGTGCACAAGGTCTGGTGCAAACAAATTTCCAGCAAATGTAGATACACTACTTTAGTACATACGCTTCCACTTGAAATGGAAGTGAAGTTGTGCAGGAAATACTCAAAAATCAAAGTTCGAGCTGTAATAAGGCTAGATGAAGCTTGGGGAGTGAACACGAAGTCGGAAAGAGAGGTTCTTTGTGATGAAGCCCCCCCAAAAGTTGAAATCCTGCTTCAACCTTGCTGCAAATCATAGTACAAAGAGAGTTTTAAAAACGAGTTTTAAAAACGGGTTTTAAAACGTTTAGTAAGTAGAGTACTAAAAAAATGGGAATAAAAAACAAGTATTATATTTTGTCGCAACATTTCATTTTTTTTTTCTCTAGTAATCCATAAATAATGTAGATCTAACACTCATTTACATATCTAGTGCTAAAAACACATAAAAAACCTTAATCTACTACCACTACAATGATTTGGAGTTAGGAAGGCCCAAAATGAATTGGGTTAAATTAAACAAAATATGAGAATGAAATCTTAAACAAAGGATTGATGACCTTAAAGCCCCACATAAAGCACATTAAAACTCTTAAGACAATGCATTTAGAGTGATAGACTCCAAAATGGATAAAAACAATGTCAACAATTTAATGATGTCCTGACTCCTTGCTAAATGAAATATCTTTTAAATTCAAAATAGGAACTTTTTTCTTATCTAGATAGGAGGGACTTTTGGTTCTTATTTTGGTAGAGAAAGAAAGAAAACCATACATTTTCATAATTCTGTTCATGAAACAAAAACAAAAATTAAAGTTGACCTAAAAAAAAAAAAAAAAAAAAAAAAAACTCAAAAAAACGTATTAGGACGTTCGGAACGTCCTAAACGTTTTTTATTTTTCAGAAAAAACGCGTTTTATTGTACTATGCTGCAAATTGAACAATTTCATTCATGACACTTCTATCGTGAGGAAAATGACTGAGGCTCTTATACGTGCTGAAAGAGCACAAAGAGCAACAAGAAGATGTTCTCAAGTGCTCCAAAAACCAAGGAGGTGAGTATGGGCTAAGGAGAGAAAATAGAGAGAGTTTTTCCCTCTGTTGGACTCAAGTCCTCCAAGGTTGAGCTCCTCTATAATCATGATTGAGATGAGTTGATCAAAATCAGACATATCACCATTGGCAACAAGAAGAGCAACAAGAAGATGTTTTCAAGTGCTCCAAACACCAAGGAGGTGAGTGTGGGCTAAGGAGAGAAAATAGAGAGAGTTTTTCCCTCTGTTGGACTCAAGTCCTCCTAGGTTGAGCTCCTCTATAATCATGATTGAGATAAGTTGATCAAAATCAGACATATTACCATTGGCATACATTGAGGTGGTAAATGATCTCCATTTATCATCTCCCCCCACACCATTTAGGGTGTGTGCTACTAGGTGATTATTATCTTGTATGCACCCTATTGAGCATATTGAATCTCTAATTTCCTTCACCTTCAAGATGTAATCATTAATGGACTGACTTGAAGTCTTATTCAAGTTGTGTAATTCATTTTTCAATTCGATTTTCTTTGATGCTAATCGAGTAACTCCTTTGAAGAGCTTCCTATATTGCTTTTGCAGTTTGAAAGTTTTGTATATGCCTTATCATAGAGTTGCATATGTGCTGTGATGATATAAACATAATTTTTCTATTCTCCTCATCCCATTCTTTCGAGTTAAGTTTTGTTGGTATCTTCTCCCCCTTGATTGTTGAATCTGCAGCTTAGGCGTAGTCGATTTTTTTCAAGATCAATAAGCTTCTTGTATACTTGCACCCTGGATTCTTAATCTCTTTATAGCAATTTAAATTGCCTATGAGATTTCGCACAGACATACTAGCCTTGTAAAACCTTCCCATGAGCTATAGAATGCTAAATTTGGAAACTAAATGTACTTGCAAACCTCCATTGCAAAATAGACTATTCAGTGTCAACACTTGTGTAGAAACGAGGGTTACAAAGATGACCCAATTTCTCATAGTAGGAGAGCAATCACCATGAGATCTTTTGCACACACAAACCAGATCTTAAAAGCAATACGAAGATTAAAATAAGTCAATAGAAATAATCCTAATTCTCAGAGAAATATCTATTCAAAAATAGACTATTAGAGTGGATGCAACAATGGTACTTAGGAGTGCATTGTGGGAACCAACCCACTGGGAGCTCCAATCCAAGCCATGCACCTGACTATAGACCGACTGGCCACCCCCTTCACACAAGCACCTTTGGGAATATTACACGCAAAAGAAAAATGTTCTCCGTGTAGATATTGATGGATGCCTCGTCTCCTATGCAATATCCTCCTGACAAAGAGGAGACCACATCGATTTTTTCTTGTTTAAGCCATCGTCTCCAAGTAATCATGGGCATTTCCTTGTGCTTCCATTATGACACCTTGGGAAGAATCACCCTTCAGATTCCACTTTAGATGGAAAAGGAGGAATAGAAAGTGGGGGAGAAGAGTGTCATAGTGTCAGTATTCATGAAGGTGTAGTATGCATGAGTGCATAGACATTGTATGATAATTACACTCGAAGCATGATGAGAAAGTGTATGGGGAGGAGACATGTACCAATGGTTCCATATGGAAAAACGAGAAGGGGAGAAGGAGCTAAGTACATGTCAATGCCACTTGGATGAAATGGAAGAGCAAGGAGATCTAGTCAAGAGAGGAACCGCACATACACCTTTGTTGAGGAGTTGGTAAAAAGAGGTGTCATACATCAATTTTGTTAGGGGAGAGGTGCTTGTTTGACATACATGTTGCATCCAATTCTTCACTTCACGCCTTCGTAGTCTTTTGCTCCTAAGAAGAGGTATACCTAAAGTACATCAAGTAGCCAACAAGTACTACTTGCAAGTACAATATACCCCATGTAAGTACCTTGAAGTACAACAAGTACCACTTGCAAGTGCAAACAAGTACAAGAATAGGACAAGTACAAGGATAGATCTTATGTAAGTGCGTGCCCATAGATAGTCTACATTGATGCTTCAATGATCTTAAATGGATAAGGCCTCGTGGCGTTTGCCTCTTTGCTTCACCCCAAGTGTTGATGTGAGCTTGAGCTTGCAATTATACTCTCAACAAGGCAGCTATTAAGGATCTAGATGATCGCCTCAAGAAATTATTGTCTCTATGTAGGGGCAAAGGGTTTCACGCAGAGAGGATGCCTTCATATTCTCTTCGTGCAATGCTAGATGGGCTCAAAGCCATATGGTTTAGCCAATATGAAGAAGGCCATGCTTTCACCTAGGAAGACACGAATACAAACTTCTTGGAGACATCCAAGCTTAAGAACTCAATAAAATCTTGATGAACTAAAAAAGCTCGAGTTGAAACTTGGTGAGTCCTTTTTGAAATGGTTGACTAGGGACAAAGCCTTCTTCACTTGGTTGTGAGATGCTTTTGATGATATTTTAGTAAAAAGTGGCTTGAGAAGGCATTTTCCTTGAGCTCCTAGCATAGAATATGGGAGTTATTGTAGCCAAGTGAAAGTCTTGAAGAGTTTTTGCAATTGTGACCCTCATCGAGTAGGCCCAATCACAATCGAAGGGGCTTCTACCTTGAATAATGTGGAGGATCCAATGGCCATGCTCAAGAGGGAGCTCCCGTCCCTCAAAGTTAAACGTGCTTAACCTAAGACCTTGATTCAATGGTCCAATTAAGATATGAGGTTGAGGATTTAAGTGCTCTAGAGATGAGACGCACTCTCTGGTGTACCCATTGCAACAAGCAAGCCATGCTGACACAGATAGGCCCATGCTCACTCGGATTGTCCCATCAAAATCACTCACTAATTCTATGGCAAGAATGGTCACATATCCAAAGGGTGTTATTTGAAAGGATTCTAGAGTGCCCATTCAACCTCTTATTGTGGTCCTCCCAAAGCTCCCATGTATGTCCAAGTTTCCAAAGAGTGTTATTATTTGAAAGGATTCCAAAGTGCCCATCCAACCTCTTATTGTGGCCATCCAAGAGCCTCCATGTTTTACAGAAATCTTGATGCAAATAATTAGAATGGGAATGACATCCTAAACAACAATGGGAATAGAAGGTGCATGAGATAACCCACCATGTGCTTCCATTGTGGTGTTGTGTGGTCCCTATTAGAGTAAGTGTAACCGCATTAAGAATCTTTTCTCGAAGTGGTTCTCCTCTCCTCTTCTTGTGGCTTCCTCCTCTTTTCTGAGTGGAATCCTCTTTTTCTCCCCCTTGGGCAACTTTTTCTCCTTCATGGGCAACCTTTCTTCATGTGGAATCCTATCTTCTCATTGGGAACTTTTCTTTCAGTAGACGACTCCTCCTAAATGGGAGACTCCTCGCCGAGATGTAATACTCCACTATTTAGTAGATCCCTTCTATCGGGTAGGGACTCCTTTCCCTCCTCACCTATATTTCTCCTATCCTCTCCTCTCGCAATGACTCTCCTCCAAGTGGTTGAATATCTGACTTCTTCCTCCCCTCAATGGTGACTTCTCTTTTCTTCTAATCATCCTACGTGCATCAGTGATTCCTCCTCCATGTGTATGTGTAGTCCTCTTTGAGATGAAGAGGCAACAATGGCTTGCAAGCTATAGACGTGACTAATCTTGGGCGACCACCCACTTGCTATGGAGGACATTAGAGACCCCTTGGGTGACCATCCACTTGCTACGGATGGCCTTGGAGGCCCCTTAGAGTGTGGACGACCATCCACTTGTCATGCATAAACATTGATGGACCAGCTCCTCTTTGGCTTGCACTAGGGACGATCACCATCCTTTGGCTGCATATGGGAGACCATGCCTTTGGAAACATATTGGCGACCACCTCGTGGGTTGCATATGGGAGACCATCTCGTGGGCTGCATATGGGAGACCTGCTTTTGGCCACATATGGGCGACCATCTCTAAAGTTGCACAAGGGAGACCACCACCTCTTACACATGGGCAACCACCTCCTTGGCTTCATAAGGGGGATCACCTTCAAGTAGGTGACCATCTATTGACAACAAGGTGACCAACCTCCTCTTAGAATTCTCATAAGTGACTGCCCTAGTGAAGTAAGCAACCACCTCCTACATATGGGCCACTCTAGGTGAGTTGGGTATGCACCTTAGGCAAATTGGTTTTGGAGGCACTAACACTTCTTGGGGTGACCATATGTAGCCATGGGTAACTCAAGTCCTTGGCTACTATGCACAAATGGGCAACTTAAGTTACTTGGTGAGTGCCTCTCTTGGGCACTGGAGCCACCATGGTCCACTCCACCTAGGCCAATCCCTAACTCTTCTGGCACTACGGATGGCTTCCAATGGAATGTTACATGTCAAATCAGAACTTCTGAATGCTTACCTTAAGGAGGAGGTACATGTGTCTCAGCCACGAGGGTTTGAGGCTCCACATTTAAAGAACATATTATGTAAGTTGAAGAAGGCATCATATGTGGTGAAACAAGCCCAAAGATCATTGTACCAACAGATAGACATTGGGAGCTACATGAAGGTCATAAATATTATCTACTTATGGAGTATAATATAGGATCTCAGTTTTGCCAGCAGAATTTGGATTAGGTTTGCATATAGGCCTTATGAAGGACATTCAAGACTTGGAAGCAAGTACACTTGAGAATTATGGTGGAAATAGTCTACTATCCAACCATGAAGAATGCAAGGGGTACTTTCATCAAAGTGCTTTCAAAGGATCTACTTCACATACTTCGAAGACTTCGCATTGGGCCAAGGAGATAGTTCATCTTGTTGAGATATCAAGCTCAACATGTGATGATCCAGGATGACACGTACCAGTTTTTCGTTTCTCCGACATGTATAGTGGTCACGCCGGTATATGTCAGGGATACTTCATTGAGCTTTATTAGATTTATCTACCGAGAGTGATGCCACATTTGTTTCTTGCCAGCTCACTCATTCGCGGACATTAGGTTTTTCCTTATGTACTGATCTTTATATATTGCACTTGTTGTATCCTTGTTTTTAGGTCATTCTTGTACATTCCTTTTATGTAATAGAAGAAGAAGATCATTCTTCCTTGCCTCAATCTGTGTGTGTGCTTCTCATTGAGAGTGAGAGTGTGTGTGTGAGCTCTCTTCCTTATCTCCTTCTTCGTGACATGGTATCAGAGCCAGCGTGGTTGTAGAGAGCTCGTGGAGAAGGCGACGGGTGAAGACTACACGGCAAGGCATGGAGAAAACGCAATTTCACAAACGGCCTCCGTTTGCTACGAAAATTAGCGTGAAGGTAGAAGACCTCGAAATATTTTCGATAGTTATCCCTTTAGGGTCACTCGTTTTTGTCAGATCAAAGTTTTGGAGCCATCTCGACCTCCATTTCGAGCCCGCAAGGTGGGCCCATAGAAAAACCAGGTCAATTTCAGAAACTGTAACTTGTGTTGTGTTCAGCGACACTCATATATTCCAGATCCAAAATTTCAAGCGATTCCATGTACTGTCGGTACAAGAAAACTATGTTTTTCTGAGATCGAACCGTCACGTCATAGTGTGATAGTGTTCAAGCAAAAGTGTTGCTTGTAGTGTTGTGAATTGTTGCAGAAATGGCAAACGAAGATGGAATGAGTCAGCTTATGAGCGATAAGCTAGACAAGAACAACTTCCATGCTTGGTGATTCAGAATGACGAATTTCCTGATGGGAAAAGGGTACTGGAAGTACATCGAAGGAGAGAATGAAAATGCTCCACAGTTACTAGAAAGGAATCGGACTCCATACCAATTAAGAGCATATGAGGAATGGAATCAAGGAGCACGAAAGGTAATGTATTGGCTATCTGTTAGCATACAGGATAGCATGATTGGACACATACAGGATGCCAAGACTCCAAAAGAGGTTTGGAACAGTTTGGTCACTTTGTATGAGACTAATACAAAGGCACGGAAATTGAAACTAAAAAACGAGCTGCATACATTGGAAAAGAAGAGCATGTCGGTAAGTGACTACACTCTAAAAATCACTTGCATCTATTGGCATGAATGTAGATGATGATGATAAGGTGGAAGTGTGCTTTCGTGGTTTAGGAGCTGCATATAAGCAGTTCAGAACTTCCATACAGACGAGGGAAAATATTCCGAATTTTGTTGATCTGGTATTTATGCTGATTATTGAAGAAAAGAATCTTGGTGAGGATTCAAAACTCCCAAGGAAAGCCCAGTTCTGAGCACGTATTCTATTCTGGCAGAGGAAGAGGCAGAGGTAGAGGTTTTGGAAGTGGAAGAGGAAATAGTAACCAAGACCAAGGTCAACAACAGAATCATGTAGGAGGAAGAGGATAATTTCGAGGCAGGGGGAGCCAAAGAGGTCGCAGAAATTTACAAAGAAATGATTCAGGTAATGATAGTAAAGGATGTTGGAATTGTGGTAAACCTGGACACTTTGAACGTGATTGCAAGTTGAAGAATCAAAATAACAGAAGGCAGCAAAACAACTATGCATCCACAAGTGGAGATGATTCTGAGAAGTTGTTTATGGTTCAACATCACACGATGAATACGATGTCTGATGGTGTTTCAAAATCGAATGATAATGTCTGGTATGTTGATTCAAGTGCTTCAAATCACATGACCAGTCATGCAGAATGGTTTAGTAGTTTGCAGAAAATGCCAGTTTCTGGATATGTTGAAACAGGTGATGATACATCACATCCTATTGAACATACAGGAAACATAGCATTGTCCATGGAGGACGGGAAGGTAAAACATCTTGTTGATGTGTTGCATGTTCCAAATATAACAAAGAATCTAGTTTCTGTTGGACAAATGGTTGACCAAGGATTACAAGTCAGGTTCAATGCTGATGGATTATATGTAGAAGAGTACAAGCAGGATGGACGATTGGTTGCCAAAGGAAACAAAGTGGGTAGGATGTTCACCTTAAATGTGAAGATTTCTTGAAATGAATGAAGCCATGTTTGCAAAAGGTGCAGGAGTTATTGAAGATATAGAGATATGGCACAAACGGATTGGACATGCAAACTTGCAAAGGCTGAAACTGCTGCAGTCAAAGGAGATTGTCCATGGACTACCAAATTTCAAAGTTGCAGAAATGCAAAAGGTATGTGCAGCATGTCAATTTGGTAAACAGTCAAGAGCATCATTTCCACATGAAAAGCATGTTAGTGAGAATGTACTAGAAGTAGTACATACAGATGTTTGGGGTCCAGCAAAGACCACATCTATGGGTGGTTGCAAGTTTTATGTTACTTTCATTGATGAACATACACGCAAAGTATGGGTATATTTCATGAAAGAGAAGAGCGAGGTGTTTACTCACTTCCAGAATTTTAAAGTTATGGTGGAAAAGCAGACAGGGAAGTACATTTAGACATTAAGATCTGATGGAGGAGGTGAATACATGTCAAATGAGTTCAACAATTTTCTAAAAAATCATGGAATTCGGCGTCAGTTTTCGTGCAGGTACAGACCACAACAGAATGGCGTTGTTGAACGCAAAAATAGACATATTGCAGAAATAGCAAGAACCTTAATGGCTAAGAAGAATATGCCTCATTGTTATTGGGCAGAAGGTGTGCATACTGCCGTATACATCATGAACAGAACTCCGACTGCTGTTGTACATCAAGTTACACTTGAAGAGAGGTTTACAGGTAAAAAGCCAAACTTATCACATCTGAAAGTTTTTGGCTGTATTGCATATGTACATGTCCCATATGAATTGAGGACGAAGCTTGATCCAAAAGTAGAAAAGTGTGTCTTCATTGGATACTCCTGAGTCTTGAACCAAATGACAAAGAAAATGCTAAAAAATCAAGAGCAGAATCTCAGGTTTTGAGTGGACCGGATGCATCACCAAGCAATAGTTCCAACTCAAATCCATGGAGTGGAAGATTACGTGGAAATTTCAGTCCAGCAAATTCATCAAATACATCCAAGAAAGGTAAAGAAAAGCTTTTTGCTGGTCATAAAACATGTGCAAGTTTTGAAGACGTTGATGGAGATTCAAGCGGTTCAGAAAAGAGTCTTGATGAGGAACTTGGATTGCCCTCTTTGAAGACTCCAGGAGTAAGAAGGGCACATGCAGATGATACAAGGAGAACTGACCTAAGACCAAGAAGATCTGGGAGGATGAGGAATTCAGTGCAACGATTGACATATGATAGTTACATGGCTCGTCATTATGCCTATATGACAAAGGTAATACAAGATGTTGAACCTTCTTGCTTTGAAGATGCAATTGGAATTGCAGATTGGGAAAAAGCTATGGATGAGGAGATGGATGCACTTTATGGAAATGATACATGGAAGCTGGTTCCATTGCCGCAAGGAAAGAAACCCATAGGCTGTAAATGGGTTTACAGGTAAAGCAGAATGCTCATGGTAGCATAAGCGGGTATAAAGCACGATTGGTAGCTAAAGGATATGCACAGACATATGGCATTGATTATGAGGAAACATTCAACCTTGTAGCTAAAATGTCTACTGTTAGGACACTTGTTGCATTAGCTACAGCAAAAGGATGGATTTTGCATCAGATGGATGTGAAGAATGCTGGTGAGTTACAGGAAGAAGTATATATGGACCAACCACAAGGATATGAAGATTCAAAGCATCCAGAATATGTTTGCAGGTTGCAAAAGGCTTTGTATGGGCTGAAGTAGGCTCCGCATGCATGGCATCCAAGGATTGCTGATTACTTAACTAGCATTGGGTTTTCTATGTGTGATGCAGATCATTCACTATATGCAAAGAAGGCTGATGATGGCATCACGATTGTGGTCATTTATGTTGATGACTTGATTGTAGGTGGCGATAATGAGGAAAGCATCAAAGAGGTAAAGCAACTTCTTATGCAGGAATTTGACATGAAAGATTTTGGTGTGTTGTGCTATTTCTTGGGCATTGAGTTTATACATACAGAAACAGGTATATGGATGTCGCAAAGGCAATATGCCTTGAATATGCTGCAAAAGTATGGTATGGTTGGTTGTAAGCCAATTTCTATGCCATTAGATCAAAATGTGAAGTTGGATACTACATTAGGTGAAGCATTGGAAAATGCTACTATGTACAGGAAAATTGTGGGAAGTCTTATATATCTTACAATTACAATGCCTGATTTAAGCTATACTGTTGAACTTGAAAGTCAGTTTATGCAAGTTCCAGGAAGCCACATTTGGATGCTCTGAGGCGCACTCTACGTTATGTGAGTGCTACTTTGGATTATGCATTGTTTTATGAAGCTGGTGTAGATTTGTAGGTTCATATATACATCGATGCAGTTTGTGCTTGTGCTGGTAGTACTCCAAATAGAAGATCTACTAGTGGCTTTCTTTTTTCACTTGGAGGTGCAACTATTACACGGAGCAGTAAGAAGCAACCCACTGTTGCTTTGTCGAGTACAGAGGCTGAGTATAGAGGTGCTGCAATGGAAGCATGTGAGGCATCATGGCTGGAGATGTTACTTGCAGATTTAGGTATGGAAGTGCAAAAGCCTATCACTATCTATTGTGATAATCTTGGCAGCATAGAGTTAGCATGGAACTTTGTTTTCCATGTTAGAACAAAGCATATCGAGGTACATTATCACTTCATCAGAGAGAAGGTATTAGCAGGTGATATTGATCTTGTTTATGTGAGAATAGATGAGGAGGTTGCTGATATTTTCACCAAAGCACTTGGAGATGAGAAGTTGAAGAAGTTTCGGGAGATGCTTGGATTACAGGATATGGCGTTGAGCTTGAGGGGGAGTGTTTAGATATCAAGCTGAACATGTGATGATCCAGGATGACACGTACCAGTTTTTCGTTTCTCTAACATGTATAACGGTCACGCCGGTATATGTCAGGGATACTTCATTGAGCTTTATTAGATTTATCTACCGAGAGTGATGGCACATTTGTTTCTTGCCAGCTCACTCATTTGCGGACATTAGGTTTTTCCTTATGTACTGATCTTTATATATTGCACTGGTTGTATCCTTGTTTTTAGATCATTCTTCTACATTCCTTTTATGTAATAGAAGAAGAAGAAGAAGATCATTCTTCCTTGCCTCAATCTGTGTGTGTGCTTCTCCTTGAGAGTGAGAGTGTATGTGTGAGCTCTCTTCCTTATCTCCTTCCTCGTGATACATCTTTGGGTGGACATTGAGGGGGGGTCTTAGACATGGTCAATGTGCCATCCTCATGGAAGACTTGGCATCAGGCCAAGAAGGTAGTTCACCTTTGGGTGAACATTGAACGGGGGTGTTAGATATGATCAATGCCTCACCCTTATGTAGCACCACCATTGTTCCATGGCACACTAGTTTATAAGGCCCCTATTATGAGGAGAAGTCATATGAGAGTGTTGAACATGGTAGATTCCTGATGTTGAGGTTAGATGAGGTCTAGAGTAGACCATAGAAGGATAGTTACGAAGGTTGCTTCTAAGCCATTGGATTTGGGATTGATCGTATGCGAGGATCAACCAAAATCAAGGGCTAGAAACAAAAGTAGCTTTCTTAACTTGGCGAAGGGTTTATTTGATGTGGGCCATTGGATCTAGACTCGATCCTAAGTGTGGATTAAGCAAGATCAAGGGCTACAAAGAAATGCTTGTTGATCCTACTTTTTTGCCATTGGATTTGAATCATAAATCAATGGTGGTGATAATTTTTGACGTGGATCAAGCTACCACGACCCTAGAACATGGGTAGGCAGACTTAGGCTTGGAGGACCTTATAAGGATGGTCCGCTCCTCATGTAAGATCATAGTTTGTGGTGTTTGGAATCATTAGGGTGTCCATCTTAGTACCGATGGTGTTGGCCTATAACCCTTTACCTAGCTTCTATCTAGATCACCATCTACACTCCATATAGGGAGTGCATGGATGGATGAACTATCTGCTTCTTGTGTAGTGTTTGAGCTTATCTTGTATTAGAGTTTTGAGTAAGAGTTGAATTGAGTTGAGTTCATGTTCTATTCATCTTGAGTCCACTCTCCATCATAACCACATCTCTTGTGTTATTCCCATGAGTAGCTATATCTCTCTTTCTCTCTAACCTTAAGCCTATATTTGTTGTGGTAACTCCTACATGGTATTAGAGTTGCACCACTAGTCATTATTCATCATTTTGTTTTTCTTACAAACTACACTTCCTAAGACCCAGACACTAATTCACCACCTATAGGCCAAGAGTCCAAGTGCCTCATACAAGGGATGTCTCACAAATGAGTCCACGAGTCCTATCTATATATTGATTTGGAGGAGATGGCCCAATTCACTCTAGGTCACACTTGATCGGACTCTTAACTACATGCACTTATCCAAACGTCCTTTTGGTTTGGGGACGTAGCACTTACCCGCTTATCCTTAATTGTTGTCCTTAGCAATTTCCCCATCAAAAAACAAGGAATCCAATCCTTCAATGACCTAACTCACTCCCAAGTCAAGACGGATTTAGGCCGGTGTCCTCTCAGACTCCTCTTCCTCTAATCTAGAACCAAATCCACATTGAGTGAAACATGTCAGGTTATGACTTCCAAGCTCGACATCTCCTCCAAGGCATCGCAAAATTGTCATGTCCAAGCTGCAATGTGGGCAACTATCATGGAACTAGAATACATATCCAAGTTGCAAAGTGGGCAACTACCATGGAATGAGAATGCCTGTCCAAGTTTCTAGGAAGGCAACTTCCATGGAACTAGAATTCCTTTAAATATTGCCAAGCCAGAAACTATCGTGGAACTAAAATACGTCTTCAAGTTACCAGGCAGGAAACTACCCTGGAACCATCATATATGGTGATTCCTCGAGGTAAGTCCAGATTGTAAGACACATTGGTTATCTTCTTTGTGATTGAATATGGACCAAAATATCATGGACATGTCAATCTAAGCATCTTAGAATCTCATGTCAACCTTAGATACACCCACATGCCACATAAGAGACCATGAGGTTTGCATATATAGTGTAAAATATTATAGATAACAATACCGTGCTAGGAACACAACATAATGCTAGGTCATCTTCATGCTCTCCTCCATCTGCAACAATTCCTGCTTCCATGCAAGAATATTGGCTATAAACTATGCATCCATGCGTCTAGGTCTCATGGAAGTCAAAGAGAGTGGTTCATGAACCGGTGTCAATATCAAGAGTCTATATAATAGACAATGTTGAATATTATCATAAGCATATTGCAAGCGGGGAAAGTCACTGACCCAATCGGAAAATATATGGGAGCCATATGCTGGGCGACTTCATACCATTTGTAGGAACAAGGGCAACCATCACAAACAAGGTCCAATCAGGGATACCATCATGGGAAGCATCCTCTATAAAATACCCAATTCCATTTTGATTGTATTTAAAAAGGTATCCCTGATGGCTATGCCATCTATTATGAGTAAGTGTTTGAAGATCATCACACACCAGCATATCCTCCATAATCTGAAGTGTATGTGGAGTCAATCCTTTGATGTATAAATGATCTCAGGATATGTACAAATGGATCTTCTAGAAACCAAGTGTTAGGAGTTGCTAGGACATTAACAACTTCCTTTCCAACATCTCATGTATTGCATGTAGCCACTCCACAATCAGGTGAGCTAAGTCCATGATTCTAACTGTGGAACTGATAACTAGGACCCTCACCATAATGTGGGTTGGCTAACTGAAACTACAATGGCATCATGACCTTAGAGAGTCAAGAAATATCACATGAAGAGTCCATAGTGATGTTAGCTTTCTAGTATCGGGACCGTTTACAAGAGATAGTACACATGCATACGGTATGTGCTGAGCCACCACGTGCACCCATATGAAAACCTCTTACAAAGGGTCCCAAACATATGCACATACCCTAAGCCTAAGCTTGCCCACTACTATGTGCGTCCTAATGGAAACTTCATACAAAAGGTCCCCTATCCTGCATGAATAGTAGTAAGATCCAATAGATCCTGGACGATTTGGATCAATGCCCATGATCCGCAAAATCCCATGAATATGCATCGAAGGTTTCACCTTGCCTCTTCCCATCCTATGGAGTAATGAGTGCACTGACGCCCCTCACCTTCAGCACACCACAAGTATGCTCGAATCCGAGCATACTCCCCATAGTCCATCGGGTGAAATGCACACATGTCTTGAAGTCTGAGGTCGAAATGCACACATGTCTTGAAGTCTGCATCCAAGCAAAGGTGTTCCTGATGCTACAGAAGTGTGAAGGAAGAAGATTCCTTCCGGGATGTGGTCCGTGCAAGTTGGTAGGGTATAAAGTCATCATACCCTCTATTGGTTGAATCAGACTTGCTGATGCTGATGGCTGAGAACTAATGGGCTGTGCGAACATCTCCATAACGAACGAGAAGATAGAGTGGCTGGAAGTGCAAGTATAGAGGCTGAGGTGTGAAGGCAGGCTCTTCTTTCTATGTGCAAGCTTGACAAATGAGTGATATGCCAAGATTAAGAGAGGAGAGGTCCTTTTATAGATTCTTTATATTCCTAAATTATTATACTTCCACCTCCAATATTTTTCAGCCATCTCTCTCTCCTCAACTGAATTAGAAAGTTTTCAAAACTTTCTAGTATTTACACATCCACCCCAAAAAAAATCAGAGTCATGCATTTTATTTGTTTTATATGGAATATGTGGAGGAGATTGCATGTACTGCCATGCGACAATATTTTATTGAATCCAAAAAAAAAGAAAAAAAAAAAAAAAAAAAATCTTGCAGCCCAAGTAAGTGCTTGCACATGAAGAAAAACCTACGGCCTATTCTTGATGCACCACCCTTCACATGAGTTACTGCCCAAAGAAGTTACCACCCTTATATCACCCAATGCTGCACCCTCCCAAGAAGGTGATTTTTTGGGATAAGTATAGGGTGTGCCGAGGTGCAAAGAGGGGGCAACAAGCTGTAATGCCTGTCTAGCCCTCCCTACAATCCACACCTCTTTTCGCTCATCAACTCAAACCCAGCCCCCTCCTTTTTGAGTGGCACAAGTGATCTTTCAAGGCCGCCGAATCTATCTACAGGCTGGCCACGACAGCCAAGCTGCTCGAAGTTAAGGGTTGTCGCTGCCCTCCCTGGATGGCTACTTTAGGGATGGGCTCTCTTTGGAGAAGTATACTCCGTAACATGTTCTGAGTGTGAGAAAGAATACCCAAGAAAACAATGACCTGGAATGTACAGAACTGAACAAAAGTGTAGCTCTCAACAATTCACAACAAGTTTCAAAAGGAAGAATTCAGCCAATTTACACAGCAAAAGATACAACAGAAAAAGGTCTTACAGCAAAACATATACGAGAAAACAATACTCAGCTAGTCTCCGTACATTAGCCCGAAAAAAATCCGAAGATGTGCAAGACTCTAGTATCTACGCATGTGAACTCAGACCAGACTGTTCAATAAGGGAACAACTCATAAAACTGGCCTAAGACCAGCCAAACAGCAGCTCCACTTGCCCTTTCAACAGAGGTTTACCTGCTCAGACTCCTTCATTAACAGGGCTACACCTCCTTCTACCAGGAGTGCAAATGGTATACTTCCAGCTTGCCAGACGCTTAGACAACCACTTATACAGACATTACCACCACCAGACCAGTAGACATAAACAATTAGATGAACAACAGAGGAATGCCACAGAGGAGGTAGAACAGTCCACCCCAGTATGGAAAAGTCACAACAGTCCAGCACACAACTTATGCAAAAGGGACTCATTCCAGCATAGAAGTGTACAACAAACACTACATCAACATAAATATGGTACAGGTACTAGCCTGGCTTGCAACAAGGACTACCCCAACACACAACAGGGACTAGCCCAACATACAATAGTTCACCGTACAACAGATAAGTCCACTAGAAAGCCTAGAGCATAAGAGCTGCCTGAGCAACACACATCTCTGTATATTAAAGAGTGCTTTAACCACTGCATATATAGACCATGGGGGGTTCCCTTGAGTGGACATGAACATAAAAGGCTAGCCCATGGTGGAGAGCAAATGGGCCCTCTTACATTGGTCTGCATACTACAAGTCTCCCTTGGCAGGGAAGTGCCCAATTAGGCAGCTATCCACAATGTGTTGGTAACTGACTTGGACGATTCTCCACTGCCTTCACCTCGTCTCATTTGTTTGAGACCTCTGACCACACTTTAGGCTAGACAATCACGTCCATGGGTGACTACCTTTTTGTTGGCAGGACTTCAGCAAGAATTGGGTGACCACATTTTGTATCTCCCCTTGAATTGGGTGACCACATTCTTATGTGTAGCAAGGGCAACTACAATTTATGAGATAGGCTTGGGGACCTCAATTTTATGTCAAATGGGCAACCTCATATGGCTCTCAACCTGAGCAACTTTACCTGTGAAGTGACCTTGGGTGAGTCCACTTGATTGGTCAAGGTGGGCGACTTCATCTTCCAGGACTTGGGTGGCTATCAGCCCTTGGGCGACTACCTATGCCAATCAGCCCCACTTGGGTGACCTTACTTTCCTGAATTGGGCGAATTGCATCAAGAGCTCGACTTCTTCTTGTTATGGGAAGCATCAGCCAGTGCATATATGCTCGTCTACCTTCACTTGGGCGACTTCTAATTTGATAAGGGTGAATGCATCCACTTCATAAGAGAATAGAATAGGAAACTTCAGCTGCACACCCAACCTGTGGTGACCCCACCAGACAGGGCATCTGAGCCATAAGGAGTCTCCACCTGAGGCTAGTCATCTCATGGGAAACATTAGACTTGCGCTTTAGACCCCGATATCAAGTCTCCGTACCATCCTAGTGCAAGCTTCTTCATGCTCCCTTTATTGTCTTCAAGAAAATCATGTTTTAGTTTCAATGAAGATGAACATAACTGAAATGAAATTGGTGGTGTATACAATGGAGTGATTATTCATGATTCATGTCTCAAGTGTAGTAGGGTTGCACTCTAGAAATGTTAACCAAATGCATCATTTTTGGACTCAAATCTTCAAGTCGAACAGGACCTTGAGGTAGAATTTATACCACTTTGTAAGGCCTGACCACTTCGGTGCCAATTTGGTTGGCACATGTGGAATTCAATGCACGAGAACCAGAGACCCTTCTTTTACCTCTTTGGCTCTGAGATATTTACATGGAATCTTTTGTACTCTTCTTGTTTGTGTTGTTGTCTTTCCATTGCCCCTTCCCTGCATTCTTCTACGGCCGTGCGTCTTCTTATGTGTGGTTCAATATCATCAGCAAACTTTTACTGCATTTCCCTCTTAATTATGAACTCAAAGGGAGCAGGTCCTTCTTTACCATAGACTAATGAAAAGGGACTTTTACCTTGGGTATTCTTCTTTTTCGTTTGGAATGTTAGCATAGCTCTAAACATAGCTGCTCTTACCTTCAACTTTGGCTTCCCCAGAATATATTCTAGAGCTGGTCCAAGGCTCTCTCCAAAGAATTGATGGGCCTAAAAGTTTGACAAAATGCAGTTTTCAGAGCTTCCCAGTGGTAAAGTGGCCATCTGTGTGCTAGCTGAACCACTTGCTTGTGAGTCTGTCTAGGATGGAAGGAAATAAGGCGAGCATTGCATCCTCTTTGTTTTGTAATCCTCGCCCTCTACATAAGATCTCCTTATGTGGTCATCGGTGTCTTCCTTCACCAAACCCTTACAATGTTGATTCTGGACAAAAGGTTGGTTGGATCCTCCATTTGTAACTTGTTGACTTCTGAAGTATCAGAGGTTGAGTTCGGCACTCTTCTAGCTTTCTCTTGAGACAGAGGTGTTTGGGCTAGTTCCAATAGATTGCTAGGGTTGCCTTGAGAAAGTCCATAGAAAGCGTCAAGGGCATAGGAGTAACTGGTCTTCTAGGAGTGTTATGAGAAAATCTTTTCCTATCGTAGGCCTCTAAGGGACTCTTGAAATGGCAAAGGGATTCTCTAGGTTTTCAGGTGTGGGTCATGTACGCCTGCACTGTATTGGGTAGAAGCCTACCAGGGCTTGAATCGCAAAGAAAAGTAGAAGAAAGGAAAACGTACTTCAAAAAGTGTTTTTTGCACAGAACATGCAAGGATCCTACTAAGTGTGCCAAACTGTAGCTGCCCGGACCGGGTGGCTACTTCAGGGATGGGGTCTCCTTGGAGTGGAGAAGTATACTCTAACACGTTTTGTGCATGAGAGAGAATACCCAAGAAAACAATGACCTGTCATGTGCACAAGTGAAGAAAGTGTAGCTATCAACAATTCACAGCAAGTTTCGAGGGAAGAATTCAGCCACTGTATACAGCAAAAGGTATTATACCAAAAGACACAATGACAAAAAAAATACTCAGCTAGACTCCATACTTTAGTCCGTAACAAGTCCAAATAGGTGCAAGACTCACTTGATCTGTGCTCAAACTCGACTGTTCAGTAAGGGAACAACTCATAAAACTAGCCTAAGACCAGCCAAACAACAGCTCCACTTGCCCCTTTAACGGAGGATTACGTGCTTAAACTCCTTCACTAGCAGGCCTACAACTTCTTTCACCAGGAGCACGAATGGTACACTTCCAGCTTGTTGGACACTTGGACAACCACTTATACAGAGATGACCACTACCAGACCAGTGAACATAAACAATCAGATGAACATCAGAGGAATCAGAGAGGAGGTAAAACAGTCCACCCCACAATAGAAGAGTCACAACAGTCCAGCACAGAACAATGCAAAAGGACTCATTCTAGCATAGAACTGTACAAAAAAGACTAACTCAAAATAAGTATGCTATAGCATATAGCTACTAGCCCAGCTTGCAACAAGGACTAGCTCAATACACTACATGGACTAGCCCAACATACAAGACTGCATAGTACAACGGATAAGTCCACTAGAAGCCTACAACATAAGGGCTCCTTGATCAACACACATCTATGTATATCAAAGACTGCTTAAACCACTGCTTATATAGAACATGGGGGGTTCCCTTGAGTAGACATGCACATACAGGGCTAGCCCATGGTTGAGAGCAAAAATGTCCTTTGACATTGGTCTGCATACCACAAGTCTCCCTTGGGAGGGGAGGGCCCTCCTAGGTGGCTGCCCATAGTGGACAGGTAATTTCCATGGATACTTCTCCATCACCTAGACCTAGTCTCATGGCCCTAACGCTTTGACTACGCCCTACAATAGACCATCACTTACATGGGTGACTATCTTTTTGTTGTGAGGACTTCAATAAGACTTGATCGACCACATCTTGTATCTCCCCTTGAATTAGGCAACCATATTCTTATATGTATCAAAGGTGACTACAATTCATGGGATAGACTTGGCGGAGCTCAGTTTTATGTCGAATGGGCGACTTGAAATGCCACTCAACCTAGGCGACTTTACTCGTGATGAGACCCTGTGGGACTCCAATTGATTGGCCAAGGTGGTCGACTTCATCTTCGAAGACTTGGGTGGCCATCAGCCCTTGGGCGACTCTTTGTGCCAATTAGCCCCACTTTGGTGACCTTATTTTCTTGACTTGGGCAAGTTGCATCAAGATCTTGGGTGACATCTTCTCGTTATGAGCAGCATGGGCAAGTGCATATATGCTTGTGTACCTTCACTTGGGTGACTTTTAATTCAACAAGGGTGAATGCATCCACTTCATAGGCAACTATAGACTTGTGCTACAAGGATGGAGGTTGCTAATCATCTAGCCCCCTTCCTCCATGGAAATAAGAAATAAGGTGGGAAGCTTAATGAGCTTCCCAATGACCTCCTTACATGTGCTCCCCATGCTCCTTCCTGCTATAGGAAGTGTCCCATACCACCTTATGCAAGCGGGTGAGAAGAATTCTAGAAGAGATACCCTACATCAGTCCTTAGGAAGAAGATTAGATACACCTCCTAGGACATCTTCTCAAGGGGGATTGTGTCCTTCTACTCAAGAGGAGTCCTCCTTAGCAAAGTATACCCTATAACATGTCTGTGCAGAGAGACACTTCACAAATGCCAAACTCCTCAAGAGGGCATAGGCACAACAAAGAGTACAAGAAGGACTCACAAGAATAACACAACTCAAATAGCGTGCTTTGCATCACATGAAACGATAGAAAATAAATAGCCTACAAGAAAACAACCTTAGACATCCAAAAACTTGCCTAGACACTTGCCAGGAACTCCACAATACATTACAGGACTCGGCCAAAGTCTAGCCCAAGACTCCAAGCTAGCCCACACACTGGGTAAGTAGCCCAATTGCAGAGATACATGAGAGAACAAAGTACTACAACAGAGTAATAGAGCTCTTCTTCACACACATAAACAAAGCAACAGTATTTCTAAGTATACATACAAAGATGACTTGACAAGTAATCCCGAGTAGCCTTGACTCTCAATGAGTTTCGAACACCTGCATATATAAATACTAGAAGGCCATATAGCTACCAAAAGGCCAAATAGTTCCCAAAACCTTCTTATATAGATACCAGAAGGCCATATGAGTGGGCATGCATGATCCCAAATAGTCCTCGGAGGAGGGCAAAAGTGCCCCTTGACATGGGTTGTACACAATAGAACAGCCTAGGAGGAGGCCTAGCACGAGTACAGAGGGAACTTGCCCACATGGGCCACCACCGCTCGCAGAGTAACCACTTTGGACTTACGACCCCCCCCCCCCCCCCCCCCCAAACTGACCATTGACATTTGCAAGACTTCGGAAGTGGCTTCTTATGCTGTTCTTGTCTTCTTTATCTTTTGTTGTATAACCTTGGATGAGCTCATATATATATATATATATATATATATATATATATATATATATATATATATATATATATATATATATATATATATATATGTATGTATGTATGTATGTATGTATGTATGTATGTATGTATGTATGTATGTATGTATATACACACACACACACATACATACATACATACATACATACATACACACACACACACACACATATATATATATATATATATATATATATATATATATATATATATATATATATATATATATATATATATATATATATATATATATATACACACACACACACACACACACATACACATATATATACACACACACACACACATATATATATATATATATATATATATATATATATATATATATATATATATATATATATATATATATATATATATATATATATATATATATATATATATATATATATATACACACACACACACACATACATACATACATACATACATACATACATACACACACACATATATATATATATATATATATATATATATATATATATATATATATATATATATATATATATATATATATATATATATATATATATATATATATGTATTGTATAACTCAAAATAGGGCCCTACAAATTTTTTTCATAGAAGGCCAAAATTGGTCCGGAGGACCAATCCCACAAATTGGTATTTTTAAGAGTTCTTATGAAGAAAGTGGTCTTCGTAAAAATCCATCCACGGCAAAAGTGGTCCAACAACTCATTTTTCCAGAAAAGACTAAATTCTCAGATTCGTCTCTTGAAGGAAACTAAAGAAGGGACCCACTAGAAGAGGTGAAGCCAACAGAAAAGAGAGTGGAAACAAAGAGACAAAGAAATAGAGTGGAGGCCAGAGTACCGGATGTTGCAGAGTCTGCAGCATACCTGACTTGCAGAGTACCGCACTTGGCAGAGAAAAGTGAGAATGAAGGAGTGGGGGAGTAACCTCTCCACAGAGAGCCGCTTATATAAAGGAAAGAGACTCGAAGACAGAACACATCACAAGGGAGATACAAGGACTCTGAGAGAGATAAGATATGTGAGAGGGAGGATACTGGAAGAAGGTGCAGCTATTCTCAATCTAGGCAGCTCAGTCACGTAGTTAGACAAGAGGCTCTGGTCTTGTCAATGTGGACAAGCAGAGTAAGTCTACAAGACTGAGTGCTTGTAGAGACCAGTGCACTTCACCCATACCTCGAGCGAGTTGAGTTGAGTTCTAAAGGGAGATTGTGAGTTTGTCAGAGTAGGAGCTTCCCCTTGCTCCATCTATCATGAAATTTCAGCCTATCTTGTATCTTGTATATTTTCATGCTTATGATAACGAAGTGATGCTTTTGTGATTCTGTGCTTTATCTTCTTCTGTTACGTTTGTGGTTTTGTGGAGTTTGAGTTTTTTCTAGTCTTTTTTTTTATTGTGCAAAGCAGCTCATAGTGAATACTGCACTCAGACAAAGAACCATCTCGAGCACAGGAGAACAAGAATTTCCTCTACAGGTGCTCAATTTGGCACTCCCGGTGGGACCTGCTTTGCATTTTTCTGTAAGATTGTATTTTGACTCTCTTGTTTAAAAGTGTTTTCAAAAATTAGTTTTTTTTCAGTCTTGTTCCTTAAATATTAGTCTTAATAGCGTTAGTCTTTCAAATTTGTCTTTTTGGAAATTAGTCCTTAGAATTCGTCCTTAGAATTCATTCCCAAAAATTTCGTCCTTAGATTTCATCCTTCACAATTTCATCCTTAGAATTCATCCTTCCAAATTTTGTCCTTAGCACTCATCCTCCATCCTCCATATTCGTCCTTGGAATTCATCCCTCGAAATTCAGCCCTCAAAATTTGTCCCTCAAAATTCAGCCTTCAAAATTTGTCTCTCAAAATTCAGTCCCTCAAAATTTGGCCCTCAAAATTCAGCCCTCAAAATTTGTCCCTCAAAATTTGTCCCTCAAAATTCAGCCCTCAAAATTTGTCCCTCGAAATTCAGCCCTCAAAATTTGTCCCTCGAAATTCAGCCCTCAAAATTTGTCCCTCAAAAATCAGCCCTCAAAATTTGTCCCTCGAAATTCAGCCCTCAAAATTTGTCCCTCGAAATTCAGCCCTCAAAAATTTGTCCCTCAAAATTTGTCCCTCAAAATTCAGCTCTCAAAATTTGTCCCTCAAAATTCAGCCCTCAAAATTTGTCCCTCAAAATTCAGCCCTCAAAATTTGTCCCTCAAAATTCAGCCCTCAAAATTCAACCCTCAAAATTTGTCTTCTAACGTGGTCTTTGCATTTCGCTACACTTTTTCGTCCTTGTTATTTTTTGAGCTTAGTCTTGCTTCTCGCTTCACTTTTCATCCTTGTTATTTTTTGGCCTTTATCCTTGATCAAGACCAGGTTGAGGATTTAATTCAAGTTTATTTTTAATCCTACCTTGAGTCCACCTGAACCAAGTCATCTTAGGCGAACTTCTCATCTATGAGTTCATATCGAGTGGTGGTCTATGACTCATACCCAATCTCATAAGGGGGGATCTCTGAGTCTAGTTAAAACGCCCATCAAGAGCTACCACAGAAGAACTGTTCATTATACCCCTCCTAGGGTACCTCCCAACCCTCTTCCACTTCCGGTTGGATCTTCATCTTCATTTTCATCCTCATCATCAGAGGAACTACTTGCCCTCAACAATAGCACAAGGAGAATGGAAGACGATTTAGCTGCACTTCTATCTCGAATCAACATAAAATTTCCAACTTTCAAAGGAGCTTCTCACGAGGACCCAGATGACCATGTGCGAAGGTTTTTATCCTTGTGCAAGAGCAGGGGGCTCTAGAACCGACATGAACCTTTTCTAGCCCTCTTTCCAGCTACCTTGGAGAGCGTTGCTGATAGATGGTTCGGCCAATATGCTGAAGGACACTTTGCAACATGGGAAGCCTTAAGGGCAGCCTTCACCAACACCTTCAGACCAAGTAACTCCACTGAACGGATCCCTGATAATTTAGAAAATCTTAAACTTGAGCCTAGGGAATCATTCCCTGAGCTAATGACGAGAGTAAAATCTCTAGTAGCCAAACTCCCTGCCCAACCTGGAGACTTCTTAGTTAAGAAGTGGGTAGAAAAAGCCCTCCCAAAATCCTCTCTGCACAAACTCAAGGAACTACTACGACCAGATGCAACACTACAGGAATTTGAAGGTGTTGCATCTAGGATCGAGGAGGCTCGACATCATTTTGAAGGTAAGGAGGCAAGTCAAGAAGAATCTCACTGGGACTCAGTAGCTAGCCTGAGTA